>JASWHV010000208.1:0-172439 GCA_030760725.1 Neostapfia colusana
GATTTTTCTCAAAAACGGCAATTTTCATCAAAATTTGTCGTAAATTCATTTTTCTCGCCCATGAAGCTTCTTATCTTTGTCAGTTACGTGTTATATTGTCATACCTAAATTTTGAAGCATTTCGGAAAAAAAATCAAAATTTCACAAAAAAATCCAAAGGAGTTAGCCTTTGCTTTTCTACCAAAAACGACAATTTTCATCAACACTCGCCATAAATTCATTTTTCTCGCCCGTGAATCAAAACTCAATGTAAATTCATTTTTCTCGCCCATGAGGCTTCTAATCCTTGTCAGATATGCGTTATCTTGTCATACCTAAATTTTGAAGCATTTCAGAAAAAAAAAATCAAAATTTCAGAACAAAATCCAAAGGGGTTAGCCTTTGCTATTTACCAAAACGGCAATTTTCATCAAAACTCGTCGTAAATTTATTTTTCTCGATCGTGAAGCTTCCTATCTTTGTCAGATACGTCTTATGTTGTCATACCTAAATTTTGAAGCATTTCAGAAAAAAATCAAAATTTCACAAAAAATCCAAAGGGGTTACCCTTTGTTTTTTATCAAAAATGACAAGTTCCATCAAAACTCGTCGTAAATTCATTTTTCTCGCATGTGAAGCTTCTTATCTTTGTCAGATTTGCGTTATATTGTCATACCAAAATTTTTAAGCATTTCGGAAAAATCAAAATTTCACGAAAAATCCAAAGTGGTTAGCCTTTGATTTTTCTCAAAAACGGCAATTTTCATCAAAATTTGTCGTAAATTCATTTTTCTCGCCCGTGAAGCTTCTTATCTTTGTCAGTTACGTGTTATATTGTCATACCTAAATTTTGAAGCATTTCGGAAAGAAAATCAAAATTTCACAAAAAAAATCCAAAGGAGTTAGCCTTTGCTTTTCTACCAAAAACGACAATTTTCATCAACACTCGCCTTAAATTCATTTTTCTCGCCCGTTAATCAAAACTCAATGTAAATTCATTTTTCTCGCTCATGAGGCTTCTAATCTTTGTCAGATACGCGTTATCTTGTCATACCTAAATTTGGAAGCATTTCGGAAAAAATCAAAATTTTAGAACAAAATCCAAAGGGGTTAGCCTTTGTTTTTTTACCAAAAATGACAAGTTCCATCAAAACTCGTCGTAAATTCATTTTTCTCGCCCGTGGCGCTTCTTATCTTTGTCAGATACGCGTTATGTTGTCATACCGAAATTTTGAAGCATTTTGGAAAAAATCAAAATTTCACAAAAAATCCAAAGGGTTAGCCTTTGCTTTTTCTCAAAAATGGCAATTTTCATCAAAATTCATCGTAAATTCATTTTTCTCACCCGTGAAGCTTCTTATCTTTGTCAGTTATGTGTTATATTGTCATACTAAATTTTTAAGCATTTTGGAAAAAATTAAAATTTCACAAAAAATCAAAAAGGGTTAGCCTTTGCTTTTCTACCAAAAACGACAATTTTCATCAACACTCGCCGTAAATTCATTTTTCTCGCCCGTGAATCAAAACTCAATGTAAATTCGTTTTTCTCGCCCATGAGGCTTCTTATCTTTGTCAGATATGCGTTATGTTGTCATACCTAAATTTTGAAGCATTTTAGAAAAAAAATCAAAATTTCAGAACGAAATCCAAAGGGAGCCTTTGCTTTTTACCAAAAATGACAAGTTCCATCAAAACTCATCGTAAATTCATTTTCTCGCCCATGAAGCTTCTTATATTTGTCAGATACGTGTTATATTGTCATACCTAAATTTTGAAGCATTTCAGAAAAAAAAAACAAAATTTCACCAAAAAATCCAAAGGGGTTAGCCTTTGCTTTTCTACCAAAAACGACAATTTTCATCAACACTCGCTGTAAATTCATTTTTCCCGCCAGAGAATCAAAACTCACTGTAAATTCATTTTTCTCGCCCATGAGGCTTCTTATCTTTGTCAGATAAGCGTTATCTTGTCATACCTAAATCTTGAAGTATTTCAGAAAAAAAATCAAAATTTCAGAACAAAATCCAAAGGGGTTAGCCTTTGCTTTTTACCAAAACGGCAATTTTCATCAAAACTCGTCGTAAATTCATTTTTCTCGATCGTGAAGCTTCCTATCTTTGTCAGATACGTGTTATGTTGTCATACCAAAATTTTGAAGCATTTCAGAAAAAAAATCAAAATTTCACAAAAAATCCAAAGGGGTTACCCTTTGTTTTTTATCAAAAATGACAAGTTCCATCAAAACTCGTCGTAAATTCATTTTTCTCGCATGTGAAGCTTCTTATCTTTGTCAGATTTGCGTTATATTGTCATACCAAAAATTTTAAGCATTTCGGAAAAAATCAAAATTTCACAAAAAATCCAAAGTGGTTAGCCTTTGATTTTTCTCAAAAACGGCAATTTTCATCAAAATTTGTCATAAATTCATTTTTCTCGCCCGTGAAGCTTCTTATCTTTGTCAGTTACGTGTTATATTGTCATACCTAAATTTTGAAGCATTTCGGAAAAAAAAATCAAAATTTCACAAAAAAAATCCAAAGGAGTTAGCCTTTGCTTTTCTACCAAAAACGACAATTTTCATCAACACTCGCCGTAAATTCATTTTTCTCGCCCGTGAATCAAAACTCAATGTAAATTCATTTTTCTCGCCCATGAGGCTTCTAATCCTTGTCAGATACACGTTATCTTGTCATACCTAAATTTTGAAGCATTTCAGAAAAAAAAATCAAAATTTCAGAACAAAATCCAAAGGGGTTAGCCTTTGCTTTTTACCAAAAATGGTAATTTTCATCAAAACTCATCGTAAATTAATTTTTCTCGCTCATGAAGCTTCTTATCTTTGTCAGATACGTGTTATGTTGTCATACCTAAATTTTGAAGCATTTCGGAAAAAAATCAAAATTTCACAAAAAATCCAAAGGGGTTAGCCTTTGTTTTGTTACCAAAAGCGACAAGATCCATCAAAACTCGTCGTAAATTCATTTTTCTCACCTGTGAAGCTTCTTATCTTTGTCAGATTTGCGTTATATTGTCATACCAAAATTTTTAAGCATTTCGGAAAAAATCAAAATTTCACAAAAAATCCAAAGGGGTTAGCCTTTGATTTTTCTCAAAAACGGCAATTTTCATTAAAATTCATCGTAAATTCATTTTTCTCGCCCATGAAGCTTCTTATCTTTGTCAGTTACGTGTCATATTGTCATACCTAAATTTTGAAGCATTTCAGAAAAAAATCAAAATTTCACAAAAAATCCAAAAGGGTTAGCCTTTGCTTTTCTACCAAAAACGACAATTTTCATCAACACTCGCCGTAAATTCATTTTTCTCGCCCGTGAATCAAAACTCAATGTAAATTCGTTTTTCTCGCCCATGAGGCTTCTTATCTTTGTCAGATATGCGTTATCTTGTCATACCTAAATTTTGAAGCATTTCACAAAAAAATCAAAATTTCAGAACAAAATCCAAAGGGGTTAGCCTTTGCTTTTTACCAAAACGGCAATTTTCATCAAAACTCGTCGTAAATTCATTTTTCTCGATCGTGAAGCTTCCTATCTTTGTCAGATACGTGTTATGTTGTCATACCAAAATTTTGAAGCATTTCAGAAAAAAATCAAAATTTCACAAAAAATCCAAAGGGGTTACCCTTTGTTTTTTATCAAAAATGACAAGTTCCATCAAAACTCGTCGTAAATTCATTTTTCTCGCATGTGAAGCTTCTTATCTTTGTCAGATTTGCGTTATATTGTCATTCCAAAAATTTTAAGCATTTCGGAAAAAATCAAAATTTCACAAAAAATCCAAAGTGGTTAGCCTTTGATTTTTCTCAAAAACGGCAATTTTCATCAAAATTTGTCATAAATTCATTTTTCTCGCCCGTGAAGCTTCTTATCTTTGTCAGTTACGTGTTATATTGTCATACCTAAATTTTGAAGCATTTCGGAAAAAAAAATCAAAATTTCACAAAAAAAATCCAAAGGAGTTAGCCTTTGCTTTTCTACCAAAAACGACAATTTTCATCAACACTCGCCGTAAATTCATTTTTCTCGCCCGTGAATCAAAACTCAATGTAAATTCATTTTTCTCGCCCATGAGGCTTCTAATCCTTGTCAGATACACGTTATCTTGTCATACCTAAATTTTGAAGCATTTCAGAAAAAAAAATCAAAATTTCAGAACAAAATCCAAAGGGGTTAGCCTTTGCTTTTTACCAAAAATGGTAATTTTCATCAAAACTCATCGTAAATTAATTTTTCTCGCTCATGAAGCTTCTTATCTTTGTCAGATACGTGTTATGTTGTCATACCTAAATTTTGAAGCATTTCGGAAAAAAATCAAAATTTCACAAAAAATCCAAAGGGGTTAGCCTTTGTTTTGTTACCAAAAGCGACAAGATCCATCAAAACTCGTCGTAAATTCATTTTTCTCACCTGTGAAGCTTCTTATCTTTGTCAGATTTGCGTTATATTGTCATACCAAAATTTTTAAGCATTTCGGAAAAAATCAAAATTTCACAAAAAATCCAAAGGGGTTAGCCTTTGATTTTTCTCAAAAACGGCAATTTTCATTAAAATTCATCGTAAATTCATTTTTCTCGCCCATGAAGCTTCTTATCTTTGTCAGTTACGTGTCATATTGTCATACCTAAATTTTGAAGCATTTCAGAAAAAAATCAAAATTTCACAAAAAATCCAAAAGGGTTAGCCTTTGCTTTTCTACCAAAAACGACAATTTTCATCAACACTCGCCGTAAATTCATTTTTCTCGCCCGTGAATCAAAACTCAATGTAAATTCGTTTTTCTCGCCCATGAGGCTTCTTATCTTTGTCAGATATGCGTTATCTTGTCATACCTAAATTTTGAAGCATTTCACAAAAAAATCAAAATTTCAGAACAAAATCCAAAGGGAGCCTTTGCTTTTTACCAAAAATGTCAAGTTCCATCAAAACTCATCGTAAATTCATTTTCTCGCCCATGAAGCTTCTTATATTTGTCAGATATGTGTTTTATTGTCATAACTAAATTTTGAAGCATTTCAGAAAAAAACAAAATTTCACCAAAAAATCGAAAGGGGTTAGCCTTTGCTTTTCTACCAAAAACGACAATTTTCATCAACACTCGCCGTAAATTCATTTTTCCCGCCCGAGAATCAAAACTCACTGTAAATTCATTTTTCTCGCCCATGAGGCTTCTTATCTTTGTCAGATAAGCGTTATCTTGTCATACCTAAATCTTGAAGCATTTCGGAAAAAAAAAATTAAAATTTCAGAACAAAATCCAAAGGGGTTAGCTTTGCTTTTTACCAAAATGGTAATTTTCATCAAAACTCGTCGTAAATTCATTTTTCTCGATCATGAAGCTTCCTATCTTTGTCAGATACGTGTTATGTTGTCATACCTAAATTTTGAAGCATTTCAGAAAAAAAATCAAAATTTCACAAAAAATCCAAAGGGGTTACCCTTTGTTTTTTTATCAAAAATGACAAGTTCCATCAAAACTCGTCGTAAATTCATTTTTCTCGCATGTGAAGCTTCTTATCTTTGTCAGATTTGCGTTATATTGTCATACCAAAATTTTTAAGCATTTCGGAAAAAATCAAAATTTCACAAAAAATCCAAAGTGGTTAGCCTTTGATTTTTCTCAAAAACGGCAATTTTCATCAAAATTTGTCATAAATTCATTTTTCTCGCCCGTGAAGCTTCTTATCTTTGTCAGTTACGTGTTATATTGTCATACCTAAATTTTGAAGCATTTCGGAAAAAAATCAAAATTTCACAAAAAAATTCAAATGAGT
Source organism: Neostapfia colusana (assembly GCA_030760725.1). Classification (NCBI taxonomy): domain Eukaryota; kingdom Viridiplantae; phylum Streptophyta; class Magnoliopsida; order Poales; family Poaceae; genus Neostapfia; species Neostapfia colusana. The sequence goes on from JASWHV010000208.1 coordinate 5,771, forward strand.
TAGCCTTTGCTTTTCTACCAAAAACGACAATTTTCATCAACACTCGCCGTAAATTCATTTTTCTCGCCCGTGAATCAAAACTCAATGTAAATTCATTTTTCTCGCCCATGAGGCTTCTAATCCTTGTCAGATACATGTTATCTTGTCATACTTAAATTTTGAAGCATTTCAGAAAAAAAAATCAAAATTTCAGAACAAAATCCAAAGGGGTTAGCCTTTGCTTTTTACCAAAAATGGTAATTTTCATCAAAACTCGTCGTAAATTAATTTTTCTCGCTCATGAAGCTTCTTATCTTTGTCAGATACGTGTTATGTTGTCATACCTAAATTTTGAAGCATTTCGGAAAAAAAAAATCAAAATTTCACAAAAAATCCAAAGGGGTTAGACTTTGTTTTGTTACCAAAAGCGACAAGATCCATCAAAACTCGTCGTAAATTCATTTTTCTCGCCTGTGAAGCTTCTTATCTTTGTCAGATTTGCGTTATATTGTCATACCAAAATTTTTAAGCATTTCGGAAAAAATCAAAATTTCACAAAAAATCCAAAGGGGTTAGCCTTTGATTTTTCTCAAAAACGGCAATTTTCATTAAAATTCGTCGTAAATTCATTTTTTTTGGCCGTGAAGCTTCTTATCTTTGTCAGTTACGTGTTATATTGTCATACCTAAATTTTGAAGCATTTCGGAAAAAAAATCAAAATTTCACAAAAAAATCCAAAAGGGTTAGCCTTTGCTTTTCTACCAAAAACGACAATTTTCATCAACACTCGCCGTAAATTCATTTTTCTCGCCCGTGAATAAAAACTCAATGTAAATTCGTTTTTCTCGCCCATGAGGCTTCTTATCTTTGTCAGATATGCGTTATCTTGTCATACCTAAATTTTGAAGCATTTCAGAAAAAAATCAAAATTTCAGAACAAAATCCAAAGAGAGCCTTTGCTTTTTACCAAAAATGACAAGTTCCATCAAAACTCATCGTAAATTCATTTTCTCGCCCATGAAGCTTCTTATATTTGTCAGATATGTGTTATATTGTCATACCTAAATTTTGAAGCATTTCAGAAAAAACATAATTTCACCAAAAAATCCAAAGGGGTTAGCCTTTGCTTTTCTACCAAAAACGACAATTTTCATCAACACTCGCCGTAAATTCATTTTTCCCGCCCGAGAATCAAAACTCACTATAAATTCATTTTTCTCGCCCATGAGGCTTCTTATCTTTGACAGATAAGCGTTATCTTGTCATACCTAAATCTTGAAGCATTTCAGAAAAAAATCAAAATTTCAGAACAAAATCCAAAGGGGTTAGCCTTTGCTTTTTACCAAAACGGCAATTTTCATCAAAACTCGTCGTAAATTCATTTTTCTCGATCGTGAAGCTTCCTATCTTTGTCAGATACGTGTTATGTTGTCATACCTAAATTTTGAAGCATTTCAGAAAAAAAAATCAAAATTTCACAAAAAATCCAAAGGGGTTACCCTTTGTTTGTTTACCAAAAATGACAAGTTCCATTAAAACTCGTCGTAAATTCATTTTTCTCGCATGTGAAGCTTCTTATCTTTGTTAGATTTGCATTATATTGTCATACCAAAATTTTTAAGCATTTCGGAAAAAATCAAAATTTCACAAAAAATCCAAAGTGGTTAGCCTTTGATTTTTCTCAAAAACGGCAATTTTCATCAAAATTTGTCGTAAATTCATTTTTCTCGCCCATGAAGCTTCTTATCTTTGTCAGTTACGTGTTATATTGTCATACCTAAATTTTGAAGCATTTCGGAAAAAAAATCAAAATTTCACAAAAAAATCCAAAGGAGTTAGCCTTTGCTTTTCTACCAAAAACGACAATTTTCATCAACACTCGCCATAAATTCATTTTTCTCGCCCGTGAATCAAAACTCAATGTAAATTCATTTTTCTCGCCCATGAGGCTTCTAATCCTTGTCAGATATGCGTTATCTTGTCATACCTAAATTTTGAAGCATTTCAGAAAAAAAAAATCAAAATTTCAGAACAAAATCCAAAGGGGTTAGCCTTTGCTATTTACCAAAACGGCAATTTTCATCAAAACTCGTCGTAAATTTATTTTTCTCGATCGTGAAGCTTCCTATCTTTGTCAGATACGTCTTATGTTGTCATACCTAAATTTTGAAGCATTTCAGAAAAAAATCAAAATTTCACAAAAAATCCAAAGGGGTTACCCTTTGTTTTTTATCAAAAATGACAAGTTCCATCAAAACTCGTCGTAAATTCATTTTTCTCGCATGTGAAGCTTCTTATCTTTGTCAGATTTGCGTTATATTGTCATACCAAAATTTTTAAGCATTTCGGAAAAATCAAAATTTCACGAAAAATCCAAAGTGGTTAGCCTTTGATTTTTCTCAAAAACGGCAATTTTCATCAAAATTTGTCGTAAATTCATTTTTCTCGCCCGTGAAGCTTCTTATCTTTGTCAGTTACGTGTTATATTGTCATACCTAAATTTTGAAGCATTTCGGAAAGAAAATCAAAATTTCACAAAAAAAATCCAAAGGAGTTAGCCTTTGCTTTTCTACCAAAAACGACAATTTTCATCAACACTCGCCTTAAATTCATTTTTCTCGCCCGTGAATCAAAACTCAATGTAAATTCATTTTTCTCGCTCATGAGGCTTCTAATCTTTGTCAGATACGCGTTATCTTGTCATACCTAAATTTGGAAGCATTTCGGAAAAAATCAAAATTTTAGAACAAAATCCAAAGGGGTTAGCCTTTGTTTTTTTACCAAAAATGACAAGTTCCATCAAAACTCGTTGTAAATTCATTTTTCTCGCCCGTGGCGCTTCTTATCTTTGTCAGATACGCGTTATATTGTCATACCGAAATTTTGAAGCATTTTGGAAAAAATCAAAATTTTAGAAAAAATCCAAAGGGGTTAGCCTTTGCTTTTTCTCAAAAATGGCAATTTTCATACAAATTCATCGTAAATTCATTTTTCTTACCCGTGAAGCTTCTTATTTTTGTCAGATACGTGTTATATTGTCATACCTAAATTTTGAAGCATTTTAGAAAAAAACAAAATTTCACCAAAATATCCAAAGGGGTTAGCCTTTGCTTTTCTACCAAAAATGACGATTTTCACCAACACTCGCCGTAAATTGATTTTTCTCGCCCATGAATCAAAACTCAATGTAAATTTATTTTTCTCGCCCATGAGGCTTCTTATCTTTGTTAGATACGCGTTATCTTGTCATACCTAAATTTTGAAGCATTTCAGAAAAAATATCAAAATTTCAGAACAAAATCCAAAGGGGTTAGCCTTTGCTTTTTACCAAAAATGGTAATTTTCATCAAAACTCGTCGTAAATTAATTTTTCTCGCTCATGAAGCTTCTTATCTTTGTCAGATACGTGTTATGTTCTCATACCTAAATTTTGAAGCATTTCAGAAAAAAATCAAAATTTCAACAAAAATCCAAAGGGGTTAGCCTTTGTTTTGTTACCAAAAGCGACAAGATCCATCAAAACTCGTCGTAAATTCATTTTTTTGCCTGTGAAGCTTCTTATCTTTGTCAGATTTGCGTTATATTGTCATACCAAAATTTTTAAGCATTTCGGAAAAAATCAAAATTTCACAAAAAATCCAAAGGGGTTAGCCTTTGATTTTTCTCAAAAACGGCAATTTTCATTAAAATTCGTCGTAAATCATTTTTCTCGCCCGTGAAGCTTCTTATCTTTGTCAGTTACGTGTTATATTGTCATACCTAAATTTTGAAGCATTTCAGAAAAAAACAAAATTTCACAAAAAATCCAAAAGGGTTAGCCTTTACTTTTCTACCAAAAACGACAATTTTCATCAACACTCACCGTAAATTCATTTTTCCCGCCCGTGAATCAAAACTCACTATAAATTCATTTTTCTCGCCCATGAGGCTTCTTATCTTTGTCAGATAAGCGTTATCTTGTCATACCTAAATCTTGAAGCATTTCAGAAAATAATCAAAATTTCAGAACAAAATCCAAAGGGGTTAGGCTTTGCTTTTTACCAAAACGGCAATTTTCATCAAAACTCATCGTAAATTCATTTTTCTCGCCCGTGAAGCTTCCTATCTTTGTCAGATACGTGTTATGTTGTCATACCTAAATTTTGAAGCATTTCAGAAAAAATCAAAATTTCACAAAAAATCCAAAGGGGTTACCTTTTGTTTTTTATCAAAAATGACAAGTTCCATCAAAACTCATCGTAAATTCATTTTTCACGCATGTGAAGCTTCTTATCTTTGTCAGATTTGCGTTATATTGTCATACCAAAATTTTTAAGCATTTCGGAAAAAATCAAATTTTCACAAAAAATCCAAAGTGGTTAGCCTTTGATTTTTCTCAAAAACGGCAATTTTCATCAAAATTTGTCGTAAATTCATTTTTCTCACCCGTGAAGCTTCTTATCTTTGTCAGTTACGTGTTATATTGTCATACCTAAATTTTGAAGCATTTCGCAAAAAAAATCACAATTTCACAAAAAAAATCCAAAGGAGTTAGCCTTTGCTTTTCTACCAAAAACGACAATTTTAATCAACACTCGCCGTAAATTAATTTTTCTCGCCCGTGAATCAAAACTCAATGTAAATTCATTTTTCTCGCCCATGAGACTTCTTATCTTTGTCAGATACGCGTTATCTTGTCATACCTAAATTTGGAAGCATTTCGGAAAAAATCAAAATTTTAGAACAAAATCAAAAGGGGTTAGCTTTTGTTTTTTTACCAAAAATGACAAGTTCCATCAAAACTCGTCGTAAATTCATTTTTCTCTCCCGTGGAACTTCTTATCTTTGTCAGATACGGGTTATATTGTCATACCGAAATTTTGAAGCATTTTGGAAAAAATCAAAATTTCACAAAAAATCCAAAGGGGTTAGCCTTTGTTTTGTTACCAAAAGCGACAAGATCCATCAAAACTCCTTGTAAATTCATTTTTCTCACCTGTGAAGCTTCTTATCTTTGTCAGATTTGCGTTACATTGTCATACCAAAATTTTTAAGCATTTCGGAAAAAATCAAAATTTCACAAAAAATCCAAAGGGGTTAGCCTTTGATTTTTCTCAAAAACGGCAATTTTCATCAAAATTTGTCGTAAATTCATTTTTCTCGCCCGTGAAGCTTCTTATCTTTGTCAGTTACGTGTTATATTGTCATACCTAAATTTTGAAGCATTTCGGAAAAAAATCAAAATTTCACAAAAAAATCCAAAGGAGTTAGCCTTTGCTTTTCTACCAAAAACGACAATTTTCATCAACACTCGCCGTAAATTCATTTTTCTCGCCCGTGAATCAAAACTCAATGTAAATTCATTTTTCTCGCCCATGAGGCTTCTTATCTTTGTCAGATACGCGTTATCTTGTCATACCTAAATTTGGAAGCATTTCGGAAAAAATCAAAATTTCAGAACAAAATCCAAATGGGTTAGCCTTTGTTTTTTTTACCAAAAATGACAAGTTCCATCAAAACTCGTTGTAAATTCATTTTTCTCTCCCGTGGCACTTCTTATCTATGTCAGAAACGTGTTATGTTGTCATACCTAAATTTTGAAGCATGTTGGAAAAAAATCAAAATTTCACAAAAAAAAATCCAAAGGGGTTAGCCTTTGTTTTGTTACCAAAAGCGACAAGATCCATCAAAACTCGTCGTAAATTCATTTTTCTTGCCTGTGAAGCTTCTTATCTTTGTCAGATTTGCGTTATATTGTCATACCAAAATTTTTAAGCATTTCGGAAAAAATCGAAATTTCACGAAAAATCCAAAGGGGTTAGCCTTTGATTTTTCTCAAAAACGGCAATTTTCATTAAAATTCGTCGCAAATTCATTTTTCTCGCCCGTGAAGCTTCTTATCTTTGTTAGTTACGTGTTATATTGTCATACCTAAATTTTGAAGCATTTTGGAAAAAAATCAAAATTTCACAAAAAAATCCAAAAGGGTTAGCCTTTGCTTTTCTACCAAAAACGACAATTTTCATCAACACTCGCCGTAAATTCATTTTCTCGCCCGTGAATCAAAACTCAATGTAAATTCATTTTTCTCGCCCATGAGGCTTCTTATCTTTGTCAGATATGCGTTATCTTGTCATACCTAAATTTTGAAGCATTTCAGAAAAAAATCAAAATTTCAGAACAAAATCCAAAGGGAGCCTTTGCTTTTTACCAAAAATGACAAGTTCCATCAAAACTCATCGTAAATTCATTTTTCTCGCCCATGAAGCTTCTTATATTTGTCAGATACGTGTTATATTGTCATACCTAAATTTTGAAGCATTTCAGAAAAAAACAAAATTTCACCAAAAAATCCAAAGGGGTTAGCCTTTGCTTTTCTACCAAAAACGACAATTTTCATCAACACTCGCCGTAAATTCATTTTTCCCGCCCTTGAATCAAAACTCACTGTAAATTCATTTTTCTCGCCCATGAGGCTTCTTATCTTTGTCAGATAAGCGTTATCTTGTCATACCTAAATCTTGAAGCATTTCAGAAAAAAATCAAAATTTCAGAACAAAATCCAAAGGGGTTAGCCTTTGCTGGCAATTTTCATCGAAACTCGTCGTAAATTCATTTTTCTGGCCCGTGAAGATTCCTATCTTTGTCAGATACGTGTTATGTTGTCATACCTAAATTTTGAAGCATTTCAGAAAAAAATCAAAATTTCACAAAAAATCCAAAGGGGTTACCCTTTGTTTTTTATCAAAAATGACAAGTTCCATCAAAACTCGTCGTAAATTCATTTTTCACGCATGTGAAGCTTCTTATCTTTGTCAGATTTGCGTTATATTGTCATACCAAAATTTTTAAGCATTTCGGAAAAAATAAAATTTTCACAAAAAATTCAAAGTGGTTAGCCTTTGATTTATCTCAAAAACGGCAATTTTCATCAAAATTTGTCGTAAATTCATTTTTCTCACCCGTGAAGCTTCTTATCTTTGTCAGTTACGTGTTATATTGTCATACCTAAATTTTGAAGCATTTCGGGAAAAAAATCACAATTTCACAAAAAAAATCCAAAGGAGTTAGCCTTTGCTTTTCTACCAAAAACGACAATTTTAATCAATACTCGCCGTAAATTAATTTTTCTCGCCCGTGAATCAAAACTCAATGTAAATTCATTTTTCTCGCCCATGAGACTTCTTATCTTTGTCAGATACGCGTTATCTTGTCATACCTAAATTTGGAAGCATTTCAGAAAAAATCAAAATTTTAGAACAAAATCCAAAGGGGTTAGCCTTTGTTTTTTTTACCAAAAATGACAAGTTCCATCAAAACTCGTCGTAAATTCATTTTTCTCTCCCGTGGAACTTCTTATCTTTGTCAGATACGGGTTATATTGTCATACCGAAATTTTGAAGCATTTTGGAAAAAATCAAAATTTCACAAAAAATCCAAAGGGGTTAGCCTTTGTTTTGTTACCAAAAGCGACAAGATCCATCAAAACTCCTTGTAAATTCATTTTTCTCACCTGTGAAGCTTCTTATCTTTGTCAGATTTGCGTTATATTGTCATACCAAAATTTTTAAGCATTTCGGAAAAAATCAAAATTTCACAAAAAATCCAAAGGGGTTAGCCTTTGATTTTTCTTAAAAACGGCAATTTTCATCAAAATTTGTCGTAAATTCATTTTTCTCGCCCGTGAAGCTTCTTATCTTTGTCAGTTACGTGTTATATTGTCATACCTAAATTTTGAAGCATTTCGGAAAAAAATCAAAATTTCACAAAAAAATCCAAAGGAGTTAGCCTTTGCTTTTCTACCAAAAACGACAATTTTCATCAACACTCGCCGTAAATTCATTTTTCTCGCCCGTGAATCAAAACTCAATGTAAATTCATTTTTCTCGCCCATGAGGCTTCTTATCTTTGTCAGATACGCGTTATCTTGTCATACCTAAATTTGGAAGCATTTCGGAAAAAATCAAAATTTCAGAACAAAATCCAAAGGGGTTAGCCTTTGTTTTTTTACCAAAAATGACAAGTTCCATCAAAACTCGTTGTAAATTCATTTTTCTCTCCCGTGGCACTTCTTATCTATGTCAGAAACGTGTTATGTTGTCATACCTAAATTTTGAAGCATGTTGGAAAAAAATCAAAATTTCACAAAAAAATCCAAAGGGGTTAGCCTTTGTTTTGTTACCAAAAGCGACAAGATCCATCAAAACTCGTCGTAAATTCATTTTTCTTGCCTGTGAAGCTTCTTATCTTTGTCAGATTTGCGTTATATTGTGATACCAAAATTTTTAAACATTTCGGAAAAAATCGAAATTTCACGAAAAATCCAAAGGGGTTAGCCTTTGATTTTTCTCAAAAACGGCAATTTTCATTAAAATTCGTCGCAAATTCATTTTTCTCGCCCGTGAAGCTTCTTATCTTTGTTAGTTACGTGTTATATTGTCATACCTAAATTTTGAAGCATTTTGGAAAAAAATCAAAATTTCACAAAAAAATCCAAAAGGGTTAGCCTTTGCTTTTCTACCAAAAACGACAATTTTCATCAACACTCGCCGTAAATTCATTTTCTCGCCCGTGAATCAAAACTCAATGTAAATTCATTTTTCTCGCCCATGAGGCTTCTTATCTTTGTCAGATATGCGTTATCTTGTCATACCTAAATTTTGAAGCATTTCAGAAAAAAATCAAAATTTCAGAACAAAATCCAAAGGGAGCCTTTGCTTTTTACCAAAAATGACAAGTTCCATCAAAACTCATCGTAAATTCATTTTTCTCGCCCATGAAGCTTCTTATATTTGTCAGATACGTGTTATATTGTCATACCTAAATTTTGAAGCATTTCAGAAAAAAAAACAAAATTTCACCAAAAAATCCAAAGGGGTTAGCCTTTGCTTTTCTACCAAAAACGACAATTTTCATCAACACTCGCCGTAAATTCATTTTTCCCGCCCGTGAATCAAAACTCACTGTAAATTCATTTTTCTCGCCCATGAGGCTTCTTATCTTTGTCAGATAAGCGTTATCTTGTCATACCTAAATCTTGAAGCATTTCAGAAAAAAAATCAAAATTTCAGAACAAAATCCAAAGGGGTTAGCCTTTGCTGGCAATTTTCATCGAAACTCGTCGTAAATTCATTTTTCTCGCCCGTGAAGATTCCTATCTTTGTCAGATACGTGTTATGTTGTCATACCTAAATTTTGAAGCATTTCAGAAAAAAATCAAAATTTCACAAAAAATCCAAAGGGGTTACCCTTTGTTTTTTATCAAAAATGACAAGTTCCATCAAAACTCGTCGTAAATTCATTTTTCTCGCATGTGAAGCTTCTTATCTTTGTCAGATTTGCGTTATATTGTCATACCAAAATTTTTAAGCATTTCGGAAAAAAATCAAAATTTCACAAAAAAATCCAAAGGGGTTAGCCTTTGATTTTTCTCAAAAACGGCAATTCTCATCAAAATTTGTTGTAAATTCATTTTTCTCGCCCGTGAATCTTCTTATCTTTGTCAGTTACGTGTTATATTGTCATACCTAAATTTTGAAACATTTCGGAAAAAAAATCAAAATTTCACAAAAAATCCAAAGGAGTTAGCCTTTGCTTTTCTACCAAAAACGACAATTTTCATCAACACTCGCCGTAAATTCATTTTTCTCGCTCGTGAATCAAAACTTAATGTAAATTCATTTTTCTCGCCCATGAGGCTTCTTATCTTTGTCAGATACACTTTATCTTGTCAAACCTAAATTTGGAAGTATTTCGGAAAAAATCAAAATTTTAGAACAAAATCCAAAGGGGGTAGCCTTTTTTTTACCAAAAATGACAAGTTCCATCAAAACTCGTCGTAAATTCATTTTTCTCACCGGTGGCGCTTCTTATCTTTGTCAGATACGCGTTATATTGTCATACCGAAATTTTGAAGCATTTTGGAAAAAATCAAATCTCACAAAAAATCCAAAGGGGTTAGCCTTTGCTTTTTCTCAAAAATGGCAATTTTCATCAAAATTCATCGTAAATTCATTTTTCTCACCCGTGAAGCTTCTTATTTTTGTCAGATACGTGTTATATTGTCATACCTAAATTTGGAAGCATTTCAGAAAAAACAAAATTTCACCAAAAAATCCAAAGGGGTTAGCCTTTGCTTTTCCACCAAAAATGATAATTTTCATCAACACTCGCCGTAAATTCATTTTTCTCGCCCGTGAATCAAAACTCACTGTAAATTTATTTTTCTTGCCCATGAGGCTTCTTATCTTTGTCAGATACGAGTTATCTTGTCATACCTAAATTTTGAAGCATTTCAGAAAAAATCAAAATTTCAGAACAAAATCCAAAGGGGTTAGCCTTTGCTTTTTACCAAAAATGGTAATTTTCATCAAAACTCGTCGTAAATTAATTTTTCTCACCCATGAAGCTTCTTATCTTTGTCAGATACGTGTTATGTTGTCATACCTAAATTTTGAAGCATTTCGGAAAAAATCAAAATTTCACAAAAAATCCAAAGGGGTTAGCCTTTGTTTTGTTACCAAAAGCGACAAGATCCATCAAAACTCGTCGTAAATTCATTTTTCTCGCCTGTGAAGCTTCTTATCTTTGTCAGATTTGCGTTATATTGTCATACAAAAATTTTTGAGCAATTCGGAAAAAATCAAAATTTCACAAAAAAATCAAAACGGGTTAGCCTTTGATTTTTCTCAAAAACGGCAATTTTCATTAAAATTCGTCGTAAATTCATTTTTCTCGCCCGTGAAGCTTCTTATCTTTGTCGGTTAAGTGTTATATTGTCATACCTAAATTTTGAAGCATTTCGGAAAAAATACAAATTTCACAAAAAAATCTAAAAGGGTTAGCCTTTGCTTTTCTACGAAAAACGACAATTTTCATCAACACTCGCCGTAAATTCATTTTTCTCGCCCGTGAATCAAAACTCAATGTAATTCATTTTTCTCACCCATGAGGCTTCTTATCTTTGTCAGATATGCGTTATCTTGTCATACCTAAATTTTGAAGCATTTCAGAAAAAAATCAAATTTCAGAACAAAATCCAAAGGGAGCCTTTGCTTTTACCAAAAATGACGAGTTCCATCAAAACTCACCGTAAATTCATTTTTCTCGCCCATAAAGCTTCTTATATTTGTCAGATACGTGTTATATTGTCATACCTAAATTTTGAGGCATTTCAGAAAAAACAAAATTTCACCAAAAAATCCAAAGGGGTTAGCCTTTGCTTTTCTACCAAAAACGACAATTTTCATCAACACTCGCCGTAAATTCATTTTTCCCGCCCGTGAATCAAAACTCACTGTAAATTCATTTTTCTTGCCCATGAGGCTTCTTATCTTTGTCAGATAAGCGTTATCTTGTCATACCTAAATCTTGAAGCATTTCAGAAAAAATCAAAATTTCAGAACAAAATCCAAAGGGGTTAGCCTTTGCTTTTTACCAAAACAGCAACTTTCATCAAAACTCGTCGTAAATTCATTTTTCTCGCCCGTGAAGCTTCTTATATTTGTCAGATACGTGTTATATTATCATACCTAAATTTTGAAGCATTTCAGGAAAAACAAAATTTCACCAAAAAATCCAAAGGGGTTAGCCTTTGCTTTTCTACCAAAAACGACAATTTTCATCAACACTCGCCGTAAATTCATTTTTCCCGCCCGTGAATCAAAACTCACTGTAAATTTATTTTTCTCGCCCATGAGGCTTCTTATCTTTGTTAGATAAGCGTTATCTTGTCATACCTAAATCTTGAAGCATTTCAGAAAAAAATCAAAATTTCAGAACAAAATCCAAAGGGGTTAGCCTTTGCTTTTTACCAAAACAGCAATTTTCATCAAAACTCGTCGTAAATTCATTTTTCTCGATCGTGAAGCTTCCTATCTTTGTCAGATACGTGTTATGTTGTCATACCTAAATTTTGAAGCATTTCAGAAAAAAAATCAAAATTTCACAAAAAACCCAAAGGGGTTACCCTTTGTTTTTTATCAAAAATGACAAGTTCCATCAAAACTCGTTGTAAATTCATTTTTCTCGCATGTGAAGCTTCTTATCTTTGTCAGATTTGCGTTATATTGTCATACCAAAATTTTTAAGCATTTCGGAAAAAATCAAAATTTCACAAAAAATCCAAAGTGGTTAGCCTTTGATTTTTCTCAAAAACGGCAATTTTCATCAAAATTTGTCGTAAATTCATTTTTCTCGCCCGTGAAGCTTCTTATCTTTGTCAGTTACGTGTTATATTGTCATACCTAAATTTTGAAGCATTTCGGAAAAAAAATCAAAATTTCACAAAAAAAAATCCAAAGGAGTTAGCCTTTGCTTTTCTACCAAAAACGACAATTTTTATCAACACTCGCCGTAAATTCATTTTTCTCGCCCGTGAATCAAAACTCAATGTAAATTCATTTTTCTCGCCCATGATGCTTCTAATCCTTGTCAGATACGCGTTATCTTGTCATACCTAAATTTTGAAGCATTTCAGAAAAAAAAATCAAAATTTCAGAACAAAATCCAAAGGGGTTAGCCTTTGTTTTTTTTTACCAAAAATGACAAGTTCCATCAAAACTCGTCATAAATTCATTTTTCTCACCGGTGGCGCTTCTTATCTTTGTCAGATACGCGTTATATTGTCATACCGAAATTTTGAAGCATTTTGGAAAAAATCAAAATTTCACAAAAAATCCAAAGGGGTTAGCCTTTGCTTTTTCTCAAAAATGGCAATTTTCATCAAAACTCATCGTAAATTCATTTTTCTCACCCGTGAAGCTTCTTATTTTTGTCAGATACGTGTTATATTGTCATACCTAAATTTTGAAACATTTCAGAAAAAACAAAATTTCACCAAAAAATCCAACGCGGTTAGCCTTTGCTTTTCTACCAAAAACGACAATTTTCATCAACACTCGCCGTAAATTCATTTTTCCCGCCCGTGAATCAAAACTCACTGTAAATTCATTTTTCTCGCCCATGAGGCTTCTTATCTTTGTTAGATAAGCGTTATCATGTCATACCTAAATTTTAAAGCATTTCAGAAAAAATCAAAATTTCAGAACAAAATCCAAAGGGGTTAGCCTTTGCTTTTTACCAAAAATGGCAATTTTCATCAAAACTCGTCGTAAATTCATTTTTCTCGCCCGTGAAGCTTCCTATCTTTGTCAGATACGTGTTATGTTGTCATACCTATATTTTGAAGCATTTCAGAAAAAATCAAAATTTCACAAAAAATCCAAAGGGGTTATCCTTTGTTTTTTATCAAAAATGACAAGTTCCATCAAAACTCGTCGTAAATTCATTTTTCTCGCATGTGAAGCTTCTTATCTTTGTCAGATTTACGTTATATTGTCATACCAAAATTTTTTAAGCATTTCAGAAAAAAATCAAAATTTCACAAAAAATCCAAAGGGGTTAGCCTTTGATTTTTCTCAAAACGGCAATTCTCATCAAAATTTGTCGTAAATTCATTTTTCTCGCCCGTGAATCTTCTTATCTTTGTCAGTTACGTGTTATATTGTCATACCTAAATTTTGAAGCATTTCGGAAAAAAAATCAAAATTTCACAAAAAATCCAAAGGAGTTAGCCTTTGCTTTTCTACCAAAAACGACAATTTTCATCAACACTCGCCGTAAATTCATTTTTCTCGCCCGTGAATCAAAACTCAATGTAAATTCATTTTTTTTTGCCCATGAGGCTTCTTATCTTTGTCAGATACGCGTTATCCTGTCATACCTAAATTTGGAAGCATTTCGGAAAAAAATCAAAATTTTAGAACAAAATCCAAAGGGGTTAGCCTTTGTTTTTTTACCAAAAATGACAAGTTCCATCAAAACTCGTCGTAAATTCATTTTTGTCGCCCGTGAATCTTCTTATCTTTGACACTTACGTGTTATATTGTCATACCTAAATTTTGAAACATTTCGGAAAAAAATCAAAAATTCACAAAAAAATCCAAAGGAGTTAGCCTTTGCTTTTCTACCAAAAACGACAATTTTCATCAACACTCGCCGTAAATTCATTTTTCTCGCCCGTGAATCAAAACTCAATGTAAATTCATTTTTCTCGCCCATGAGGCTTCTTATCTTTGTCAGATACACTTTATCTTGTCATAGCTAAATTTGGAAGCATTTCAGAAAAATCAAAATTTTAGAACAAAATCCAAAGGGGTTAGCCTTTGTTTTTTTTTACCAAAAATGACAAGTTCCATCAAAACTCGTCGTAAATTCATTTTTCTCACCGGTGGCGCTTCTTATCTTTGTCAGATACGCGTTATATTGTCATACCGAAATTTTGAAGCATTTTGGAAAAAATCAAAATTTCACAAAAAATCCAAAGGGGTTAGCCTTTGCTTTTTCTCAAAAATGGCAATTTTCATCAAAACTCATCGTAAATTCATTTTTCTCACCCGTGAAGCTTCTTATTTTTGTCAGATACGTGTTATATTGTCATACCTAAATTTTGAAACATTTAAGAAAAAACAAAATTTCACCAAAAAATCCAACGGGGTTAGCCTTTGCTTTTCTACCAAAAACGACAATTTTCATCAACACTCGCCGTAAATTCATTTTTCCCGCCCGTGAATCAAAACTCACTGTAAATTCATTTTTCTCGCCCATGAGGCTTCTTATCTTTGTTAGATAAGCGTTATCATGTCATACCTAAATTTTGAAGCATTTCAGAAAAAATCAAAATTTCAGAACAAAATCCAAAGGGGTTAGCCTTTGCTTTTTACCAAAAATGGCAATTTTCATCAAAACTCGTCGTAAATTCATTTTTCTCGCCCGTGAAGCTTCCTATCTTTGTCAGATACGTGTTATGTTGTCATACCTATATTTTGAAGCATTTCAGAAAAAAATCAAAATTTCACAAAAAATCCAAAGGGGTTATCCTTTGTTTTTTATCAAAAATGACAAGTTTCATCAAAACTCGTCGTAAATTCATTTTTCTCGCATGTGAAGCTTCTTATCTTTGTCAGATTTACGTTATATTGTCATACCAAAATTTTTTAAGCATTTCAGAAAAAAATCAAAATTTCACAAAAAATCCAAAGGGGTTAGCCTTTGATTTTTCTCAAAAACGGCAATTCTCATCAAAATTTGTCGTAAATTCATTTTTCTCGCCCGTGAATCTTCTTATCTTTGTCAGTTACGTGTTATATTGTCATACCTAAATTTTGAAGCATTTCGGAAAAAAAATCAAAATTTCACAAAAAATCCAAAGGAGTTAGCCTTTGCTTTTCTACCAAAAACGACAATTTTCATCAACACTCGCCGTAAATTCATTTTTCTCGCCCGTGAATCAAAACTCAATGTAAATTCATTTTTTTTGCCCATGAGGCTTCTTATCTTTGTCAGATACGCGTTATCCTGTCATACCTAAATTTGGAAGCATTTCGGAAAAAATCAAAATTTTAGAACAAAATCCAAAGGGGTTAGCCTTTGTTTTTTTACCAAAAATGACAAGTTCCATCAAAACTCGTCGTAAATTCATTTTTGTCGCCCGTGAATCTTCTTATCTTTGACACTTACGTGTTATATTGTCATACCTAAATTTTGAAACATTTCGGAAAAAAATCAAAATTTCACAAAAAAATCCAAAGGAGTTAGCCTTTGCTTTTCTACCAAAAACGACAATTTTCATCAACACTCGCCGTAAATTCATTTTTCTCGCCCGTGAATCAAAACTCAATGTAAATTCATTTTTCTCGCCCATGAGGCTTCTTATCTTTGTCAGATACACTTTATCTTGTCATAGCTAAATTTGGAAGCATTTCAGAAAAATCAAAATTTTAGAACAAAATCCAAAGGGGTTAGCCTTTGTTTTTTTTTACCAAAAATGACAAGTTCCATCAAAACTCGTCGTAAATTCATTTTTCTCACCGGTGGCGCTTCTTATCTTTGTCAGATACGCGTTATATTGTCATACCGAAATTTTGAAGCATTTTGGAAAAAATCAAAATTTCACAAAAAATCCAAAGGGGTTAGCCTTTGCTTTTTCTCAAAAATGGCAATTTTCATCAAAACTCATCGTAAATTCATTTTTCTCACCCGTGAAGCTTCTTATTTTTGTCAGATACGTGTTATATTGTCATACCTAAATTTTGAAACATTTCAGAAAAAACAAAATTTCACCAAAAAATCCAACGGGGTTAGCCTTTGCTTTTCTACCAAAAACGACAATTTTCATCAACACTCGCCGTAAATTCATTTTTCCCGCCCGTGAATCAAAACTCACTGTAAATTCATTTTTCTCGCCCATGAGGCTTCTTATCTTTGTTAGATAAGCGTTATCTTGTCATACCTAAATCTTGAAGCATTTCAGAAAAATCAAAATTTCAGAACAAAATCCAAAGGGGTTAGCCTTTGCTTTTTACCAAAACGGCAATTTTCATCAAAACTCGTCGTAAATTCATTTTTCTCGCCCGTGAAGCTTCCTATCTTTGTCAGATACGTGTTATGTTGTCATACCTATATTTTGAAGCATTTCAGAAAAAAATCAAAATTTCACAAAAAATCCAAAGGGGTTATCCTTTGTTTTTTATCAAAAATGACAAGTTCCATCAAAACTCGTCGTAAATTCATTTTTCTCGCATGTGAAGCTTCTTATCTTTGTCAGATTTACGTTATATTGTCATACCAAAATTTTTTAAGCATTTCAGAAAAAAATCAAAATTTCACAAAAAATCCAAAGGGGTTAGCCTTTGATTTTTCTCAAAAACGGCAATTCTCATCAAAATTTGTCGTAAATTCATTTTTCTCGCCCGTGAATCTTCTTATCTTTGTCAGTTACGTGTTATATTGTCATACCTAAATTTTGAAGCATTTCGGAAAAAAAATCAAAATTTCACAAAAAATCCAAAGGAGTTAGCCTTTGCTTTTCTACCAAAAACGACAATTTTCATCAACACTCGCCGTAAATTCATTTTTCTCGCCCGTGAATCAAAACTCAATGTAAATTCATTTTTTTTGCCCATGAGGCTTCTTATCTTTGTCAGATACGCGTTATCCTGTCATACCTAAATTTGGAAGCATTTCGGAAAAAATCAAAATTTTAGAACAAAATCCAAAGGGGTTAGCCTTTGTTTTTTTACCAAAAATGACAAGTTCCATCAAAACTCGTCGTAAATTCATTTTTGTCGCCCGTGAATCTTCTTATCTTTGACACTTACGTGTTATATTGTCATACCTAAATTTTGAAACATTTCGGAAAAAAATCAAAATTTCACAAAAAAATCCAAAGGAGTTAGCCTTTGCTTTTCTACCAAAAACGACAATTTTCATCAACACTCGCCGTAAATTCATTTTTCTCGCCCGTGAATCAAAACTCAATGTAAATTCATTTTTCTCGCCCATGAGGCTTCTTATCTTTGTCAGATACACTTTATCTTGTCATAGCTAAATTTGGAAGCATTTCAGAAAAATCAAAATTTTAGAACAAAATCCAAAGGGGTTAGCCTTTGTTTTTTTTTACCAAAAATGACAAGTTCCATCAAAACTCGTCGTAAATTCATTTTTCTCACCGGTGGCGCTTCTTATCTTTGTCAGATACGCGTTATATTGTCATACCGAAATTTTGAAGCATTTTGGAAAAAATCAAAATTTCACAAAAAATCCAAAGGGGTTAGCCTTTGCTTTTTCTCAAAAATGGCAATTTTCATCAAAACTCATCGTAAATTCATTTTTCTCACCCGTGAAGCTTCTTATTTTTGTCAGATACGTGTTATATTGTCATACCTAAATTTTGAAACATTTCAGAAAAAACAAAATTTCACCAAAAAATCCAACGGGGTTAGCCTTTGCTTTTCTACCAAAAACGACAATTTTCATCAACACTCGCCGTAAATTCATTTTTCCCGCCCGTGAATCAAAACTCACTGTAAATTCATTTTTCTCGCCCATGAGGCTTCTTATCTTTGTTAGATAAGCGTTATCTTGTCATACCTAAATCTTGAAGCATTTCAGAAAAATCAAAATTTCAGAACAAAATCCAAAGGGGTTAGCCTTTGCTTTTTACCAAAACGGCAATTTTCATCAAAACTCGTCGTAAATTCATTTTTCTCGCCCGTGAAGCTTCCTATCTTTGTCAGATACGTGTTATGTTGTCATACCTATATTTTGAAGCATTTCAGAAAAAAATCAAAATTTCACAAAAAATCCAAAGGGGTTATCCTTTGTTTTTTATCAAAAATGACAAGTTCCATCAAAACTCGTCGTAAATTCATTTTTCTCGCATGTGAAGCTTCTTATCTTTGTCAGATTTACGTTATATTGTCATACCAAAATTTTTTAAGCATTTCAGAAAAAAATCAAAATTTCACAAAAAATCCAAAGGGGTTAGCCTTTGATTTTTCTCAAAAACGGCAATTCTCATCAAAATTTGTCGTAAATTCATTTTTCTCGCCCGTGAATCTTCTTATCTTTGTCAGTTACGTGTTATATTGTCATACCTAAATTTTGAAGCATTTCGGAAAAAAAATCAAAATTTCACAAAAAATCCAAAGGAGTTAGCCTTTGCTTTTCTACCAAAAACGACAATTTTCATCAACACTCGCCGTAAATTCATTTTTCTCGCCCGTGAATCAAAACTCAATGTAAATTCATTTTTTTTTCCCATGAGGCTTCTTATCTTTGTCAGATACGCGTTATCCTGTCATACCTAAATTTGGAAGCATTTCGGAAAAAAATCAAAATTTTAGAACAAAATCCAAAGGGGTTAGCCTTTGTTTTTTTACCAAAAATGACAAGTTCCATCAAAACTCGTCGTAAATTCATTTTTGTCGCCCGTGAATCTTCTTATCTTTGACACTTACGTGTTATATTGTCATACCTAAATTTTGAAACATTTCGGAAAAAAATCAAAATTTCACAAAAAAATCCAAAGGAGTTAGCCTTTGCTTTTCTACCAAAAACGACAATTTTCATCAACACTCGCCGTAAATTCATTTTTCTCGCCCGTGAATCAAAACTCAATGTAAATTCATTTTTCTCGCCCATGAGGCTTCTTATCTTTGTCAGATACACTTTATCTTGTCATAGCTAAATTTGGAAGCATTTCAGAAAAATCAAAATTTTAGAACAAAATCCAAAGGGTTTAGCCTTTGTTTTTTTTTACCAAAAATGACAAGTTCCATCAAAACTCGTCGTAAATTCATTTTTCTCACCGGTGGCGCTTCTTATCTTTGTCAGATACGCGTTATATTGTCATACCGAAATTTTGAAGCATTTTGGAAAAAATCAAAATTTCACAAAAAATCCAAAGGGGTTAGCCTTTGCTTTTTCTCAAAAATGGCAATTTTCATCAAAACTCATCGTAAATTCATTTTTCTCACCCGTGAAGCTTCTTATTTTTGTCAGATACGTGTTATATTGTCATACCTAAATTTTGAAACATTTCAGAAAAAACAAAATTTCACCAAAAAATCCAACGGGGTTAGCCTTTGCTTTTCTACCAAAAACGACAATTTTCATCAACACTCGCCGTAAATTCATTTTTCCCGCCCGTGAATCAAAACTCACTGTAAATTCATTTTTCTCGCCCATGAGGCTTCTTATCTTTGTTAGATAAGCGTTATCTTGTCATACCTAAATCTTGAAGCATTTCAGAAAAATCAA
This sequence comes from Neostapfia colusana, assembly GCA_030760725.1. NCBI lineage: Eukaryota > Viridiplantae > Streptophyta > Magnoliopsida > Poales > Poaceae > Neostapfia > Neostapfia colusana. The sequence continues at coordinate 25,331 of JASWHV010000208.1, forward strand.
AATTTCAGAACAAAATCCAAAGGGGTTAGCCTTTGCTTTTTACCAAAACGGCAATTTTCATCAAAACTCGTCGTAAATTCATTTTTCTCGCCCGTGAAGCTTCCTATCTTTGTCAGATACGTGTTATGTTGTCATACCTATATTTTGAAGCATTTCAGAAAAAAATCAAAATTTCACAAAAAATCCAAAGGGGTTATCCTTTGTTTTTTATCAAAAATGACAAGTTCCATCAAAACTCGTCGTAAATTCATTTTTCTCGCATGTGAAGCTTCTTATCTTTGTCAGATTTACGTTATATTGTCATACCAAAATTTTTTAAGCATTTCAGAAAAAAATCAAAATTTCACAAAAAATCCAAAGGGGTTAGCCTTTGATTTTTCTCAAAAACGGCAATTCTCATCAAAATTTGTCGTAAATTCATTTTTCTCGCCCGTGAATCTTCTTATCTTTGTCAGTTACGTGTTATATTGTCATACCTAAATTTTGAAGCATTTCGGAAAAAAAATCAAAATTTCACAAAAAATCCAAAGGAGTTAGCCTTTGCTTTTCTACCAAAAACGACAATTTTCATCAACACTCGCCGTAAATTCATTTTTCTCGCCCGTGAATCAAAACTCAATGTAAATTCATTTTTTTTCCCATGAGGCTTCTTATCTTTGTCAGATACGCGTTATCCTGTCATACCTAAATTTGGAAGCATTTCGGAAAAAAATCAAAATTTTAGAACAAAATCCAAAGGGGTTAGCCTTTGTTTTTTTACCAAAAATGACAAGTTCCATCAAAACTCGTCGTAAATTCATTTTTGTCGCCCGTGAATCTTCTTATCTTTGACACTTACGTGTTATATTGTCATACCTAAATTTTGAAACATTTCGGAAAAAAATCAAAATTTCACAAAAAAATCCAAAGGAGTTAGCCTTTGCTTTTCTACCAAAAACGACAATTTTCATCAACACTCGCCGTAAATTCATTTTTCTCGCCCGTGAATCAAAACTCAATGTAAATTCATTTTTCTCGCCCATGAGGCTTCTTATCTTTGTCAGATACACTTTATCTTGTCATAGCTAAATTTGGAAGCATTTAAGAAAAATCAAAATTTTAGAACAAAATCCAAAGGGTTTAGCCTTTGTTTTTTTTTACCAAAAATGACAAGTTCCATCAAAACTCGTCGTAAATTCATTTTTCTCACCGGTGGCGCTTCTTATCTTTGTCAGATACGCGTTATATTGTCATACCGAAATTTTGAAGCATTTTGGAAAAAATCAAAATTTCACAAAAAATCCAAAGGGGTTAGCCTTTGCTTTTTCTCAAAAATGGCAATTTTCATCAAAACTCATCGTAAATTCATTTTTCTCACCCGTGAAGCTTCTTATTTTTGTCAGATACGTGTTATATTGTCATACCTAAATTTTGAAACATTTCAGAAAAAACAAAATTTCACCAAAAAATCCAACGGGGTTAGCCTTTGCTTTTCTACCAAAAACGACAATTTTCATCAACACTCGCCGTAAATTCATTTTTCCCGCCCGTGAATCAAAACTCACTGTAAATTCATTTTTCTCGCCCATGAGGCTTCTTATCTTTGTTAGATAAGCGTTATCTTGTCATACCTAAATCTTGAAGCATTTCAGAAAAATCAAAATTTCAGAACAAAATCCAAAGGGGTTAGCCTTTGCTTTTTACCAAAACGGCAATTTTCATCAAAACTCGTCGTAAATTCATTTTTCTCGCCCGTGAAGCTTCCTATCTTTGTCAGATACGTGTTATGTTGTCATACCTATATTTTGAAGCATTTCAGAAAAAAATCAAAATTTCACAAAAAATCCAAAGGGGTTATCCTTTGTTTTTTATCAAAAATGACAAGTTCCATCAAAACTCGTCGTAAATTCATTTTTCTCGCATGTGAAGCTTCTTATCTTTGTCAGATTTACGTTATATTGTCATACCAAAATTTTTTAAGCATTTCAGAAAAAAATCAAAATTTCACAAAAAATCCAAAGGGGTTAGCCTTTGATTTTTCTCAAAAACGGCAATTCTCATCAAAATTTGTCGTAAATTCATTTTTCTCGCCCGTGAATCTTCTTATCTTTGTCAGTTACGTGTTATATTGTCATACCTAAATTTTGAAGCATTTCGGAAAAAAAATCAAAATTTCACAAAAAATCCAAAGGAGTTAGCCTTTGTTTTTCTACCAAAAACGACAATTTTCATCAACACTCGCCGTAAATTCATTTTTCTCGCCCGTGAATCAAAACTCAATGTAAATTCATTTTTTTTTGCCCATGAGGCTTCTTATCTTTGTCAGATACGCGTTATCCTGTCATACCTAAATTTGGAAGCATTTCGGAAAAAATCAAAATTTTAGAACAAAATCCAAAGGGGTTAGCCTTTATTTTTTTACCAAAAATGACAAGTTCCATCAAAACTCGTCGTAAATTCATTTTTCTCGCCCATGGCGCTTCTTATCTTTGTCAGATACGCGTTATATTGTCATACCGAAATTTTGAAGCATTTTGGAAAAAATCAAAATTTCACAAAAAAATCCAAAGGGGTTAGCCTTTGCTTTTTCTCAAAAATGGCAATTTTCATCAAAATTCATCATAAATTCATTTTTCTCACCCGTGAAGCTTCTTTATTTTGTCAGATACGTGTTATATTGCCATACCTAAATTTTGAAGCATTTCAGAAAAAACAAAATTTCACCAAAAAATCCAAAGGGGTTGGCCTTTGCTTTTCTACCAAAAATGACAATTTTCATCAACACTCGCCGTAAATTCAATTTTCCCGCCCGTGAATCAAAACTCATTGTAAATTCATTTTTCTCGCCCATGAGGCTTCTTATCTTTGTCAGATAAGCGTTATCTTGTCATACCTAAATCTTGAAGCATTTCAGAAAAAAATCAAAATTTAAGAACAAAATCCAAAGGGGTTAGCCTTTGCTTTTTACCAAAACGGCAATTTTCATCAAAACTCGTCGTAAATTCATTTTTCTCGCCTGTGAAGCTTCCTATCTTTGTCAGATACGTGTTATGTTGTCATACCTAAATTTTGAAGCATTTCAGAAAAAAATCAAAATTTCACAAAAAATCCAAAGGGGTTACCCTTTGTTCTTTTATCAAAAATGACAAGTTCCATCAAAACTCATCGTAAATTCATTTTTCTCGCATGTGAAGCTTCTTATCTTTGTCAGATTTGCGTTATATTGTCATACCAAAATTTTTAAGCATTTCAGAAAAAAAATCAAAATTTCACAAAAAATCCAAAGGGGTTAGCCTTTGATTTTTCTCAAAGACTGCAATTCTCATCAAAATTTGTCGTAAATTCATTTTTCTCGCCCGTGAATCTTCTTATCTTTGTCAGTTATGTGTTATATTGTCATACCTAAATTTTGAAGCATTTCGGAAAAAAAATCAAAATTTCACAAAAAAATCCAAAGGAGTTAGCCTTTGCTTTTCTACCAAAAACCACAATTTTCATCAACACTCGCCGTAAATTCATTTTTCTCGCCCGTGAATCAAAACTCAATGTAAATTCATTTTTCTCGCCCATGAGGCTTCTTATCTTTATCAGGTACGCGTTATCTTGTCATACCTAAATTTGGAAGCATTTCGGAAAAAATCAAAATTTTAGAACAAAATCCAAAGGGGTTAGCCTTTGTTTTTTTACCAAAAATGACAAGTTCCATCAAAACTCGTCGTAAATTCATTTTTCTCGCCCGTGGCGCTTCTTATCTTTTTCAGATACGCGTTAGATTGTCATACCAAAATTTTGAAGCATTTCGGAAAAAAATCAAAATTTCACAAAAAATCCAAAAGGGTTAGCCTTTGCTTTTCTACCAAAAACAACAATTTTCATCAACACTCGCCGTAAATTCATTTTTCTCGCCCGTGAATCAAAACTCACTGTTAATTCATTTTTCTCGCCCATGAGGCTTCTTATCTTTGTCAGATACGCGTTATCTTGTCATACCTAAATTTTGAAGCATTTCAGAAAAAACAAAATTTTTAAGCATTTCGGAAAAATCAAAATTTCACAAAAAATCCAAAGGGGTTAGCCTTTGATTTTTCTCAAAAACGGCAATTCTCATCAAAATTTGTCGTAAATTCATTTTTCTCGCCCGTGAATCTTCTTATCTTTGTCAGTTACGTGTTATATTGTCATACCTAAATTTTGAAGCATTTCGGAAAAAAAAATCAAAATTTCACAAAAAATCCAAAGGAGTTAGCCTTTGTTTTTCTACCAAAAACGACAATTTTCATCAACACTCGCCGTAAATTCATTTTTCTCGCCCGTGAATCAAAACTCAATGTAAATTCATTTTTTTTTGCCCATGAGGCTTCTTATCTTTGTCAGATACGCGTTATCCTGTCATACCTAAATTTGGAAGCATTTCGGAAAAAATCAAAATTTTAGAACAAAATCCAAAGGGGTTAGCCTTTATTTTTTTACCAAAAATGACAAGTTCCATCAAAACTCGTCGTAAATTCATTTTTCTCGCCCATGGCGCTTCTTATCTTTGTCAGATACGCGTTATATTGTCATACCGAAATTTTGAAGCATTTTGGAAAAAATCAAAATTTCACAAAAAAATCCAAAGGGGTTAGCCTTTGCTTTTTCTCAAAAATGGCAATTTTCATGAAAATTCATCGTAAATTCATTTTTCTCACCCGTGAAGCTTCTTTATTTTGTCAGATACGTGTTATATTGCCATACCTAAATTTTGAAGCATTTCAGAAAAAACAAAATTTCACCAAAAAATCCAAAGGGGTTGGCCTTTGCTTTTCTACCAAAAATGACAATTTTCATCAACACTCGCCGTAAATTCAATTTTCCCGCCCGTGAATCAAAACTCATTGTAAATTCATTTTTCTCGCCCATGAGGCTTCTTATCTTTGTCAGATAAGCGTTATCTTGTCATACCTAAATCTTGAAGCATTTCAGAAAAAATCAAAATTTAAGAACAAAATCCAAAGGGGTTAGCCTTTGCTTTTTACCAAAACGGCAATTTTCATCAAAACTCGTCGTAAATTCATTTTTCTCGCCTGTGAAGCTTCCTATCTTTGTCAGATACGTGTTATGTTGTCATACCTAAATTTTGAAGCATTTCAGAAAAAAATCAAAATTTCACAAAAAATCCAAAGGGGTTACCCTTTGTTCTTTTATCAAAAATGACAAGTTCCATCAAAACTCATCGTAAATTCATTTTTCTCGCATGTGAAGCTTCTTATCTTTGTCAGATTTGCGTTATATTGTCATACCAAAATTTTTAAGCATTTCAGAAAAAAATCAAAATTTCACAAAAAATCCAAAGGGGTTAGCCTTTGATTTTTCTCAAAGACTGCAATTCTCATCAAAATTTGTCGTAAATTCATTTTTCTCGCCCGTGAATCTTCTTATCTTTGTCAGTTATGTGTTATATTGTCATACCTAAATTTTGAAGCATTTCGGGAAAAAAATCAAAATTTCACAAAAAAATCCAAAGGAGTTAGCCTTTGCTTTTCTACCAAAAACCACAATTTTCATCAACACTCGCCGTAAATTCATTTTTCTCGCCCGTGAATCAAAACTCAATGTAAATTCATTTTTCTCGCCCATGAGGCTTCTTATCTTTATCAGATACGCGTTATCTTGTCATACCTAAATTTGGAAGCATTTCGGAAAAAATCAAAATTTTAGAACAAAATCCAAAGGGGTTAGCCTTTGTTTTTTTACCAAAAATGACAAGTTCCATCAAAACTCGTCGTAAATTCATTTTTCTCGCCCGTGGCGCTTCTTATCTTTTTCAGATACGCGTTAGATTGTCATACCAAAATTTTGAAGCATTTCGGAAAAAAATCAAAATTTCACAAAAAATCCAAAAGGGTTAGCCTTTGCTTTTCTACCAAAAACAACAATTTTCATCAACACTCGCTGTAAATTCATTTTTCTCGCCCGTGAATCAAAACTCACTGTTAATTCATTTTTCTCGCCCATGAGGCTTCTTATCTTTGTCAGATACGCGTTATCTTGTCATACCTAAATTTTGAAGCATTTCAGAAAAAACAAAATTTTTAAGCATTTCGGAAAAAATCAAAATTTCACAATAAATCCAAAGGGGTTAGCCTTTGCTTTTTCTCAAAAATGGCAATTTTCATCAAAATTCATCGTAAATTCATTTTTCTCACTTGTGAAGCTTCTTATTTTTGTCAGATACGTGTTATATTGTCATACCTAAATTTTGAAGCATTTCCGAAAAAACAAAATTTCACCAAAAAATCCAAAGGGGTTAGCCTTTGCGTTTCTACCAAAAATGACAATTTTCATCAACACTCGCCGTAAATTCATTTTTCTCGCTCGTGAATCAAAACTCACTGTAAATTTATTTTTCTCGCCCATGAGGCTTCTTATCTTTGTCAGATACGTGTTATCTTGTCATACCTAAGTTTTGAAGCATTTCAGAAAAAAATCAAAATTTCAGAACAAAATCCAAAGGGGTTAGCCTTTGCTTTTTACCAAAAATGGTAATTTTCATCAAAACTCGTCGTAAATTAATTTTTCTCACCCATGAAGCTTCTTATCTTTGTCAGATACGTGTTATGTTGTCATACCTAAATTTTGAAGCATTTCGAAAAAAATCAAAATTTCACAAAAAATCCAAAGGGGTTAGCCTTTGTTTTGTTACCAAAAGCGACAAGATCCATCAAAACTCGTCGTAAATTCATTTTTCTCGCCTGTGAAGCTTCTTATCTTTGTCAGATTTGCGTTATATTGTCATACAAATTTTTTTGAGCATTTCGGAAAAAATCAAAATTTCACAAAAAATCCAAAGGGGTTAGCCTTTGATTTTTCTCAAAAACGGAAATTTTCATTAAAATTCGTCGTTAATTCATTTTTCTCGCCCTTGAAGCTTCTTATCTTTGTCGGTTATGTGTTATATTGTCATACCTAAATTTTGAAGCATTTTGGAAAAAAATACAAATATCACAAAAAAATCCAAAAGGGTTAGCCTTTACTTTTCTACAAAAAACGACAATTTTCATCAACACTCGCCGTAAATTCATTTTTCTCGCCCGTGAATCAAAACTCAATGTAATTCATTTTTCTCGCCCATGAGGCTTCTTATCTTTGTCAGATATGTGTTATCTTGTCATACCTAAATTTTGAAGCGTTTCAGAAAAAAACAAAATTTCAGAACAAAATCCAAAGGGGTTAGCCTTTGCTTTTTACCAAAAATGACAAGTTCCATCAAAACTCGTTGTAAATTCATTTTTCTCGCCCATGAAGCTTCTTATATTTGTCAGATACGTGTTTTATTGTCTTAACTAAATTTTGAAGCATTTCAGAAAAAAAACAAAATTTCACAAAAAAATCCAAAGGGGTTAGCCTTTGCTTTTCTACCAAAAACGACAATTTTCATCAACACTTGTCGTAAATTCATTTTTCTCGCCCGTTAATCAAAACTCAATGTAAATTCATTTTTCTCGCCCATGAGGCTTCTTATCTTTGTCAGATATGCGTTATCTTGTCATACCTAAATTTTGAAGCATTTCGGAAAAAAATCAAAATTTTAGAACAAAATCCAAAGGGGTTAGCCTTTGTTTTTTTTACCAAAAATGACAAGTTCCATCAAAACTCGTCGTAAATTCATTTTTCTCGCCTGTGGTGCTTCTTATCTTTGTCAGATACGCGTTATATTGTCATACCAAAATTTTGAAGCATTTTGGAAAAAATCAAAATTTCACAAAAAATCCAAAGGGGTTAGCCTTTGCTTTTTCTCAAAAACGGCAATATTCATCAAAATTCATCGTAAATTCATTTTTCTCACCCGTGAAGCTTCTTATTTTTGTCAGATACGTGTTATATTGTCATACCTAATTTTGAAGCATTTCAGAAAAAAACAAAATTTCACAAAAAAATCCAAAGGGGTTAGCCTTTGCTTTTCTATCAAAAATGACAATTTTCATCAACACTCGCCGTAAATTCATTTTTCTCGCCCGTGAATCAAAACTCATTGTAAATTCATTTTTCTCGCCCATGAAGCTTCTTATCTTTGTCAGATACGCGTTATTTTCTCATACCTAAATTTTGAAGCATTTCAGAAAAAAATTAAAATTTCAGAACAAAATCCAAAGGGGTTAGCCTTTGCTTTTTACCAAAAATGGCAATTTTTATCAAAACTCGTCGTAAATTAATTTTTCTCGCCCATGAAGCTTCTTATCTTTGTCAGATACGTGTTATGTTGTCATACCTAAATTTTGAAGCATTTCGGAAAAAAATCAAAATTTCACAAAAAATCCAAAGGGGTTAGCCTTTGTTTTTCTACCAAAAACGACAAGTTCCATCAAAACTCATCGTAAATTCATTTTTCTCGCCTGTGAAGCTTCTTATCTTTGTCAGATTTGCGTTATATTGTCATACCAAAATTTTTAAGCATTTCGAAAAAATCAAAATTTCACAAAAAATCCAAAGGGGTTAGCCTTTGATTTTTCTCAAAAACTGCAATTTTCATTAAAATTCATCGTAAATTCATTTTTCTCGCCCGTGAAGCTTCTTATCTTTGTCAGTTACGTGTTATATTGTCATACCTAAATTTTGAAGCATTTCGGAAAAAAATCAAAATTTCACAAAAATTCCAAAGGGGTTAGCCTTTGCTTTTCTACCAAAAACGACAATTTTCATCAACACTCGCCGTAAATTCATTTTTCTCGCCCGTGAATCAAAACTCAATGTAAATTCATTTTTCTCGCCCATGAGGCTTGTTATCTTTGTCAGATATGCGTTATCTTGTCATACCTAAATTTTGAAGCATTTCAGAAAAAAAAATCAAAATTTCAGAACAAAATCCAAAGGGAGCCTTTACTTTTTACCAAAAATGACAAGTTTCATCAAAACTCATCGTAAATTCATTTTTCTCGCCCATGAAGCATCTTATATTTGTCAGATACTTCCTAAATTTGAAGCATTTCAGAAAAAAAACAAAATTTCACCAAAAAATACAAAGGGGTTAGCCTTTGCTTTTCTACCAAAAACGACAATTTTCATCAACACTCGCCGTAAATTCATTTTTCCCGCCCGTGAATAAAAACTCACTATAAATTCATTTTTCTCACCCATGAGGCTTCTTATCTTTGTCAGATACGCGTTATCTTGTCATACCTAAATTTTGAAGCATTTAAGAAAAAAATCAAAATTTCAGAACAAAATCCAAAGGGGTTAGCCTTTGCTTTTTACCAAAACAGCAATTTTCATCAAAACTCGTCGTAAATTCATTTTTCTCGGCCGTGAAGCTTTCTATCTTTGTCAGATACGTGTTATGTTGTCATACCTAAATTCTGAAGCATTTCAGAAAAAAAAATCAAAATTTCACAAAAAATCCAAAGGGGTTACCCTTTGTTTTTTTACCAAAAATGACAAGTTCCATCAAAACTCGTCGTAAATTCATTTTTCTCGCCTGTGAAGCTTCTTATCTTTGTCAGATTTGCGTTATATTGTCATACCAAAATTTTTAAGCATTTCGGAAAAAATCAAAATTTCACAAAAAATTCTAAGGAGTTAGCCTTTGATTTTTCTCAAAAATGGCAATTTTCATCAAAATTCATCATAAATTCATTTTTCTCACTCGTGAAGCTTCTTATTTTTGTCAGATACGTGTTATATTGTCATACCTAAATTTTGAAGCATTTCAGAAAAAACAAAATTTCACCAAAAAATCCAAAGGGGTTAGCCTTTGCGTTTCTACCAAAAATGACAATTTTCATCAACACTCGCCGTAAATTCATTTTTCTCGCTCGTGAATCAAAACTCACTGTAAATTTATTTTTCTCGCCCATGAGGCTTCTTATCTTTGTCAGATACGTGTTATCTTGTCATACCTAAATTTTGAACCATTTCAGAAAAAAATCAAAATTTCAGAACAAAATCCAAAGGGGTTAGCCTTTGCTTTTTACCAAAAATGGTAATTTTCATCAAAACTCGTCGTAAATTAATTTTTCTCACCCATGAAGCTTCTTATCTTTGTCAGATACGTGTTATGTTGTCATAGCTAAATTTTGAAGCATTTCGAAAAAAAAATCAAAATTTCACAAAAAATCCAAAGGGGTTAGCCTTTGTTTTGTTACCAAAAGCGACAAGATCCATCAAAACTCGTCGTAAATTCATTTTTCTCACCTGTGAAGCTTCTTATCTTTGTCAGATTTGCGTTATATTGTCATACAAATTTTTTTGAGCATTTCGGAAAAAATCAAAATTTCACAAAAAATCCAAAGGGTTTAGCCTTTGATTTTTCTCAAAAACGGAAATTTTCATTAAAATTCGTCGTAAATTCATTTTTCTCGCCCGTGAAGCTTCTTATCTTTGTCGGTTATGTGTTATATTGTCATACCTAAATTTTGAAGCATTTCGGAAAAAAAATACAAATTTCACAAAAAAATCCAAAAGGGTTAGCCTTTGCTTTTCTACAAAAAACGACAATTTTCATCAACACTCGCCGTAAATTCATTTTTCTCGCCCGTGAATCAAAACTCAATGTTATTCATTTTTCTCGCCCATGAGGCTTCTTATCTTTGTCAGATATGTGTTATCTTGTCATACCTAAATTTTGAAGCGTTTCAGAAAAAAACAAAATTTCAGAACAAAATCCAAAGGGGTTAGCCTTTGCTTTTTACCAAAAATGACAAGTTCCATCAAAACTCGTCGTAAATTCATTTTTCTCGCCCATGAAGCTTCTTATATTTGTCAGATACGTGTTTTATTGTCTTAACTAAATTTTGAAGCATTTTAGAAAAAACAAAATTTCACAAAAAAATCCAAAGGGGTTAGCCTTTGCTTTTCTACCAAAAACGACAATTTTCATCAACACTTGTCGTAAATTCATTTTTCTCGCCCGTGAATCAAAACTCAATGTAAATTCATTTTTCTCCCCCATGAGGCTTCTTATCTTTGTCAGATATGCGTTATCTTGTCATACCTAAATTTTGAAGCATTTCGGAAAAAAATCAAAATTTTAGAACAAAATCCAAAGAGGTTAGCCTTTGTTTTTTTACCAAAAATTACAAGTTCCATCAAAACTCGTCGTAAATTCATTTTTCTCGCCCGTGGTGCTTCTTATCTTTGTCAGATACGCGTTATATTGTCATACCAAAATTTTGAAGCATTTTGGAAAAAATCAAAATTTCACAGAAAATCCAAAGGGGTTAGCCTTTGCTTTTTCTCAAAAACGGCAATATTCATCAAAATTCATCGTAAATTCATTTTTCTCACCCGTGAAGCTTCTTATTTTTGTCAGATACGTGTTATATTGTCATACCTAAATTTTGAAGCATTTCAGGAAAAAAAAACAAAATTTCACAAAAAAATCCAAAGGGGTTAGCCTTTGCTTTTCTACCAAAAATGACAATTTTCATCAAGACTCGCCGTAAATTCATTTTTCTCGCCCGTGAATCAAAACTCATTGTAAATTCATTTTTCTCGCCCATGAGGCTTCTTATCTTTGTCAGATACACGTTATTTTCTCATACCTAAATTTTGAAGCATTTCAAAAAAAAATCAAAATTTCAGAACAAAATCCAAAGGGGTTAGCCTTTGCTTTTTACCAAAAATGGCAATTTTTATCAAAACTCGTCGTAAATAAATTTTTCTCGCCCAAGAAGCTTCTTATCTTTGTCAGATACGTGTTATGTTGTCATACCTAAGTTTTGAAGCATTTCGGAAAAAAATCAAAATTTCACAAAAAATCCAAAGGGGTTAGCCTTTGTTTTTTTACCAAAAATGACAAGTTCCATCAAAACTCATCGTAAATTCATTTTTCTCGCCTGTGAAGCTTCTTATCATTGTCAGATTTGCGTTATATTGTCATACCAAAATTTTTAAGCATTTCGAAAAAAACCAAAATTTCACAAAAAATCCAAAGGGGTTAGCCTTTGATTTTTCTCAAAAACTGCAATTTTCATTAAAATTCGTCGTAAATTCATTTTTCTCGCCCGTGAAGCTTCTTATCTTTGTCAGTTACGTGTTATATTGTCATACCTAAATTTTGAAGCATTTCGGAAAAAAAATCAAAATTTCACAAAAAATCCAAAGGGGTTAGCCTTTGCTTTTCTACCAAAAGCGACAATTTTCATCAACACTCGCCGTAAATTCATTTTTCTCGCCCGTGAATCAAAACTCAATGTAAATTCATTTTTCTCGCCCATGAGGCTTGTTATCTTTGTCAGATATGTGTTATCTTGTCATACCTAAATTTTGAAGCATTTCAGAAAAAAAATCAAAATTTCAGAACAAAATCCAAAGGGAGCCTTTACTTTTTACCAAAAATGACAAGTTTCATCAAAACTCATCTTAAATTCATTTTTCTCGCCCATGAGGCTTCTTATATTTGTCAGATACTTCCTAAATTTTGAAGCATTTCAGAAAAAAACAAAATTTCACCAAAAAATACAAAGGGGTTAGCCTTTGCTTTTCTACCAAAAACGACAATTTTCATCAACACTCGCCGTAAATTCATTTTTCCCGCCCGTGAATCAAAACTCACTATAAATTCATTTTTCTCACCCATGAGGCTTCTTATCTTTGTCAGATACGCGTTATCTTGTCATACCTAAATTTTGAAGCATTTAAGAAATAATCAAAATTTCAGAACAAAATCCAAAGGGGTTAGCTTTTGCTTTTTACCAAAACGGCAATTTTCATCAAAACTCGTCGTAAATTCATTTTTCTCGCCCGTGAAGCTTTCTATCTTTGTCAGATACGTGTTATGTTGTCATACCTAAATTCTGAATCATTTCAGAAAAAAAAATCAAAATTTCACAAAAAATCCAAAGGGGTTACCCTTTGTTTTTTTACCAAAAATGACAAGTTCCATCAAAACTCGTCGTAAATTCATTTTTCTCACCTGTGAAGCTTCTTATCTTTGTCAGATTTGCGTTATATTGTCATACCAAAATTTTTAATTATTTCAGAAAAAATCAAAATTTCACAAAAAATCCAAAGGGGTCAGCCTTTAATTTTTCTCAAAAACGGCAATTTTCATCAAAATTTGTCGTAAATTCATTTTTCTCGCCCGTGAAGCTTCTTATCTTTGTCAGTTACGTGTTATATTGTCATACCTAAATTTTGAAGCATTTCGGAAAAAAAATCAAAATTTCACAAAAAAATCCAAAGGGGTTAGCCTTTGCTTTTCTACCAAAAACGACAATTTTCATCAACACTCGCCGTCAATTCATTTTTCTCGCCCGTGAATCAGAATTCAATGTAAATTCATTTTTCTCGCCCATAAGGCTTCTTATCTTTGTCAGATACGCGTTATCTTGTCATACCTAAATTTTGAAGCATTTCGGAAAAAAATCAAAATTTCAGAACAAAATCCAAAGGGGTTAGCCTTTGTTTTTTTTTACCAAAAATGACAAGTTCCATCAAAACTCGTCGTAAATTCATTTTCCTCGCCCATAAGGCTTCTTATCTTTGTCAGATACGCGTTATATTGTCATACCAAAATTTTGAAGCATTTTGGAAAAAATCAAAATTTCATAAAAAATCCAAAAGGGTTAGCCTTTGCTCTTTCTCAAAAACGGCAATTTTCATCAAAATTCATCGTAAATTCATTTTTCTCACCCGTGAAGCTTCTTATTTTTGTCAGATACGTGTTATATTGTCATACCTAAATTTTGAAGCATTTCAAAAAAAATAAAATTTCACCAAAAAATCCAAAGGGGTTAGCCTTTGCTTTTCTACCAAAAATGACAATTTTCATCAACACTCGCCGTAAATTCATTTTTCTCGCCCGTGAATCAAAACTCACTGTAAATTCATTTTTCTCGCCCATGAGGCTTCTTATCTTTGTCAGATGCGCGTTATCTTGTCACCCCTAAATTTTGAAGCATTTCAGAAAAAATCAAAATTTCAGAACAAAATCCAAAGGGGTTAGCCTTTGTTTTTACCAAAAATGGCAATTTTCATCAAAACTCGTCGTAAATTAATTTTTCTCGCCCATGAAGCTTCTTATCTTTGTCAGATACGCGTTATGTTGTCATACCTAAATTTTGAAGCATTTCAGAAAAAAATCAAAATTTCACAAAAAATCAAAGGGGTTAGTCTTTGTTTTTTCTCAAAAACGGCAATATTCATCAAAATTCATCGTAAATTCATTTTTCTCACCCGTGAAGCTTCTTATTTTTGTCAGATACGTGTTATATTGTCATACCTAAATTTTGAAGCATTTCAGGAAAAAAAAACAAAATTTCACAAAAAAATGCAAAGGGGTTAGCCTTTGCTTTTCTACCAAAAATGACAATTTTCATCAACACTCGCCGTAAATTCATTTTTCTCGCCCGTGAATCAAAACTCATTGTAAATTCATTTTTCTCACCCATGAGGCTTCTTATCTTTGTCAGATACACGTTATTTTCTCATACCTAAATTTTGAAGCATTTCAAAAAAAAATCAAAATTTCAGAACAAAATCCAAAGGGGTTAGCCTTTGCTTTTACCAAAAATGGCAATTTTTATCAAAACTCGTCGTAAATTAATTTTTCTCGCCCAAGAAGCTTCTTATCTTTGTCAGATACGTGTTATGTTGTCATACCTAAATTTTGAAGCATTTCGGAAAAAAATCAAAATTTCACAAAAAATCCAAAGGGGTTAGCCTTTGTTTTTTTACCAAAAATGACAAGTTCCATCAAAACTCATCGTAAATTCATTTTTCTCGCCTGTGAAGCTTCTTATCATTGTCAGATTTGCGTTATATTGTCATACCAAAATTTTTAAGCATTTCGAAAAAAACCAAAATTTCACAAAAAATCCAAAGGGGTTAGCCTTTGATTTTTCTCAAAAACTGCAATTTTCATTAAAATTCGTCGTAAATTCATTTTTCTCGCCCGTGAAGCTTCTTATCTTTGTCGGTTACGTGTTATATTGTCATACCTAAATTTTGAAGCATTTCGGAAAAAAATCAAAATTTCACAAAAAATCCAAAGGGGTTAGCCTTTGCTTTTCTACCAAAAGCGACAATTTTCATCAACACTCGCCGTAAATTCATTTTTCTCGCCCGTGAATCAAAACTCAATGTAAATTCATTTTTCTCGCCCATGAGGCTTGTTATCTTTGTCAGATATGCGTTATCTTGTCATACCTAAATTTTGAAGCATTTCAGAAAAAAAATCAAAATTTCAGAACAAAATCCAAAGGGAGCCTTTACTTTTTACCAAAAATGACAAGTTTCATCAAAACTCATCTTAAATTCATTTTTCTCGCCCATGAGGCTTCTTATATTTGTCAGATACTTCCTAAATTTTGAAGCATTTCAGAAAAAAACAAAATTTCACCAAAAAATACAAAGGGGTTAGCCTTTGCTTTTCTACCAAAAACGACAATTTTCATCAACACTCGCCGTAAATTCATTTTTCCCGCCCGTGAATCAAAACTCACTATAAATTCATTTTTCTCACCCATGAGGCTTCTTATCTTTGTCAGATACGCGTTATCTTGTCATACCTAAATTTTGAAGCATTTAAGAAAAAAATCAAAATTTCAGAACAAAATCCAAAGGGGTTAGCCTTTGCTTTTTACCAAAACGGCAATTTTCATCAAAACTCGTCGTAAATTCATTTTTCTCGCCCGTGAAGCTTTCTATCTTTGTCAGATACGTGTTATGTTGTCATACCTAAATTCTGAATCATTTCAGAAAAAAAAATCAAAATTTCACAAAAAATCCAAAGGGGTTACCCTTTGTTTTTTTACCAAAAATGACAAGTTCCATCAAAACTCGTCGTAAATTCATTTTTCTCACCTGTGAAGCTTCTTATCTTTGTCAGATTTGCGTTATATTGTCATACCAAAATTTTTAATTATTTCAGAAAAAATCAAAATTTCACGAAAAATCCAAAGGGGTCAGCCTTTAATTTTTCTCAAAAACGGCAATTTTCATCAAAATTTGTCGTAAATTCATTTTTCTCGCCCGTGAAGCTTCTTATCTTTGTCAGTTACGTGTTATATTGTCATACCTAAATTTTGAAGCATTTCGGAAAAAAAAATCAAAATTTCACAAAAAAATCCAAAGGGGTTAGCCTTTGCTTTTCTACCAAAAACGACAATTTTCATCAACACTCGCCGTCAATTCATTTTTCTCGCCCGTGAATCAAAACTCACTGTAAATTCATTTTTCTTGCCCATGAGGCTTCTTATGTTTGTCAGATACGCGTTATCTTGTCATACCTAAATTTTGAAGCATTTCAGAAAAAAAATCAAAATTTCAGAATAAAATCCAAAGGGGTTACCCTTTGTTTTTTTTACCAAAAACGACAAGTTCCATCAAAACTCGTCGTAAATTCATTTTTCTCGCATGTGAAGCTTCTTATCTTTGTCAGATACGTGTTATATTGTCATACCTAAATTTTGAAGCATTTCGGAAAAAAAATCAAAATTTCACAAAAAATCCAAAGGGGTTACCCTTTGTTTTTTTACCAAAAACGACAAGTTCCATCAAAACTCGTCGTAAATTCATTTTTCTCGCATGTGAAGCTTCTTATCTTTGTCAGATTTGCGTTATATTGTCATACCAAAATTTTTAAGCATTTCGGAAAAAATCAAAATTTCACAAAAAACCCAAAGGGGTTAGCCTTTAATTTTTCTCAAAAACGGCAATTTTCATCAAAATTTGTCGTAAATTCATTTTTCTCGCCCGTGAAGCTTCTTATCTTTGTCAGTTGCGTGTTATATTGTCATACCTAAATATTGAAGCATTTCGGAAAAAAAAATCAAAATTTGACAAAAAAATCCAAAGGGGTTAGCCTTTGCTTTTCTACCAAAAACGACAATTTTCATCAACACTCGCCGTCAATTCATTTTT
Source organism: Neostapfia colusana (assembly GCA_030760725.1). NCBI lineage: Eukaryota > Viridiplantae > Streptophyta > Magnoliopsida > Poales > Poaceae > Neostapfia > Neostapfia colusana. The sequence continues at coordinate 42,149 of JASWHV010000208.1, forward strand.
CTCGCCCGTGAATCAGAACTCAATGTAAATTCATATTTCTCGCCCATGAGGATTCTTATCTTTGTCAGATACGCGTTATCTTGTCATACCTAAATTTTGAATCATTTCGAAAAAAATCAAAATTTCAGAACAAAATCCAAAGGGGTTAGCCTTTGTTTTTTTACCAAAAATGACAAGTTCCATCAAAACTTGTCGTAAATTCATTTTTCTCCCCCGTGACGCTTCTTATCTTTGTCAGATATGTGTCATATTGTCATACCAAAATTTTGAAGCATTTCGGAAAAAATCAAAATTTCACAAAAAATCCAAAGGGGTTAGCCTTTGCTCTTTCTCAATAATGGCAATTTTCATCAAAATTCATCGTAAATTCATTTTTCTCACCCGTGAAGCTTCTTATTTTTGTCAGATACGTGTTATATTGTCATGCCTAAATTTTGAAGCATTTTGGAAAAAAACAAAATTTCACCAAAAAATCCAAAGGTGTTAGCCTTTGCTTTTCTACTAAAAACGACAATTTTCATCAACACTCGCCGTAAATTCATTTTTCTCGCCCGTCAATCAAAACTCACTGTAAATTCATTTTTCTGGCCCATGAGGCTTCTTATCTTTGTCAGATACGTGTTATCTTGTCACACCTAAATTTTGAAGCATTTCAGAAAAAAATCAAAATTTCAGAACAAAATCCAAAGCAGTTAGCCTTTGTTTTTTTACCAAAAACGGCAATTTTCATCAAAACTCATCGTAAATTCATTTTTCTCGCCCGTGAAGCTTCTTATCTTTGTCAGATACGTGTTATATTGTCATACCTAAATTTTGAAGCATTTCGGAAAAAAAAATCAAAATTTCACAAACAATCCAAAGGGGTTAGCCTTTGTTTTTTTACCAAAAATGACAAGTTCCATCAAAACTTGTCGTAAATTCATTTTTCTCGTCTGTGAATCAAAACTCACTTTAAATTCATTTTTCTCGCCCATGAGGCTTCTTATCTTTGTCAGTTACGTGTTATATTGTCATACCTAAATTTTGAAGCATTTCGGAAAAAAATCAAATTTTCACAAAAAATCCAAAGGGGTTAGCCTTTGCTTTTCTAACAAAAATGACAATTTTCATCAACACTCGCATTAAATTCATTTTTCTCGCCCATGAATGAAAACTCAATGTAAATTCATTTTTCTCACCCATGAGGCTTCTTACCTTTGTCAGATACGCGTTATATTGTCATACCAAAATTTTTAAGCATTTCGGAAAAAATCAAAATTTCACAAAAAATCCAAAGGTGTTAGCCTTTGATTTTTCTCACGGCAATTTTCATCAAAATTCATCGTAAATTCATTTTTCTCGCCTGTGAAGTATCTTATCTTTGTCAGTTACGTGTCATAAATTCATTTTTCTCGCCCCTGAATCAAAACTCAATGTAAGTTTATTTTTCTCGCCCATGAGGCTTCTTATCTTTGTCAGATACACGTTATCTTGTCATATCTAAATTTTGAAGCATTTAAAAAAAAATCAAAATTTCAGAACAAAATCCAAAGGGGTTAGCCTTTGTTTTTTTTACCAAAAATGACAAGTTCCATCAAAACTCGTCGTAAATTCATTTTTCTCGCCCATGATGCTTCTTATCTTTGTCATATACGCGTTATATTGTCATACCAAAATTTCGAAGCATTTCGGAAAAAAATCAAAATTTCACAAAAAATCCAAAGGGGTTAGCCTTTGCCTTTTCTTAAAATCGGCAATTTTCATCAAAATTCATCGTAAATTCATTTTTCTCACCCGTGAAGCTTCTTATTTTTGTCAGATACGTGTTATATTGTCATACCTAAATTTTGAAGCATTTCAAAAAAAACAAAATTTCACCAAAAAATCGAAAGGGGTTAGCCTTTGTTTTTCTACCAAAAACGACAATTTTCATCAACACGCGCCGTAAATTCATTTTTTTCGCCCGTGAATCAAAATGCACTGTAAATTCATTTTTCTTGCCCATGAGGCTTCTTATCTTTGTCAGATTCGCGTTATCCTGTCATACCTAAATTTCGAAGCATTTCAGAAAAAAATCAAAATTTGAGAACAAAATCCAAATGGGTTAGCCGTTGCTTTTTACCAAAAACGGCAATTTTCATCAAAACTCGTCGTAAATTCATTTTTCTCGCCCGTGAAGCTTCTTATCTTTGTCAGATACGTGTTATGTTGTCATACCTAAATTTTAAAGCATTTCGGAAAAAAAATCAAAATTTCACAAAAATTCCAAAGGGGTTAGCCTTTGTTTTTTTACCAAAAACGACAAGTTCCATCACCACTCGTCGTAAATTCATTTTTCTTGCCTGTGAAGCTTCTTATCTTTGTCAGAATTGCGTTGTATTGTCATACCTAAATTTTGAAGCATTTCAGAAAAAATCAAAATTTCACAAAAAATCCAAAGGGGTTAGCCTTTGGTTTTCTACCAAAAACGACAATTTTTATCAACACTTGCCGTAAATTCATTTTTCTCCCCCGTGAATCAAAACTCAATGTAAATTCATTTTTCTCCCCTATGAGGCTTCTTATCTTTGTCAGATATGCCTTATCTTGTCATACCTAAATTTTGAAGCATTTCAGAAAAAAATCAAAATTTTAGAACAAAATCCAAAGGGGTTAGCCTTTGTTTTTTTACCAAAAATGACAAGTTCCATCAAGACTCGTCGTAAATTCATTTTTCTCGCCCGTGGTGCTTCTTATCTTTGTCAAATACGCGTTATATTGTCATACCGAAATTTTGAAGCATTTCAGAAAAAAATCAAAATTCCCAAAAAATCCAAAGGGGTTAGCCTTTGCTTTTTCTCAAAAATGGCAATTTTCATCAAAATTCATCGTAAATTCATTTTTCTCACCCGTGAAGCTTCTTATTTTTGTCAGATACGTATTATATTGTCATACCTAAATTTTGAAGCATTTCAGAAAAAAACAAAATTTCACCAAAAAATCCAAAGGGGTCAGCCTTTGCTTTTCTACCAAAAACGACAATTTTCATCAACACTCGCCGTAAATTCATTTTTCTCGCCCGTGAATCAAAACTCACTGTAAATTCATTTTTCTCGCCCATGAGGCTTCTTATCTTTATCAGATACGCGTTATCTTGTCATACCTAAATTTTGAAGCATTTCAGAAAGAAATCAAAATTTCAGAACAAAATCCAAATGGGTTAGCCTTTGCTTTTTACCAAAAACAGCAATTTTCATCAAAACTTGTCGTAAATTCATTTTTCTTACCCGTGGAGATTCTTATCTTTGTCAGATACGTGTTATGTTGTCATACCTAAATTTTGAAGCATTTTGGAAAAAAATAAAAATTTCACAAAAAATCCAAAGGGGTTAGCCTTAATTTTTTTACCAAAAACGTCAAGTTCCATCAAAACTCGTCGTAAATTCATTTTTCTCCCCTGTGAAGCTTCTTATCTTTGTCAGATTTGCGTTATATTGTCACACCAAAATTTTTAAGCTTTTCGGAAAAAATCAAAATTTCACAAAAAATCCAAAGGGGTTAGCCTTTGATTTTTCTCAAAAACGGCAATTTTCATCAAAATTCGTTGTAAATTCATTTTTCTCGCCCGTGAAGCTTCTTGTCTTTGTCAGTTACGTGTTATATTGTCATACCTAAATTTTGAAGCATTTCAGAAAAAATCGAAATTTCACAAAAAAAATCCAAAGGGGTTATCCTTTGCTTTTCTACCAAAAACGACAATTTTCATCAACACTTGTCGTAAATTCATTTTTCTCGCCCGTGAATCAAAACTCAATGTAAATTCATTTTTTTCGCCCATGAGGCTTCTTATCTTTGTCAGATACGCGTTATCTTGTCATACCTAAATTTTGAAGCATTTCAGAAAAAAAATCAAAATTTCAGAAAAAACTCCATAGGGGTTAGCCTTTGTTTTTTTACCAAAAACGACAAGTTCCATCAAAGCTCGTCGTAAATTCATTTTTCTCGCCTGTGAAGCTTCTTATCTTTGTCAGATTTGCGTTATATTGTCACACCAAAATTTTTAAGCTTTTCGGAAAAAATCAAAATTTCACAAAAAATCCAAAGGGGTTAGCCTTTGATTTTTCTCAAAAACGGCAATTTTCATCAAAATTCGTTGTAAATTCATTTTTCTCGCCCGTGAAGCTTCTTATCTTTGTCAGTTACGTGTTATATTGTCATACCTAAATTTTGAAGCATTTCAAAAAAAATCAAAATTTCACAAAAAAAATCCAAAGGGGTTAGCCTTTGCTTTTCTACCAAAAACGACAACTTTCATCAACACTTGTCGTAAATTCATTTTTCTCACCCGTGAATCAAAACTCAATGTAAATTCATTTTTCTCACCCGTGAGGCTTCTTATCTTTATCAGATATGCGTTGTCTTGTCATACCTAAATTTTGAAGCATTTCGGAAAAAATCAAAATTTCAGAACAAAATCCAAAGGGGTTAGCCTTTGTTTTTTTTACCAAAAATGACATGTTCCATTAAAACTCGTCGTAAATTCATTTTTCTCGCTCGTGGTGCTTCTTATCTTTGTCAGATACGCGTTATATTGTCATACCGAAATTTTGAAGCATTTTGGAAAAAATCCAAATTTCACAAAAAATCCAAAGGGGTTAGCCTTTGCTTTTTCTCAAAAACGGCAATTTTCATCAAAATTCATCGTAAATTCATTTTTCTCACCCGTGAAGCTTCTTATTTTTGTCAGATACGCGTTATCTTGTCATACCTAAATTTTGAAGCATTTCAGAAAAAATCAAAATTTCAGAACAAAATCCAAAGGGATTAGCCTTTGCTTTTTACCAAAAACAGCAATTTTCATCAAAACTCGTCGTAAATTCATTTTTCTCGCCCGTGAAGCTTCTTATCTTTGTCAGATACGTGTTATGTTGTCATACCTAAATTTTGAAGCATTTCAGAAAAAAAAAATCAAAATTTCACAAAAAATCCAAAGGGGTTAGCCTTTTTTTTACCAAAAACGACAAGTTCCATCAAAACTCGTCGTAAATTCATTTTTCTCGCCTGTGAAGCTTCTTATCTTTGTCAGTTACGTGTTTTATTGTCATACCTAAATTTTTAAGCATTTCAAAAAAAATAAAAATTTCACAAGAAAATCCAAAAGGGGTTAGCCTTTGCTTTTTCTCAAAAACAGCAATTTTCATCAAAATTCATCGTAAATTCATTTTTCTCACCCGTGAAGCTTATTATTTTTGTCAGGTACGTGTTATATTGTCATACCTAAATTTTGAAGCATTTCAGAAAAAACAAAATTTCACCAAAAAATCCAAAGGGGTTAGCCTTTGCTTTTCTACCAAAAATGACAATTTTCATCAACACTCGCTGTAAATTCATTTTTCTCGCCCGTGAATCAAAACTCAATGTAAATTTATTTTTCTCGCCCATGAGGATTCTTATCTTTGTCAGATACGCGTTATCTTGTCATACCTAAATTTTAAAGCATTTCGAAAAAAATCAAAATTTTAGAACAAAATCCAAAGGGGTTAGCCTTTGTTTTTACCAAAAATGACAAGTTCCATCAAAACTCGTCGTAAATTCATTTTTCTCGCCCGTGACGCTTCTTATCTTTGTCAAATATGCGTCATATTGTCATACCGAAATTTTGAAGCATTTCGGAAAAAATCAAAATTTCACAAAAAATCCAAAGGGGTTAGCCTTTGCTCTTTCAAAATGATGGTAATTTTCATCAAAATTCATCGTAAATTCATTTTTCTCACCCGTGAAGCTTCTTATTTTTGTCAGATACGTGTTATATTGTCATACCTAAATTTTAAAGCATTTCGGAAAAAACAAAATTTCACCAAAAAATCCAAAGGTGTTAGCCTTTGCTTTTCTACTAAAAACGACAATTTTCATCAACACTCGCCGTAAATTCATTTTTCTCGCCCGTCAATCAAAACTCACCGTAAATTCATTTTTCTGACCCATGAGGCTTCTTATCTTTGTCAGATACGTGTTATCTTGTCACACCTAAATTTTGAAGCATTTCAGAAAAAATCAAAATTTCAGAACAAAATCCAAAGCGGTTAGCCTTTGTTTTTTTACCAAAAACGGCAATTTTCATCAAAACTCATCGTAAATTCATTTTTCTTGCCCGTGAAGCTTCTTATCTTTGTCAGATACGTGTTATATTGTCATACCTAAATTTTGAAGCATTTCGGAAAAAAAATCAAAATTTCACAAAAAATCCAAAGGGGTTAGCCTTTGTTTTTTTACCAAAAATGACAAGTTCCATCAAAACTTGTCGTAAATTAATTTTTCTCGCCTGTGAAGCTTCTTATATTTGTCAGATTTGCGTTATATTGTCATACCAAAATTTTTAAGCATTTTGGAAAAAATCAAAATTTCACAAAAAATCCAAAGGGGTTAGCCTTTGATTTTTCTCACGGCAATTTTCATCAAAATTCATCGTAAATTCATTTTTCTCGCCTGTGAAGTATCTTATCTTTGTCAGTTACGTGTCATAAATTCATTTTTCTCGCCCCTGAATCAAAACTCAATGTAAGTTTATTTTTCTCGCCCATAAGGCTTCTTATCTTTGTCATATACACGTTATCTTGTCATATCTAAATTTTGAAGCATTTCGAAAAAAATCAAAATTTCAGAACAAAATCCAAAGGGGTTAGCCTTTGTTTTTTTACCAAAAATGACAAGTTCCATCAAAACTCGTCGTAAATTCATTTTTCTCGCCCATGATGCTTCTTATCTTTGTCATATACGCGTTATATTGTCATGCCGAAATTTTGAAGCATTTCAGAAAAATCAAAATTTCACAAAAAATCCAAAGGGGTTAGTCTTTGCTTTTTCTCAAAAACGGCAATTTTCATCAAAATTCATCATAAATTCATTTTTCTCACCCGTGAAACTTCTTATTTTTATCAGATACGTGTTATATTGTTATACCTAAATTTTGAAGCATTTCAGAAAAAACAAAATTTCACCAAAAAATCCAAAGGGGTTAGCCTTTGCTTTTCTACTAAAAACGACAATTTTCATCAATACTCGCCGTAAATTCATTTTTCTCGCCCGTGAATCAAAACTCACTGTAAATTCATTTTTCTCGCCCATGAGGCTTCTTATCTTTGTCAGATACGCGTTATCTTGTCATACCGAAATTTTGAAGAATTTCAGAAAAAAATCAAAATTTCAGAACAAAATCCAAAGGGGTTAGCCTATGCTTTTTACCAAAAATGGCAATTTTCATCAAAACTCGTCGTAAATTAATTTTTCTCGCCCGTGAAGCTTCTTATCTTTGTCAGATACCTGTTATGTTGTCATACCTTAATTTTGAAGCATTTCAGAAAAAAATCGAAATTTCACAAAAAATCCAAAGGGGTTAGCCTTTGTTTTTTTACCAAAAACGACAAGTTCCGTCAAAACTCGTCGTAAATTCATTTTTCTCGCCTATGAAGCTTCTTATCTTTGTGAGATTTGCGTTATATTGTCATACCAAAATTTTTAAGCATTTCAGAAAAATTCAAAATTTCACCAAAAAATCCAAAGGGGTTAGCCTTTGCTTTTCAACCAAAAACGACATTTTTCATCAACACTCGCCGTAAATTCATTTTTCTTGCCTGTGAAGCTTCTTATCTTTGCCAGATTTGCGTTATATTGTCATACCAAAATTTTTAAGCATTTCGAAAAAAAATCAAAATTTCACAAAAAATCCAAAGGGGTTAGCTTTTGATTTTTCTCAAAAACGGCAATTTTTATCAAAATTCGTCGTAAATTCATTTTTCTCGCCCATGAAGCTTCTTATATTTATCAGTTACGTGTTATATTGTCATACCTAAATTTTGTAGCATTTCGGAAAAAATCAAAATTTCACAAAAAATCCAAAGGGGTTAGCCTTTGCTTTTCTACCAAAAACGACAATTTTCATCAACACTCGCCGTAAATTCATTTTTCTCGCCCGTGAATCAAAACTCAATGTAAATTCATTTTTCTCGCCCATGAGGCTTCTTATCTTTGTCAGATACACGTTATCTTGTCATACCTAAATTTTGAAGCATTTCAGAAAAAATCAAAATTTCAGAAGAAAATCCAAAGGGTTAGCCTTTGCTTTTTACCAAAAACGGCAATTTTCATCAAAACTCGTCGTAAATTCATTTTTCTCGCCTGTGAAGCTTCTTATCTTTGTCAGATACATGTTATGTTGTCATACCTAAATTTTGAAGCATTTCAGAAAAAAATCAAAATTTCACAAAAAATCCAAAGGGGTTACCCTTTGTTTTTTTAACAAAAACGACAAGTTCCATCAAAACTCGTCGTAAATTCATTTTTCTCGCCTGTGAAGCTTCTTATCTTTATCAGATTTGCGTTATATTATCATACCAAAAATTTTAAGCATTTCGTAAAAAATCAAAATTTCACAAAAAATCCAAAGGGGTTAGACTTTAATTTTTCTCAAAAACGACAATTTTCATCAAAATTCGTCGTAAATTCATTTTTCTCGCCCGTGAAGCTTCTTATATTTATCAATTACGTGTTATACTGTCATACCTAAATTTTGAAGCATTTCGGAAAAAAAATAAAAATTTCACAAAAAAATTGAAAGGGGTTAGCCTTTGCTTTTCTACCAAAAATGACAATTTTCATCAACACTCGCCGTAAATTCATTTTTCTCGCCCATGAATCAAAACTCAATGTAAATTCATTTTTCTCGCCCATGAGGCTTCTTATCTTTGTCGGATACGCATTATCTTGTCATACCTAAATTTTGAAGCATTTCGGAAAAAATCAAAATTTCAGAACAAAATCCAAAGGGGTTAGCCTTTGTTTTTTTTTACCAAAAATGACAAGTTTCATCAAAACTCGTCGTAAATTTATTTTTCTCGCCTGTGGCGCTTCTTATCTTTGTCAGATACGCGTTATATTGTCATGCCGAAATTTTGAAGCATTTTGGAAAAATCAGAATTTCACAAAAAATCCAAAGGGGTTAGCCTTTGCTTTTTCTCAAAAACGGCAATTTTCATCAAAATTCATCGTAAATTCATTTTTCTCACCCGTGAAACTTCTTATTTTTATCAGATATGTGTTATATTGTTGTACCTAAATTTTGAAGCATTTCAGAAAAAAACAAAATTTCATCAAAAAATCCAAAGGGGTTAGCCTTTGCTTTTCTACTAAAAACGACAATTTTCATCAATACTCGCCGTAAATTCATTTTTCTCGCCCGTGAATCAAAACTCACTGTAAATTCATTTTTCTCGCCCATGAGGCTTCTTATCTTTGTCAGATACGCGTTATCTTGTCATACCTAAATTTTCAAGAATTTCAGAAAAAAATCAAAATTTCAGAACAAAATCCAAAGGGGTTGGCCTTTACTTTTTACCAAAAATGGCAATTTTCATCAAAACTCGTCGTAAATTAATTTTTCTCGCCCGTGAAGCTTCTTATCTTTGTCAGATACCTGTTATGTTGTCATACCTAAATTTTGAAGCATTTCAGAAAAAATCAAAATTTCACAAAAAATCTAAAGGGGTTAGCCTTTGTTTTTTTACCAAAAACGACAAGTTCCGTTAAAACTCGTTGAAAATTCATTTTTCTCGCCTATGAAGCTTCTTATCTTTGTCAGATACGCGTTATATTATCATACCGAAATTTTGAAGCATTTCGGAAAATCAAAATTTTACAAAAAATCCAAAGGGTTAGCCTTTATTTTTTCTCAAAGACGGCAATTTTCATCAAAATTCGTCGTAAATTCATTTTTCTCGCCCGTGAAGCTTCTTATATTTGTCAGTTACGTGTTATATTGTCATACCTAAAATTTGAAGCATTTCAGAAAAAAATCAAAATTTCACAAAAAATCCAAAGGGGTTAGCCTTTGCTTTTCTACCAAAAAACGACAATTTTCATCAACACTCGCCGTAAATTCATTTTTCTCGACCGTGAATCAAAACTCGCCGTAAATTCATTTTTCTTGCCTGTGAAGCTTCTTATATTTTTCAGATACGCCTTATATTTTCATACCTAAATTTTGAAACATTTCGGAAAAAATCAAAATTTCACAAAAAATCCAAAGGGGTTAGCCTTTGCTTTTCTACCAAAAACGACAATTTTCATCAACACTCACCGTAAATTCATTTTTCTCGCCCGTGAATCAAAACTCAATGTAAATTCATTTTTCTCGCCCATGAGGCTTCTTATCTTTGTCAGATACACGTTATCTTGTCATACCTAAATTTTGAAGCATTTCAGAAAAAATCAAAATTTCAGAACAAAATCCAAAGGGGTTAGCCTTTGCTTTTTACCAAAAACGGCAATTTTCATCAAAACTCGTCGTAAATTCATTTTTCTCGCCTGTGAAGCTTCTTATCTTTGTCAGATACATGTTATGTTGTCATACCTAAATTTTGAAGCATTTCAGAAAAAAAATCAAAATTTCACAAAAAATCCAAAGGGGTTACCCTTTGTTTTTTTAACAAAAACGACAAGTTCCATCAAAACTCGTCGTAAATTCATTTTTCTCGCCTGTGAAGCTTCTTATCTTTATCAAATTTGCGTTATATTATCATACCAAAAATTTTAAGCATTTCGTAAAAAATCAAAATTTCACAAAAAATCCAAAGGGGTTAGACTTTAATTTTTCTCAAAAACGACAATTTTCATCAAAATTCGTCGTAAATTCATTTTTCTCGCCTGTGAAGCTTCTTATATTTATCAGTTACGTGTTATACTGTCATACCTAAATTTTGAAGCATTTCGGAAAAAAAATAAAAATTTCACAAAAAAATTGAAAGGGGTTAGCCTTTGCTTTTCTACCAAAAATGACAATTTTCATCAACACTCGCCGTAAATTCATTTTTCTCGCCCATGAATCAAAACTCAATGTAAATTCATTTTTCTCGCCCATGAGGCTTCTTATCTTTGTCGGATACGCATTATCTTGTCATACCTAAATTTTGAAGCATTTCGGAAAAAATCAAAATTTCAGAACAAAATCCAAAGGGGTTAGCCTTTGTTTTTTTTACCAAAAATGACAAGTTTCATCAAAACTCGTCGTAAATTTATTTTTCTCGCCTGTGGCGCTTCTTATCTTTGTCAGATACGCGTTATATTGTCATGCCGAAATTTTGAAGCATTTTGGAAAATCAGAATTTCACAAAAAATCTAAAGGGGTTAGACTTTGCTTTTTCTCAAAAACGGCAATTTTCATCAAAATTCATCGTAAATTCATTTTTCTCACCCGTGAAACTTTTTATTTTTATCAGATACGTGTTATATTGTTATACCTAAATTTTGAAGCATTTCAGAAAAAAACAAAATTTCATCAAAAAATCCAAAGGGGTTAGCCTTTGCTTTTCTACTAAATACGACAATTTTAATCAATACTCGCCGTAAATTCATTTTTTTCGCCCGTGAATCAAAACTCACTGTAAATTCATTTTTCTCGCCCATGAGGCTTCTTATCTTTGTCAGATACGCGTTATCTTGTCATACCTAAATTTTCAAGAATTTCAGAAAAAAATCAAAATTTCAGAAAAAAATCCAAAGGGGTTAGCCTTTGCTTTTTACCAAAAATGGCAATTTTCATCAAAACTCGTCGTAAATTAATTTTTCTCGCCCGTGAAGCTTCTTATCTTTGTCAGATACCTGTTATGTTGTCATACCTAAATTTTGAAGCATTTCAGAAAAAAAATCAAAATTTCACAAAAAATCCAAAGGGGTTAGCCTTTGTTTTTTTACCAAAAACGACAAGTTCCGTCAAAACTCGTCGTAAATTCATTTTCTCGCCTATGAAGCTTCTTATCTTTGTGAGATTTGCGTTATATTGTCATACCAAAATTTTTAAGCATTTCGGAAAAATTCAAAATTTCACCAAAAAATCCAAAGGGGTTAGCCTTTGCTTTTCAACCAAAAACGACATTTTTCATCAACACTCGCCGTAAATTCATTTTTCTCGCCCGTGAATCAAAACTCAATGTAAATTCATTTTTCTCGCCCATGAGGCTTCTTATCTTTGTCAGATACGCGTTATCATGTCATACCTAAATTTCAAAGCATTTCAGAAAAAAATCAAAATTTCAGAACAAAATCCCAAGGGGTTAGCCTTTGCTTTTTACCAAAAACACAATTTTCATCAAAATTCGTCGTAAATTCATTTTTCTCGCCCGTGAAGCTTCTTATCTTTGTTAGATTTGCGTTATATTGTCATACCTAAATTTTTAACCATTTCAGAAAAAATCAAAATTTCAGAACAAAATCCAAAGGGGTTAGCCTTTGCTTTTTACCAAAAATTACAAGTTCCATCAAAACTCGTCGTAAATTCATTTTTCTCGCCCGTGACACTTTTTATCTTTGTCATATACGCGTTATATTATCATACCGAAATTTTGAAGCATTTCAGAAAAATTAAAATTTTACAAAAAATTCAAAGGGGTTAGCCTTTGTTTTTTCTCAAAGACGGCAATTTTCATCAAAATTCGTCGTAAATTCATTTTTCTCGCCCGTGAAGCTTCTTATATTTGTCAGTTACGGGTTATATTGTCATACCTAAATTTTGAAGAATTTCGGAAAAAAAATCAAAATTTCACAAAAAATCCAAAGGGGTTAGCCTTTGCTTTTCTACCAAAATGACAATTTTCATCAACACTCGTCGTAAATTCATTTTTCTCGCCCGTAAATCAAAACTCGCCGTAAATTCATTTTTCGTGCCCATGAAGCTTCTTATCTTTGTCAGATACACGTTATATTTTCATACCTAAATTTTGTAGCATTTTTGAAAAAATCAAAATTTCACAAAAAATCCAAAGGGGGTTAGCCTTTGTTTTTTTACCAAAAATGACATGTTCCATCAAAACTCGTCGTAAATTCATTTTTCTCGCCCGTGACACTTCTTATCTTTGTCAGATACGCGTTATATTGTCATACCAAAATTTTCAAACATTTCGGAAAAAATCAAAATTTCACAAAAAATCCAAAGGGGTTAGCCTTTGCTTTTTCTCAAAACGGCAATTTTCATCAAAATTCATCGTAAATTCATTTTTCTCGCCCGTGAAGCTTCTTATTTTTGTCAGATACGTGTTATATTGTCATACCTAAATTTTGAAGCATTTCAGAAAAAACCAAAATTTCAGCGAAAAATCCAAAATGGTTAGCCTTTGTTTTTATACCAAAAACGACAATTTTCATCAAAACTCAACGTAAATTTATTTTTCTCGCCCATGAGGCTTCTTATCTTTGTCAGATACGCGTTATCTTGTCATACCTAAATTTTGAAGCATTTCAAAAACAAATCAAAATTTCAGAATAAAATCCAAAGGGGTTAGACTTTGTTTTCTTTTTTACCAAAAATGACAAGTTCCATCAAAATTCGTCGTAAATTCATTTTTCTCGCCCGTGGCGCTTCTTATCTTTTTCAGATACGAGTTATATTGTCATACCGAAATTTTGAAGCATTTCGGAAAAAATAAAAATTTCACAAAAAATCCAAAGGGGTTAGCCTTTGCTTTTTCTCAAAAACGGCAATTTTCATCAAAATTCATCGTAAATTCATTTTTCTCACCCATGAAGCTTCTTATTTTTGTCAGATACGTGTTATATTGTCATACCTAAATTTTGAAGCATTTCAGAAAAAAACAAAATTTCACCAAAAAATCCAAAGGGGTTAGCCTTTGCTTTTCTACCTAGAACGACAATTTTCATCAACACTCGCCGTAAATTCATTTTTCTCGCCAGTGAATCAAAACTCACTGTAAATTCATTTTTCTCGCCCAAGAGGCTTCTTATCTTTGTCAGATACGCGTTATCTTGTCATACCTAAATTTTGAAGCATTTCAGAAAAAAAAATCAAAATTTTAGAACAAAATCCAAAGGGATTAGCCTTTTTGCTTTTTACCAAAAAAGGCAATTTTCATCAAAACTCGTCATAAATTCATTTTTCTCGCCTGTGAAGCTTCTTATCTTTGTCAGATACGTGTTATGTTGTAATACCTAAATTTTGAAGCATTTCGAAAAAAAAAAAAATCAAAATTTCACAAAAAATCCAAAGGAGTTAGCCTTTGTTTTTTACCAAAAATGACAAGTTCCATCAAAACTCGTCGTAAATTTATTTTTCTCGCCTGTGAAGGTTCTTATCTTTGTCAGATTTGTGTTATATTGTCATACCAAAATTTTTAAGCATTTCAGAAAAAATCAAAATTTCACAAAAAGTTCAAAGGGGTTAGCCTTTGATTTTTCTCAAAAACGGCAATTTTCATCAAAATTCGTCGTAAATTCATTTTTCTTGCCCGTGAAGCTTCTTATATTTGTCAGTTACGTGTTATATTGTCATACCTAAATTTTGAAGCATTTCGGAAAAAAAGAGAAATTTCACAAAAAAATCCAAAGGGGTTAGCCTTTTTCTATTCTACCAAAAACGACAATTTTCATCAACACTCGCCGTAAATTCATTATTCTCGCCCGTGAATCAAAACTCAATGTAAATTTATTTTTCTCGCCCATGAGGCTTCTTATCTTTGTCAGATACGTGTTATCTTGTCATACCTAAATTTTGAAGCATTTAAAAAAAATCAAAATTTCAGAACAAAATCCAAAGGGGTTAGCCATTGCTTTTTACCAAAAACGGCAATTTTCATCAACATTCGTCGTAAATTCATTTTTCTCACCCGTGAAGATTCTTATCTTTGTCAGATTTGCGTTATATTGTCATACCTAAATTTTTAAGCATTTCGAAAAAAATTAAAATTTCAGAACAAAATCCAAAGGGGTTAGCCTTTGCTTTTTACTCAAAATGACAAGTTCCATCAAAACTCGTCGTAAATTCATTTTTCTCACCCGTGATGCTTCTTATCTTTGTCAGATACGCGTTGTATTATCATACCGAAATTTTGAAGCATTTCAGAAAAATCAAAATTTCACAAAAAATCCAAAGGGGCCAGCCTTCGTTTTTTCTCAAAGACAGTAATTTTCATCAAAATTCGTCGTAAATTTATTTTTTCTCGCCCGTGAAGCTTCTTATATTTGTCAGTTACGTGTTATATTGTCAACCTAAATTTTGAAGCATTTCGGAAAAAATCAAAATTTCACAAAATTTTTTAAAGGGGTTAGCCTTTGCTTTTCTACCAAAAACTACAATTTTCATCAACACTCGCCGTAAATTCATTTTTCTCGCCCATGAATCAAAACTCGTCGTAAATTCATTTTTCTTGCCCGTGAATCTTCTTATCTTTGTCAGATACGCGTTATATTGTCATACCTAAATTTTGTAGCATTTCGGAAAAAAATCAAAATTTCACAAAAAATCCAAAGGGGTTAGCCTTTGCTTTTTACCAAAAACGGCAATTTTCATCAAAATTCGTTGTAAATTAATTTTCCTCGCTGGTGAAGCTTCTTATATTTGTCAGTTACGTGTTATATTATCATACCTAAACATTGAAGCATTTTTGAAAAAATCAAAATTTCACAAAAAATCCAAAGGGGTTAGCCTTTGTTTCTTACCAAAAATGACAAGTTCCATCAAAACTCGTCGTAAATTCATTTTTATCACCCGTGAAGCTTCTTATCTTTGTCAGTTACGCGTTATATTGTCATACCTAAATTTTGAAGCATTTTGGAAAAAAAAATCAAAATTTCACAAAAAAATCCAAAGGGGTTAGCCTTTGCATTTCTACAAAAACGACAATTTTCATCAACACTCGCCATAAATTCATTTTTCTCACCCGTGAATCAAAACTTGTCGTAAATTCATTTTTTTTTGCCCATGAAGCTTCTTATGTTTGTCAGATAAGCGTTATACTTTCATACCTAAATTTTGAAACATTTCGGAAAAAATCAAAATTTCACAAAAAAATCCAAAAATGTTATCCTTTGTTTTTCTACCAAAAATGACAAGTTCCATCAAAACTCGTCATAAATTCATTTTTCTCGCCTGTGAAGCTTCTTATCTTTGTCAGTTATGTGTTATATTGTCATATTTAAATTTTGAAACATTTTGGAAGAAATCAAAATTTCACGAAAAAATTTGAAGGGGTTAGCCTTTGGTTTTCTACCAAAACGACAATTTTCATCAACACTCGTCGTAAATTCATTTTTCTCGCCTGTGAATCAAAACCCGCCGTAAATTCATTTTTCGTGCCCATGAAGCTTCTTATCTTTGTCAGATACACGTTATATTTTCATATCTAAATTTTGAAGCATTTTGGAAAAAATCAAAATTTCACAAAAAATCCAAAGGGGGTTAGCCTTTGTTTTTTACCAAAAATGACATGTTCCATCAAAACTCGTCGTAAATTCATTTTTCTCGCCCGTGACACTTCTTATCTGTCATATACGTGTTATATTGTCATACCAAAATTTTCAAACATTTCGGAAAAAATCAAAATTTCACAAAAAATCCAAAGGGGTTAGCCTTTGCTTTTTCTCAAAAACGGCAATTTTCATGAAAAGTCATCGTAAATTCATTTTTCTCGCCAGTGAAGCTTCGTATTTTTGTCAGATACGTGTTATATTGTCATACCTAAATTTTGAAGCATTTCAGAAAAAAATCAAAATTTCACCAAAAAATCCAAAGGGGTTACCCTTTGTTTTTTTTACCAAAAATGACAAGTTCCATCAAAACTCGTCGTAAATTCATTTTTCTCGCCTGTGAAGCTTCTTATCTTTCTCAGATTTGCGTTATATTGTCATACCAAAATTTTCATCAATACTCGCCATAAATTCATTTTCTCACCCGTGAATCAAAACTCGCTGTAAATTCATTTTTTTGCCCATGAAGCTTCTTATCTTTGTCAGATAAGCGTTACACTTACATACCTAAATTTTGAAGCATTTCGGAAAAAATCAAAATTTCACAAAAAATCCAAAAATGTTATCCTTTGTTTTTCTACCAAAAATGACAAGTTCCATCAAAACTCGTCGTAAATTCATTTTTCTCGCCTGTGAAGATTCTTATCTTTGTCAGTTACGTGTTATATTGTCATACCTAAATTTTGAAGCATTTTGGAAAAATCAAAATTTCATGAAAAAATCCAAAGGGGTTAGCCTTTGCTTTTCTACCAAAACGACAATTTTCATCAACACTCGTCATAAATTCATTTTTCTCGCCCGTGAATCAAAACTCGCCGTAAATTCATTTTTCGTGCCCATGAAGCTTCTTATCTTTGTTTTTTACCAAAAATGACAAGTTCCATCAAAACTCGTCGTAAATTCATTATTCTCGCCCGTGATGCTTATTATCTTTGTCAGATACGCGTTATATTGTCATACCTAAATTTTGAAGCATTTTAGAAAAAAACAAAATTTCACCAAAAAATCCGAAGGGGTTAGCCTTTGCTTTTCAACCAAAACGACAATTTTCATCAACACTCGCCGTAAATTCATTTTTCCCACACGTGAATCAAAACTCACTGTAAATTCATTTTTCTCGCCCATGAGGCTTCTTATCTTTGTCAGATACGCGTTATCTTGTCATACCTAAATTTTGAACCATTTCAGAAAAAATCAAAATTTCAGAACAAAATCCAAAGGGGTTAGCTTTGCTTTTTACCAAAAACGGAAATTTTCATCAAAACTCGTCGTAAATTCATTTTTCTCGGCCATGAAGCTTCTTATCTTTGTCAGATACGTGTTATGTTGTCATACCTAAATTTTGAAGCATTTCAGAAAAAATCAAAACTTCACAAAAAAATCCAAAGGGGTTACCCTTTGTTTTTTTTACCAAAAACGACAAGTTCCATCAAAACTCGTCGTAAATTCATTTTTCTTGCCTGTGAAGCTTCTTATCTTTGTCAGTTTTGCGTTATATTGTCATACCAAAATTTTTAAGCATTTCGGAAAAAAACAAAATTTCACAAAAAATCCAAAGGGGTTAGCCTTTGATTTTTCTCAAAAACGGCAATTTTCATTAAAATTCAACGTAAATTCATTTTTCTCGCCCGTGAAGCTTCTTATCTTTGTCAGTTACGTGTTATATTGTCATACCTAAATTTTGAAGCATTCCAAAAAAAATCAAAATTTCACAAAAAAATCCAAAGGGGTTAGCCTTTGCTTTTCTACCAAAAACGACAATTTTCATCAACACTCGCCGTAAATTCATTTTTCTCGCCCATGAATCAAAACTCAATGTAAATTCATTTTTCTCGCCAATGAGGCTTCTTATCTTTGTCAGATACGTGTTATCTTGTCATACTTAAATTTTGAAGCATTTCAGAAAAAATCAAAATTTCAGAACAAAATCCAAAGGGGTTAGCCTTTGTTTTTTTTATCAAAAATGACAAGTTCCATCAAAACTTGTTGTAAATTCATTTTTCTCACCCGGGCGCTTCTTATCTTTTTCAGATACGCGTTATATTTTCATACCGAAATTTTGAAGCATTTTGGAAAAAAAAATCAAAATTTCACAAAAAAATCCAAAGGGGTTAGCCTTTGCTTTTTCTCAAAAACGGTAATTTTCATCAAAATTCATCGTAAATTCATTTTTCTCACCCGTGAAGTTTCTTATTTTTGTCAGATACGTGTTATATTGTCATACCTAAATTTTGAAGCATTACAGAAAAAAAAAAACAAAATTTCACCAAAAAATCCAAAGGGGTTAGCCTTTGCTTTTCTACAAAAAACGACAATTTTCATCAACACTCGCCGTAAATTCATTTTTCTCGCCCGTGAATCAAAACGCACTGTAAATTCATTTTTCTCGCCCATGAGGCTTCTTATATTTGTCAGATACGCGTTATCTTGTCATACCTAAATTTTGAAGAATTTCAGAAAAAAAATCAAAATTTCATAACAAAATCCAAAGGGGTTAGCCTTTGCTTTTTACCAAAAATGGCAATTTTCATCAAAACTCATCGTAAATTAAAGTTTCTCGCCCGTCAAGCTTCTTATCTTTGTCAGATATGTGTTATGATGTCATACCTAAATTTTGACGCATTTTGAAAAAAAATCAAAATTTCACAAAAAATCCAAAGGGGTTAGCCTTTGTATTTTACCAAAAACGACAAGTTTCATCAAAACTCGTCGTAAAGTCATTTTTCTCGCCTGTGAAGCTTCTTATCTTTGTAAGATTTGCGTTATATTGTCATACCAAAATTTTTAAGCATTTTAGAAAAAAATAAAATTTTCACCAAAAAATCCAAAGGGGTTAGCCTTTGCTTTTCTACCAAAAACGACATGTTTCATCAACAATCGCCGTAAATTCATTTTTCTGGCCCGTGAATCAAAACTCAATGTAAATTCATTTTTCTTGCCCATAAGGCTCCTTATCTTTGTCAGATACGCGTTATCTTGTCATACCTAAATTTTGAAGCATTTAAAAAAAATCAAAATTTCAGAACAAAATCCAAAGGTGTTATCCTTTGCTTTTTACCAAAAACGGCAATTTTCATCAAAATTCGTCATAAATTCATTTTTCTCGCCCGTGAAGCTTCTTATCTTTGTCAGATTTGCATTATATTGTCATACTTAAATTTTTAAGCATTTCGGAAAAAATCAAAATTTCAGAACAAAATCCAAAGGGGTTAGCCTTTGCTTTTTACCAAAAATGACAAGTTCCTTCAAAACTCGTCGTAAATTCATTTTTCTTGCCCGTTACGCTTCTTATCTTTTTCAGATACGTGTTATATTATCATACCGAAATTTTGAAGCATTTCGGAAAAATCAAAATTTCACAAAAAATCCAAAGGGGTTAGCCTTTGTTTTTTCTCAAAGACGGCAATTGTCATCGAATTTCATCGTAAATTTATTTTTCTCGCCCGTGAAGCTTCTTATATTTTTCAGTTACGTGTTATATTGTCATACCTAAATTTTGAAGCATTTCAGAAAAAATTAAAATTTCACAAAAAATCCAAAGGGGTTAGCCTTTGCTTTTCTACCAATAACGACAATTTTTATCAACACTCGCCACAAATTCATTTTTCTCACCCATGAATCAAAACTCGTTGTAAATTCATTTTTCTCGCTCGTGAAGCTTCTTATCTTTGTCAGTTACGCGTTATATTGTCATACCTAAATTTTGTAGCATTTCGGAAAAAATCAAAATTTCACAAAAAAATCCAAGGGGTTAGCCTTTGCTTTTTACCAAAAACGGCAATTTTCATCAAAATTTGTCGTAAATTAATTTTCCTCGCTGGTGAAGCTTCTTATATTTGTCAGTTACGTGTTATATTATCATACCTAAACATTGAAGCATTTCAGAAAAATCAAAATTTCACAAAAAAATCCAAAGGGGTTCGCCTTTGTTTCTTACCAAAAATGACAAGTTCCATCAAAACTCGTCGTAAATTCTTTTTATCGCCTGTGAATCTTTTTATCTTTGTCAGTTACGCGTTATATTGTCATACCTAACTTTTGAAGCATTTCGGAAAAAAATCAAAATTTCACAAAAAAATCCAAAGAGGTTAGCCTTTGCATTTCTACCAAAAACGACAATTTTAATCAACACTCGCCATAAATTCATTTTTCTAACCCTTGAATCAAAACTCGTTGTAAATTTATTTTTCTTGCCCATGAAGCTTCTTATCTTTGTCAGATAAGCGTTATACTTTCATACCTAAATTTTGAAACATTTCGAAAAAAATCAAAATTTCACAAAAAATCCAAAAATGTTATCCTTTGTTTTTCTACCAAAATGACAAGTTCCATCAAAACTCGTCATAAATTCATTTTTCTCGCCTGTGAAGCTTCTTATCTTTGTCAGTTACGTGTTATATTGTCATACCTAAATTTTGAAGCATTTTGGAAAAATTCAAAATTTCACGAAAAAATTCAAAGGGGTTAGCCTTTGCTTTTCTACCAAAACGACAATTTTCATCAACACTCGTCATAAATTCATTATCTTTGTTTTTTACCAAAATGGCAATTTTCATCAAAACTCGTCGTAAATTAAAGTTTCTCGCCCGTCAAGCTTCTTATCTTTGTCAGATATGTGTTATGTTGTCATACCTAAATTTTGACGCATTTCGAAAAAAAAATCAAAATTTCACAAAAAATCCAAAGGGGTTAGCCTTTGTATTTTACCAAAAACGACAAGTTTCATCAAAACTCGTCGTAAAGTCATTTTTCTCGCCTGTGAAGCTTCTTATCTTTGTAAGATTTGCGTTATATGTTCATACCAAAATTTTTAAGCATTTCAGAAAAAATAAAATTTTCACCAAAAAATCCAAAGGGGTTAGCCTTTGCTTTTCTACCAAAAACGACATGTTTCATCAACAATCGCCGTAAATTCATTTTTCTGGCCCGTGAATCAAAACTCAATGTAAATTCATTTTTTCTTGCCCATAAGGCTCCTTATCTTTGTCAGATACGCGTTATCTTGTCATACCTAAATTTTGAAGCATTTAAAAAAAATCAAAATTTCAGAACAAAATCCAAAGGTGTTATCCTTTGCTTTTTACCAAAAACGGCAATTTTCATCAAAATTCGTCATAAATTCATTTTTCTCGCCCGTGAAGCTTCTTATCTTTGTCAGATTTGCATTATATTGTCATACTTAAATTTTTAAGCATTTCGGAAAAAATCAAAATTTCAGAACAAAATCCAAAGGGGTTAGCCTTTGCTTTTTACCAAAAATGACAAGTTCCTTCAAAACTCGTCGTAAATTCATTTTTCTCGCCCGTGACGCTTCTTATCTTTTTCAGATACGCGTTATATTATCATACCGAAATTTTGAAGCATTTCGGAAAAATCAAAATTTCACAAAAAATCCAAAGGGGTTAGCCTTTGTTTTTTTCTCAAAGACGGCAATTGTCATCAAATTTCATCGTAAATTTATTTTTCTCGCCCGTGAAGCTTCTTATATTTTTCAGTTACGTGTTATATTGTCATACCTAAATTTTGAAGCATTTCAGAAAAAATTAAAATTTCACAAAAAATCCAAAGGGGTTAGCCTTTGCTTTTCTACCAATAACGACAATTTTTATCAACACTCGCCACAAATTCATTTTTCTCACCCATGAATCAAAACTCGTTGTAAATTTATTTTTCTCGCTCGTGAAGCTTCTTATCTTTGTCAGTTACGCGTTATATTGTCATACCTAAATTTTGTAGCATTTCGGAAAAAATCAAAATTTCACAAAAAAATCCAAAGGGGTTAGCCTTTGCTTTTTACCAAAAACGGCAATTTTCATCAAAATTTGTCGTAAATTAATTTTCCTCGCTGGTGAAGCTTCTTATATTTGTCAGTTACGTATTATATTATCATACCTAAACATTGAAGCATTTCAGAAAAATCAAAATTTCACAAAAAAATCCAAAGGGGTTCGCCTTTGTTTCTTACCAAAAATGACAAGTTCCATCAAAACTCGTCGTAAATTCTTTTTATCGCCCGTGAAGCTTCTTATCTTTGTCAGTTACGCGTTATATTGTCATACCTAACTTTTGAAGCATTTTGGAAAAAAAAATCAAAATTTCACAAAAAAATCCAAAGAGGTTAGCCTTTGCATTTCTACCAAAAACGACAATTTTCATCAACACTCGCCATAAATTCATTTTTCTCACCCTTGAATCAAAACTCGTTGTAAATTCATTTTTCTTGCCCATGAAGCTTCTTATCTTTGTCAGATAAGCGTTATACTTTCATACCTAAATTTTGAAACATTTCGAAAAAAATCAAAATTTCACAAAAAATCCAAAAATGTTATCCTTTGTTTTTCTACCAAAATGACAAGTTCCATCAAAACTCGTCATCAATTCATTTTTCTCGCCTGTGAAGCTTCTTATCTTTGTCAGTTACGTGTTATATTGTCATACCTAAATTTTGAAGCATTTTGGAAAAATTCAAAATTTCACGAAAAAATTCAAAGGGGTTAGCCTTTGCTTTTCTACCAAAACGACAATTTTCATCAACACTCGTCATAAATTCATTTTTCTCGCCCGTGAATCAAAACTCGCCGTAATGTCATTTTTCATGCCCATGAAGCTTCTTATCTTTGTCAGATACACGTTATATTTTCATACCTAAATTTCGAAGCATTTTGGAAAAAATCAAAATTTCACAAAAAATCCAAAGGGGGTTAGCCTTTGTTTTTTTACCAAAAATGACATGTTCCATCAAAACTCGTCGTAAATTCATTTTTCTCGCCAGTGACACTTCTTATCTTTGTCAGATACGCGTTATATTGTCATACCAAAATTTTCAAACATTTCAGAAAAAAATCAAAATTTCACAAAAAATCCAAAGGGTTAGCCTTTGCTTTTTCTCAAAAACGGCAATTTTCATAAAAATTCATCGTAATTCATTTTTCTCGCCTGTGAAGCTTCTTATTTTTGTCATATACGTGTTATATTGTCATACCTAAATTTTGAAGCATTTCAGAAAAAATCAAAATTTCACCAAAAAATCCAAAATGGTTAGCCTTTGTTTTTCTACCAAAAACGACAATTTTCATCAACACTCGCCATAAATTCATTTTTCTCGCCCGTGAATCAACACTCGCCGTAAATTCATTTTTCTTGCCTGTGAAGCTTCTTATATTTGTCAGATACGCGTTATATTTTCATACCTAAATTTTGAAGCATTTCGGAAAAAATCAAAATTTCACAAAAAATCCAAAGGGCGTTACCTTTGTTTTTTTACCAAAAATGACAAGTTGCATCAAAACTCGTCGTAAATTCATTTTTCTCGCCCATGAGGCTTCTTATCTTTGTCAGATACGCATTATCTTGTCATACCTAAATTTTGAAGCATTTCAGAAAAAAATCAAAATTTTAGAACAAAATCCAAAGGGGTTAGCCTTTGCTTTTTACCAAAAAAACGCCAATTTTCATCAAAACTCATCGTAAATTCATTTTTCTCGCCCGTGAAGCTTCTTATCTTTGTCAGATATGTGTTATGTTGTCATACCTAAATTTTGAAGCATTTCGGAAAAAAATCAAAATTTCACAAAAAATCCAAACGGGTTAGCCTTTGTTTATTTTACCAAAAACGACAAGTTCCATCAAAACTCGTCGTAAATTCATTTTTCTCGCCTGTGAAGCTTCTTATCTTTGTCAGATTTCCGTTATATTGTCATACCAAAATTTTTAAGCATTTCAGAAAAATCAAAACTTGACAAAAAATCCAAAGGGGTTAGCCTTTGATTTTTCTCAAAAATGGCAATTTTCATCAAAATTTGTCGTAAATTCATTTTTCTCGCCCGTGAAGCTTCTTATCTTTTTCAGTTACGTGTTATATTGTCATACCTAAATTTTGAAGCATTTCGGAAAAAAAATCAAAATTTCACAAAAAAATCAAAAGGGGTTAGCCTTTGATTTTTCTCAAAAACGGCAATTTTCATCAAAATTCATCAAAAATTCATTTTTCTCGCCCGTGAAGCTTCTTATCTTTGTCAGTTACGTGTTATATTGTCATACCTAAACTTTGAAGCATTCTAGAAAAAATTCAAAATTTCACAAAAAATACAAAGGGGTTAGCCTTTTTTCTTATCAAAAACGACAAGTTCCATCAAAACTCGTCGTAAATTCATTTTTCTCCCCCGTGATTTTTCTTATCTTTGTCAGTTACGTGTTATATTGTCATACATAAATTTTGAAGCATTTCGGAAAAAATCAAAATTTCACTAAAAATCCAAAGGGGTTAGCCTTTGCTTTTCTACCAATAACGATAATTTTCATCAACACTTGCCACAAATTCATTTTTCTCACCCATGAATCAAAACTCGTTGTAAATTCATTTTTCTTGCTCGTGAAGCTTCTTATCTTTGTCAGTTACATGTTATATTGTCATACCAAAATTTTGAAGCATTTCCGAAAAAAATCAAAACTTCACAAAAAAATCCAAAGGGGTTACCCTTTGTTTTTTTTACCAAAAACGACAAGTTCCATCAAAACTCGTCGTAAATTCATTTTTCTTGCCTGTGAAGCTTCTTATCTTTGTCAGTTTTGCGTTATATTGTCATACCAAAATTTTTAAGCATTTCGGAAAAAATCAAAATTTCACAAAAAATCCAAAGGGGTTAGCCTTTGATTTTTCTCAAAAACGGCAATTTTCATTAAAATTCATCGTAAATTCATTTTTCTCGCCCATGAAGCTTCTTATCTTTGTCAGTTACGTGTCATATTGTCATACCTAAATTTTGAAGCATTCCAAAAAAAATCAAAATTTCACAAAAAAATCCAAAGGGGTTAGCCTTTGCTTTTCTACCAAAAACCACAATTTTCATCAACACTCGCCGTAAATTCATTTTTCTCGCCCATGAATCAAAACTCAATGTAAATTCATTTTTCTCGCCCATGAGGCTTCTTATCTTTGTCAGATACGTGTTATCTTGTCATACTTAAATTTTGAAGCATTTCAGAAAAAATCAAAATTTCAGAACAAAATCCAAAAGGGTTAGCCTTTGTTTTTTTTTACCAAAAATGACAAGTTCCATCAAAACTCGTTGTAAATTCATTTTTCTCACCCGGGCGCTTCTTATTTTTTTCAGATACGCGTTATATTGTCATACCGAAATTTTGAAGCATTTTGGAAAAAAAATCAAAATTTCACAAAAAAATCCAAAGGGGTTAGCCTTTGCTTTTTCTCAAAAACGGTAATTCTCATCAAAATTCATCGTAAATTCATTTTTCTCACCCGTGAAGTTTCTTATTTTTGTGAGATACGTGTTATATTGTCATACCTAAATTTTGAAGCATTACAGAAAAAAAACAAAATTTCACCAAAAAATCCAAAGGGGTTAGCCTTTGCTTTTCTACAAAAAACGACAATTTTCATCAACACTCGCCATAAATTCATTTTTCTCACCCTTGAATCAAAACTCGTTGTAAATTCATTTTTCTTGCCCATGAAGCTTCTTATCTTTGTCAGATAAGCGTTATACTTTCATACCTAAATTTTGAAACATTTCGAAAAAAATCAAAATTTCACAAAAAATCCAAAAATGTTATCCTTTGTTTTTCTACCAAAATGACAAGTTCCATCAAAACTCGTCATCAATTCATTTTTCTCGCCTGTGAAGCTTCTTATCTTTGTCAGTTACGTGTTATATTGTCATACCTAAATTTTGAAGCATTTTGGAAAAATTCAAAATTTCACGAAAAAATTCAAAGGGGTTAGCCTTTGCTTTTCTACCAAAACGACAATTTTCATCAACACTCGTCATAAATTCATTTTTCTCGCCCGTGAATCAAAACTCGCCGTAATGTCATTTTTCATGCCCATGAAGCTTCTTATCTTTGTCAGATACACGTTATATTTTCATACCTAAATTTCGAAGCATTTTGGAAAAAATCAAAATTTCACAAAAAATCCAAAGGGGGTTAGCCTTTGTTTTTTTACCAAAAATGACATGTTCCATCAAAACTCGTCGTAAATTCATTTTTCTCGCCAGTGACACTTCTTATATTTGTCAGATACGCGTTATATTGTCATACCAAAACTTTCAAACATTTCAGAAAAAAATCAAAATTTCACAAAAAATCCAAAGGGGTTAGCCTTTGCTTTTTCTCAAAAACGGCAATTTTCATCAAAATTCATCGTAATTCATTTTTCTCGCCTGTGAAGCTTCTTATTTTTGTCAGATACGTGTTATATTGTCATACCTAAATTTTGAAGCATTTCAAAAAAAATTAAAATTTCACCAAAAAATCCAAAATGGTTAGCCTTTGTTTTTCTACCAAAAACGACAATTTTCATCAACACTCGCCATAAATTCATTTTTCTCGCCCGTGAATCAACACTCGCCGTAAATTCATTTTTCTTGCCTGTGAAGCTTCTTATATTTGTCAGATACGCGTTATATTTTCATACCTAAATTTTGAAGCATTTCGGAAAAAATCAAAATTTCACAAAAAATCCAAAGGGCGTTACCTTTGTTTTTTTACCAAAAATGACAAGTTGCATCAAAACTCGTCGTAAATTCATTTTTCTCGCCCATGAGGCTTCTTATCTTTGTCAGATACGCATTATCTTGTCATACCTAAATTTTGAAGCATTTCAGAAAAAAAATCAAAATTTTAGAACAAAATCCAAAGGGGTTAGCCTTTGCTTTTTACCAAAAAAACGCCAATTTTCATCAAAACTCATCGTAAATTCATTTTTCTCGCCCGTGAAGCTTCTTATCTTTGTCAGATATGTGTTATGTTGTCATACCTAAATTTTGAAGCATTTCGGAAAAAAATCAAAATTTCACAAAAAATCCAAACGGGTTAGCCTTTGTTTATTTTACCAAAAACGACAAGTTCCATCAAAACTCGTCGTAAATTCATTTTTCTCGCCTGTGAAGCTTCTTATCTTTGTCAGATTTCCGTTATATTGTCATACCAAAATTTTTAAGCATTTCAGAAAAATCAAAACTTGACAAAAAATCCAAAGGGGTTAGCCTTTGATTTTTCTCAAAAATGGCAATTTTCATCAAAATTTGTCGTAAATTCATTTTTCTCGCCCGTGAAGCTTCTTATCTTTTTCAGTTACGTGTTATATTATCATACCTAAATTTTGAAGCATTTCGGAAAAAAAATCAAAATTTCACAAAAAAATCAAAAGGGGTTAGCCTTTGATTTTTCTCAAAAACGGCAATTTTCATCAAAATTCATCAAAAATTCATTTTTCTCGCCCGTGAAGCTTCTTATCTTTATCAGTTACGTGTTATATTGTTATACCTAAACTTTGAAGCATTCTAGAAAAAATTCAAAATTTCACAAAAAATACAAAGGGGTTAGCCTTTTTTCTTATCAAAAACGACAAGTTCCATCAAAACTCGTCGTAAATTCATTTTTCTCCCCCGTGATTTTTCTTATCTTTGTCAGTTACGTGTTATATTGTCATACATAAATTTTGAAGCATTTCGGAAAAAATCAAAATTTCACTAAAAATCCAAAGGGGTTAGCCTTTGCTTTTCTACCAATAACGATAATTTTCATCAACACTTGCCACAAATTCATTTTTCTCACCCATGAATCAAAACTTGTTGTAAATTCATTTTTCTTGCTCGTGAAGCTTCTTATCTTTGTCAGTTACATGTTATATTGTCATACCAAAATTTTGAAGCATTTCCGAAAAAAATCAAAACTTCACAAAAAAATCCAAAGGGGTTACCCTTTGTTTTTTTACCAAAAACGACAAGTTCCATCAAAACTCGTCGTAAATTCATTTTTCTTGCCTGTGAAGCTTCTTATCTTTGTCAGTTTTGCGTTATATTGTCATACCAAAATTTTTAAGCATTTCGGAAAAAATCAAAATTTCACAAAAAATCCAAAGGGGTTAGCCTTTGATTTTTCTCAAAAACGGCAATTTTCATTAAAATTCATCGTAAATTCATTTTTATCGCCCATGAAGCTTCTTATCTTTGTCAGTTACGTGTCATATTGTCATACCTAAATTTTGAAGCATTCCAAAAAAAATCAAAATTTCACAAAAAAATCCAAAGGGGTTAGCCTTTGCTTTTCTACCAAAAACCACAATTTTCATCAACACTCGCCGTAAATTCATTTTTCTCGCCCATGAATCAAAACTCAATGTAAATTCATTTTTCTCGCCCATGAGGCTTCTTATCTTTGTCAGATACGTGTTATCTTGTCATACTTAAATTTTGAAGCATTTCAGAAAAAATCAAAATTTCAGAACAAAATCCAAAGGGGTTAGCCTTTGTTTTTTTTACCAAAAATGACAAGTTCCATCAAAACTCGTTGTAAATTCATTTTTCTCACCCGGGCGCTTCTTATTTTTTTCAGATACGCGTTATATTGTCATACCGAAATTTTGAAGCATTTTGGAAAAAAAATGAAAATTTCACAAAAAAATCCAAAGGGGTTAGCCTTTGCTTTTTCTCAAAAACGGTAATTCTCATCAAAATTCATCGTAAATTCATTTTTCTCACCCGTGAAGTTTCTTATTTTTGTCAGATACGTGTTATATTGTCATACCTAAATTTTGAAGCATTACAGAAAAAAAACAAAATTTCACCAAAAAATCCAAAGGGGTTAGCCTTTGCTTTTCTACAAAAAACGACAATTTTCATCAACACTCGCCGTAAATTCATTTTTCTCGCCCGTGAATCAAAACGCACTGTAAATTCATTTTTCTCGCCCATGAGGCTTCTTATCTTTGTCAGATACGCGTTATCTTGTCATACCTAAATTTTGAAGAATTTCAGAAAAAATCAAAATTTCAGAACAAAATCCAAAGGGGTTAGCCTTTGCTTTTTACCAAAAATGGCAATTTTCATCAAAACTCGTCGTAAATTAAAGTTTCTCGCCCGTCAAGCTTCTTATCTTTGTCAGATATGTGTTATGTTGTCATACCTAAATTTTGACGCATTTCGAAAAAAAATCAAAATTTCACAAAAAATCCAAAGGGGTTAGCCTTTGTATTTTACCAAAAACGACAAGTTTCATCAAAACTCGTCGTAAAGTCATTTTTCTCGCCTGTGAAGCTTCTTATCTTTGTAAGATTTGCGTTATATGTTCATACCAAAATTTTTAAGCATTTCAGAAAAAATAAAATTTTCACCAAAAAATCCAAAGGGGTTAGCCTTTGCTTTTCTACCAAAAACGACATGTTTCATCAACAATCGCCGTAAATTCATTTTTCTGGCCCGTGAATCAAAACTCAATGTAAATTCATTTTTCTTGCCCATAAGGCTCCTTATCTTTGTCAGATACGCGTTATCTTGTCATACCTAAATTTTGAAGCATTTAAAAAAAATCAAAATTTCAGAACAAAATCCAAAGGTGTTATCCTTTGCTTTTTACCAAAAACGGCAATTTTCATCAAAATTCGTCATAAATTCATTTTTCTCGCCCGTGAAGCTTCTTATCTTTGTCAGATTTGCATTATATTGTCATACTTAAATTTTTAAGCATTTCGGAAAAAATCAAAATTTCAGAACAAAATCCAAAGGGGTTAGCCTTTGCTTTTTACCAAAAATGACAAGTTCCTTCAAAACTCGTCGTAAATTCATTTTTCTTGCCCGTTACGCTTCTTATCTTTTTCAGATACGTGTTATATTATCATACCGAAATTTTGAAGCATTTCGGAAAAATCAAAATTTCACAAAAAATCCAAAGGGGTTAGCCTTTGTTTTTTCTCAAAGACGGCAATTGTCATCGAATTTCATCGTAAATTTATTTTTCTCGCCCGTGAAGCTTCTTATATTTTTCAGTTACGTGTTATATTGTCATACCTAAATTTTGAAGCATTTCAGAAAAAATTAAAATTTCACAAAAAATCCAAAGGGGTTAGCCTTTGCTTTTCTACCAATAACGACAATTTTTATCAACACTCGCCACAAATTCATTTTTCTCACCCATGAATCAAAACTCGTTGTAAATTCATTTTTCTCGCTCGTGAAGCTTCTTATCTTTGTCAGTTACGCGTTATATTGTCATACCTAAATTTTGTAGCATTTCGGAAAAAATCAAAATTTCACAAAAAAATCCAAAGGGGTTAGCCTTTGCTTTTTACCAAAAACGGCAATTTTCATCAAAATTTGTCGTAAATTAATTTTCCTCGCTGGTGAAGCTTCTTATATTTGTCAGTTACGTGTTATATTATCATACCTAAACATTGAAGCATTTCAGAAAAATCAAAATTTCACAAAAAAATCCAAAGGGGTTCGCCTTTGTTTCTTACCAAAAATGACAAGTTCCATCAAAACTCGTCGTAAATTCTTTTTATCGCCTGTGAATCTTTTTATCTTTGTCAGTTACGCGTTATATTGTCATACCTAACTTTTGAAGCATTTCGGAAAAAAATCAAAATTTCACAAAAAAATCCAAAGAGGTTAGCCTTTGCATTTCTACCAAAAACGACAATTTTAATCAACACTCGCCATAAATTCATTTTTCTAACCCTTGAATCAAAACTCGTTGTAAATTTATTTTTCTTGCCCATGAAGCTTCTTATCTTTGTCAGATAAGCGTTATACTTTCATACCTAAATTTTGAAACATTTCGAAAAAAATCAAAATTTCACAAAAAATCCAAAAATGTTATCCTTTGTTTTTCTACCAAAATGACAAGTTCCATCAAAACTCGTCATAAATTCATTTTTCTCGCCTGTGAAGCTTCTTATCTTTGTCAGTTACGTGTTATATTGTCATACCTAAATTTTGAAGCATTTTGGAAAAATTCAAAATTTCACGAAAAAATCCAAAGGGGTTAGCCTTTGCTTTTCTACCAAAACGACAATTTTCATCAACACTCGTCATAAATTCATTTTTCTCGCCCGTGAATCAAAACTCGCCGTAATGTCATTTTTCATGCCCATGAAGCTTCTTATCTTTGTCAGATACACGTTATATTTTCATACCTAAATTTCGAAGCATTTTGGAAAAAAATCAAAATTGCACAAAAAATCCAAAGGGGGTTAGCCTTTGTTTTTTTACCAAAAATGACATGTTCCATCAAAACTCGTCGTAAATTCATTTTTCTCGCCAGTGACACTTCTTATCTTTGTCATATACGCGTTATATTGTCATACCAAAATTTTCAAACATTTCAGAAAAAAATCAAAATTTCACAAAAAATCCAAAGGGGTTAGCCTTTGCTTTTTCTCAAAAACGGCAATTTTCATCAAAGTTCATCGTAATTCATTTTTCTCGCTTGTGAAGCTTCTTATTTTTGTCAGATACGTGTTATATTGCCATACCTAAATTTTGAAGCATTTCAGAAAAAATCAAAATTTCACCAAAAAATCCAAAATGGTTAGCCTTTATTTTTCTACCAAAAACGACAATTTTCATCAACACTCGCCATAAATTCATTTTTCTCGCCCGTGAATCAAAACTCGCCGTAAATTCATTTTTCTTGCCTGTGAAGCTTCTTATATTTGTCAGATACGCGTTATATTTTCATACCTAAATTTTGAAGCATTTTGGAAAAAATCAAAATTTCACAAAAAATCCAAAGGGCGTTACCTTTGTTTTTTTTACCAAAAATGACAAGTTGCATTAAAACTCGTCGTAAATTCATTTTTCTCGCCCGTGATGCTTCTTATCTTTGTCAGATACGCGTTATATTGTCATACCGAAATTTTGAAGCATTTCAGAAAAAATCAAAATTTCACAAAAAATCCAAAGGGGTTAGCCTTTGCTTTTTCTCAAAAACGGCAATTTTCATCAAAATTCATCGTAAATTCATTTTTCTCCCCCATGATTTTTCTTATCTTTGTCAGTTACGTGTTATATTGTCATACATAAATTTTGAAGCATTTCGGAAAAAATCAAAATTTCACTAAAAATCCAAAGGGGTTAGCCTTTGCTTTTCTACCAATAACGACAATTTTCATCAACACTTGCCACAAATTCATTTTTCTCACCCATGAATCAAAACTCGTTGTAAATTCATTTTTCTTGCTCGTGAAGCTTCTTATCTTTGTCAGTTACATGTTATATTGTCATACCAAAATTTTGAAGCATTTCCAAAAAAATCAAAATTTCACAAAAAATCCAAAGGGAATTTTAGAAAAACGGCAATTTTCATCAAAATTCATCAAAAATTCATTTTTCTCGCCCGTGAAGCTTCTTATCTTTGTCAGTTACGTGTTATATTGTCATACCTAAACTTTGAAGCATTTTAGAAAAAATTCAAAATTTCACAAAAAATACAAAGGGGTTAGCCTTTTTTCTTATAAAAAACGACAAGTTCCATCAAAACTCGTCGTAAATTCATTTTTCTCCCCAGTGATTTTTCTTATCTTTGTCAGTTACTTGTTATATTGTCATACATAAATTTTGAAGCATTTCGGAAAAAATCAAAATTTCACTAAAAATCCAAAGGGGTTAGCCTTTGCTTTTCTACCAATAACGACAATTTTCATCAACACTTGCCACAAATTCATTTTTCTCACCCATGAATCAAAACTCGTTGTAAATTCATTTTTCTTGCTCGTGAAGCTTCTTATTTTTGTCAGTTACATGTTATATTGTCATACCAAAATTTTGAAGCATTTCCAAAAAAATCAAAATTTCACAAAAAATCCAAAGGGGTTAGCCTTTGCTTTTTCTCAAAAACGGCAATTTTCATCAAAATTCATCGTAAATTCATTTTTCTCACCCGTGAAGCTTCTTATATTTGTCAGATACGTGTTATATTGTCATCCTAAATTTTGAATCATTTCAGAAAAAACAAATATTCACCAAAAAATCCAAAGGGGTTAGCCTTTGCTTTTCTACCAAAAACGACAATTTTCATTAACACTCGCCGTAAATTAATTTTTCTCTCCCGTGAATCAAAACTTACTATAAATTCATTTTTCTCGCCCATGAGGCTTCTTATCTTTGTCAAATACGCGTTATCTTGTCATACCTAAATTTTGAAGCATTTCAGAAAAAAATCAAAATTTCAGAACAAAATCCAAAGGGGTTAGCCTTTGCTTTTTACCAAAAACTGCAATTTTCATCAAATCTCGTCGTAAATTTATTTTTCTCTCCCGTGAAGCTTCTTATCTTTGTCAGATACGTGTTATGTTGTCATACCTAAATTTTGAAGCATTTCAGAAAAAAATCAAAATTTCACAAAAAATCCAAAGGGGTTAGCCTTTGTTTTTTCACCAAAAAGGACAAGTTCCATCAAAACTCATTGTAAATTCATTTTTCTCGCCTGTGAAGCTTCTTATCTTTGTCAGATTTGCGTTATATTGTCATACCAAAATTTTTAAGCATTTCGGAAAAAAAATCAAAATTTCACAAAAAATCAAAAGGGGTTAGCCTTTGATTTTTCTCAAAAATGGCAATTTTCATCAAAATTCGTCGTAAATTCATTTTTCTCGCCCGTGAAGCTTCTTATCTTTGACAGTTACGTGTTATATTGTCATACCTAAATTTTGAAGCATTTCGGAAAAAAAAATCAAAATTTCACAAAAAAATCCAAAGGGGTTAGCCTTTGCTTTTCAACCAAAAACAACAATTTTCATCAACACTCGCCGTAAATTCATTTTTCTCGCCCATGAATTAAAACCCAATGTAAATTCATTTTTCTCGCCAATGAGGCTTCTTATCTTTGTCAGATACACGTTATCTTGTCATACCTAAATTTTGAAGCATTTCGGAAAAAAATCAAAATTTCAGAACAAAATCCAAAGGGGTTAGCCTTTGCTTTTTACCAAAAATGGCAATTTTCATCAAAACTCGTCGTAATTAAATTTTCTCGACCGTGAACCTTCTTATCTTTGTCAGATATGTGTTATGTTGTCATACCTAAATTTTGACGTATTTCAAAAAAAAATCAAAATTTCACAAAAAATCCAAAGGGGTTAGCTTTGTATTTTACCAAAAGCGACAAGTTCCATCAAAACTCGTCGTAAAGTCATTTTTCTCGCCTGTGAAGCTTCTTATCTTTGTAAGATTTGCGTTATATTGTCATACCAAAAATTTTATGCATTTCAGAAAAAATCAAAATTTCACCAAAAAATCCAAAGGGGTTAGCCTTTGCTTTTCTACCAAAAACGACATGTTTCATCAACAATCGCCGTAAATTCATTTTTCTGGCCCGTGAATCAAAACTCAATGTAAATTCATTTTTCTCGCCCATAAGGCTTCTTATCTTTATCAGATACGCGTTATCTTGTCATACCTAAATTTTGAAGCATTTAAAAAAATCAAAATTTCAGACAAAATCCAAAGGGGTTAGCCTTTGCTTTTTACCAAAAACGGCAATTTTTATCAAAATTCGTCATAAATTCATTTTTCTCGCCCGTGAAGCTTCTTATCTTTGTCAGATTTGCGTTATATTGTCATACCTAATTTTTTAAGCATTTCAGAAAAATTCAAAATTTCAGAACAAAATCCAAAGGGGTTAGCCTTTGCTTTTTACCAAAAATGACAAGTTCCATCAAAACTCGTCGTAAATTCATTTTTCTCGCCCGTGACGCTTCTTATCTTTGTCAGATACGCGTTATATTATCATACCGAAATTTTGAAGCATTTCGGAAAAATCAAAATTTCACAAAAAATTCAAAGGGGTTAGCCTTTGTTTTTTTCTCAAAGACGGCAATTTTCATCAAAATTCATTGTAAATTTATTTTTCTCGCCCGTGAAGCTTCTTATATTTATCAGTTACGTGTTATATTGTCATACCTAAATTTTGAAGCATTTCGAAAAAAATCAAAATTTCACAAATAATCCAAAGCGGTTAGCCTTTGCTTTTCTACCAATAACGAAAAATTTTATCAACACTCGCCACAAATTCATTTTTCTCACCCATGAATCAAAACTCGTTGTAAATTCATTTTTCTCACTCGTGAAGCTTCTTATCTTTGTCAGTTACGCATTATATTGTCATACCTAAATTTTGTAGCATTTCGGAAAAAATCAAAATTTCACAAAAAATCCAAAGGGGTTAGCCTTTGCTTTTTACCAAAAACGGCAATTTTCAGCAAAATTTGTCGTAAATTAATTTTCCTCGCTGGTGAAGCTTCTTATATTTATCAGTTACGTGTTATATTATCATACCTAAACATTGAAGCATTTCAGAAAAAATCAAAATTTCACAAAAAAATCCAAAGGGGTTAGCCTTTGTTTCTTACCAAAAATGACAAGTTCCATCAAAACTCGTGGTAAATTCTTTTTATCGCCCGTGAAGCTTCATATCTTTGTCAGTTACACGTTATATTGTCATACCTAAATTTTGAAGCATTTCGGAAAAAATCAAAATTTCACAAAAAAATCCAAAGGGGTTAGCCTTTGCATTTCTACCCAAAACGACAATTTTCATCAACACTCGCCATAAATTCATTTTTCTCACCCGTGAATCAAAACTCGTCGTAAATTTATTTTTCTTGCCCATGAAGCTTCTTATCTTTGTCACATAAGCGTTATAGTTTCATACCTAAATTTTGAAACATTTCGGAAAAAATCAAAATTTCACAAAAAATCCAAAAATGTTATCCTTTGTTTTTCTACCAAAATGACAAGTTCCATCAAAACTCGTCATAAATTCATTTTTCTCGCCTGTGAAGCTTCTTATCTTTGTCAGTTACGTGTTATATTGTCATACCTAAATTTTGAAGCATTTGGAAAAAATCAAAATTTCACGAAAAAATCCAAAGGGGTTAGCCTTTGCTTTTCTACCAAAACGACAATTTTCATCAACACTCGTCGTAAATTCATTTTTCTCGCCCGTGAATCAAAACTCGCCGTAATGTCATTTTTCGTGCCCATGAAGCTTCTTATCTTTGTCAGATACAAGTTATATTTTCATACCTAAATTTTAAAGCATTTTGGAAAAAATGAAAATTTCACAAAAAATCCAAAGGGGGTTAGCCTTTGTTTTTTTACCAAAAATGACATGTTCCTTCAAAACTCGTCGTAAATTCATTTTTCTCGCCCGTGACACTTCTTATATTTGTCAAATACGCGTTATATTGTCATACCAAAATTTTCAAACATTTTGGAAAAAATCAAAATTTCACAAAAAATCCAAAGGGGTTAGCCTTTGCTTTTTCTCACAAACGGCAATTTTCATCAAAATTCATCGTAATTCATTTTTCTCGCCCTTGAAGCTTCTTATTTTTGTCATATACGTGTTATATTGTCATACCTAAATTTTGAAGCATTTCAGAAAAAATCAAAATTTCACCAAATAATCCAAAATGGTTAGCCTTCGTTTTCCTACCAAAAACGACAATTTTCATCAACACTTGTCGTAAATTCATTTTTCTCGCCCGTGAATCAAAACTCGCCGTAAATTCATTTTTCTTGCCTGTGAAGCTTCTTATATTTGTCAGATACGCGTTATCTTGTCATACCTAAATTTTGAAGAATTTCAGAAAAAAATCAAAATTTCAGAACAAAATCCAAAGGGGTTAGCCTTTGCTTTTTACCAAAAATGGCAATTTTCATCAAAACTCATCGTAAATTAAAGTTTCTCGCCCGTGAAGCTTCTTATCTTTGTCAGATATGTGTTATGTTGTCATACCTAAATTTTGACGCATTTTGAAAAAAAATCAAAATTTCACAAAAAATCCAAAGGGGTTAGCCTTTGTATTTTACCAAAAGCGACAAGTTCTATCAAAACTCGTCGTAAAGTCATTTTTCTCGCCTGTGAAGCTTCTTATCTTTGTAAGATTTGCGTTATATTGTCATACCAAAATTTTTATGCATTTCAGAAAAAATCAAAATTTCACCCAAAAAATCCAAAGGGGTTAGCCTTTGCTTTTCTACCAAAAACGACATGTTTCATCAACACTCGCCGTAAAGTCATTTTTCTGGCCCGTAAATCAAAACTCAATGTAAATTCATTTTTCTCGCCCATAAGGCTTCTTATCTTTGTCAGATACACGTTATCTTGTCATAACAAAATTTTGAAGCATTTAAAAAAAATCAAAATTTCAGACAAAATCCAAAGGGGTTAGCCTTTGCTTTTTACCAAAAACGGCAATTTTCATCAAAATTCGTCATAAATTCATTTTTCTCGCCCGTGAAGCTTCTTATCTTTGTCAGATTTGCGTTATATTGTCATACCTAATTTTTTAAGCATTTCGGAAAAAATCAAAATTTCAGAACAAAATCCAAAGGGGTTAGCCTTTGCTTTTTACCAAAAATGACAAGTTCCATCAAAACTCGTCGTAAATTCATTTTTCTCGCCCGTGACGCTTCTTATCTTTGTCAGATACGCGTTATATTATCATACCAAAATTTTGTAGCATTTCGGAAAAATCAAAATTTCACAAAAAATCCAAAGGGGTTAGCCTTTGTTTTTTTCTCAAAGACGGCAATTTTCATCAAAATTCATCGTAAATTTATTTTTCTCGCCGTGAAGCTTTTTATATTTATCAGTTACGTGTTATATTGTCATACCTAAATTTTGAAGCATTTCGGAAAAAATCAAAATTTCACAAAAAATCCAAAGGGGATAGCCTTTGCTTTTCTACCAATAACGAAAATTTTTATCAACACTCGCCACAAATTCATTTTTCTCACCCATGAATCAAAACTCGTTGTAAATTCATTTATCTCGCTCGTGAAGCTTCTTATCTTTGTCAGTTACGCGTTATATTGTCATACCTAAATTTTGTAGCATTTCGGAAAAAATCAAAATTTCACAAAAAATCCAAAGGGGTTAACCTTTGCTTTTTACCAAAAACGGCAATTTTCATCAAAAATTTTTCGAAAATTAATTTTCCTCGCTGGTGAAGCTTCTTATTTTTGTCAGTTACGTGTTATATTATCATACCTCAACATTGAAGCATTTCAGAAAAAAATCAAAATTTCACAAAAAATCCAAAGGGGTTAGCCTTTGTTTCTTACCAAAAATGACAAGTTCCATCGAAACTCGTCGTAAATTCTTTTTATCGCCCGTGAAGCTTCTTATCTTTGTTAGTTACGCGTTATATTGTCATACCTAAATTTTGAAGCATTTCGGAAAAAAATCAAAATTTCACAAAAAAATCCAAAGGGGTTAGCCTTTGCATTTCTACCAAAACGACAATTTTCATCAACACTCGCCATAAATTCATTTTTCTCACCCGTGAATCAAAACTCGTCGTAAATTCATTTTTCTTGCCCATGAAGCTTCTTATCTTTGTCAGATAAGCGTTATACTTTCATACCTAAATTTTGAAACATTTTGGAAAAAATCAAAATTTCACAAAAAATCCAAAAATGTTATCCTTTGTTTTTCTACCAAAATGACAAGTTCCATCAAAACTCGTCATAAATTCATTTTTCTCGCCTGTGAAGCTTCTTATCTTTGTCAGTTATGTGTTATATTGTCATACCTAAATTTTGAAGCATTTGGAAAAAATCAAAATTTCACGAAAAAATCCAAAGGGGTTAGCGTTTGCTTTTCTACCAAAACGACAATTTTCATCAACACTTGTCGTAAATTCATTTTTCTCGCCCGTGAATCAAAACTCGCCGTAAAGTCATTTTTCGTGCCCATGAAGCTTCTTATCTTTGTCAGATACACGTTATATTTTCATACCTAAATTTTGAAGCATTTTGGAAAAAATCAAAATTTCACAAAAATCCAAAGGGGGTTAGCCTTTGTTTTTTTACCAAAAATGACATGTTCCTTCAAAACTCGTCGTAAATTCATTTTTCTCGCCCGTGACACTTCTTATCTTTGTCAGATACGCGTTATATTGTCATACTAAAATTTTCAAACATTTCGGAAAAAATCAAAATTTCACAAAAAATCCAATGGGGTTAGCCTTTGCTTTTTCTCAAAAACGGCAATTTTCATCAAAATTCATCGTAATTCATTTTTCTCGCCCGTGAAGCTTCTTATTTTTATCATATACGTTTTATATTGTCATACCTAAATTTTGAAGCATTTCAGAAAAAATCAAAATTTCACCAAATAATCCAAAATGGTTAGCCTTTGTTTTTCTACCAAAAACGACAATTTTCATCAACACTTGCCGTAAATTCATTTTTCTCGCCCGTGAATCAAAACTCGCCGTAAATTCATTTTTCTTGCCTGTGAAGCTTCTTATATTTGTCAGATACACGTTATTTTCATACCTAAATTTTGAAGCATTTCGGAAAAAATCAAAATTTCACAAAAAATCCAAAGGGCGTTACCTTTGTTTTTTTACCAAAAATGACAAGTTCCATCAAAACTCATCGAAAATTCATTTTTCTCGCCCGTGATGCTTCTTATCTTTGGCAGATACGCGTTATATTGTCATACCGAAATTTTGAAGCATTTCGGAAAAAATCAAAATTTCACAAAAAATCCAAAGGGGTTAGCCTTTGCTTTTTCTCAAAAACGGCAATTTTCATCAAAATTCACCGTAAATTCATTTTTCTCACCCGTGAAGCTTCTTATTTTTGTGAGATACGTGTTATATTGTCATACCTAAATTTTGAACCATTTCAAAAAAAAACAAAATTTCACCAAAAAATCCAAAGGGGTTAGCCTTTGCTTTTCTACCAAAAATGACAATTTTAATCAACACTCGCCGTAAATTCATTTTTCTCGCCCGTGAATCAAAACTCACTGTAAATTCATTTTTCTCGCCCATGAGGCTTCTTATCTTTGTCAGATACGTGTTATCTTGTCATACATAAATTTTGAAGCATTTCAGAAAAAAATCAAAATTTCAGAACAAAATCCAAAGGGTTTAGCCTTTGCTTTTTACCAAAAACGGCAATTTTCATCAAAACTCATCGTAAATTCATTTTTCTCGCCCGCGAAGCTTCTTATCTTTGTCAGATATGTGTTATGTTGTCATACCTAAATTTTGAAGCATTTTGGAAAAAAATCAAAATTTCACAAAAAATCCAAAGGGGTTAGTCTTTGTTTATTTTACCAAAAACGACAAGTTCCATCAAAACTCGTCGTAAATTCATTTTTCTCACCTGTGAAGCTTCTTATCTTTGTCAGATTTCCGTTATATTGTCATACCAAAATTTTTAAGCATTTCCGAAAAAAATCAAAATTTGACAAAAAATCCAAAGGGGTTAGCCTTTGATTTTTCTCAAAAATGGCAATTTTCATCAAAATTTGTCGTAAATTCATTTTTCTCGCCCGTGAAGCTTCTTATCTTTGTCAGTTACGTGTTATATTGTCATACCTAATTTGAAGCATTTCGGAAAAAAATCAAAATTTCACAAAAAAAATCAAAAGGGGTTAGCCTTTGATTTTTCTCAAAAACGGCAATTTTCATCAAAATTCATCAAAAATTCATTTTTCTCGCCCGTGAAGCTTCTTATCTTTGTCAGTTACGTGTTATATTGTCATACCTAAACTTTGAATCATTTTAGAAAAAATTCAAAATTTCATAAAAAATACAAAGGGTTAGCCTTTTTTCTTATAAAAAACGACAAGTTCTATTAAATCTCGTCGTAAATTCATTTTCTCCCCCGTGATTTTTCTTATCTTTGTCAGTTACGTGTTATATTGTCATACCTAAATTTTTAAGCATTTTGGAAAAAATCAAAATTTCACTAAAAATCCAAAGGGGTTAGCCTTTGCTTTTCTACCAATAACGACAATTTTCATCAACACTTGCCACAAATTCATTTTTCTCACCCATGAATCAAAACTCGTTGTAAATTCATTTTTCTTGCTCGTGAAGCTTCTTATCTTTGTCAGTTACGCGTTATATTGTCATACCAAAATTTTGAAGCATTTCGGAAAAAATCAAAATTTCACAAAAAATCCAAAGGGGTTAGCCTTTGCTTTTTCTCAAAAACGGCAATTTTCATCAAAATTCATCGTAAATTCATTTTTCTCACCCGTGAAGCTTCTTATTTTTGTCAGATACGTGTTATATTATCATACCTAAATTTTGAAGCATTTTAGAAAAAAAACAAAAAATCACAAAAAAAATCCAAAGGGGTTAGCCTTTGCTTTTCTACCAAAAACGACAATTTTCATCAACACTCGCCGTAAATTCATTTTTCTCGCCCGTGAATCAAAATTCAATGTAAATTCATTTTTCTCGCCCATGAGGCTTCTTATCTTTTGTCAAATACATGTTATCTTGTCATACCTAAATTTTGAAGCATTTCAGAAAAAAATCAAAATTCCAGAACAAAATCCAAAGGGGTTAGCTTTTGCTTTTTACCAAAAATGAAAAGTTCCATCAAAACTCGTTGTAAATTCATTTTTCTTGCCTATGAAGCTTCTTATATTTGTCAGATACGTGTTATATTGTCATACCTAAATTTTGAAGCATTTCAGAAAAAAACAAAATTTCACCAAAAAATCCAAAGGGGTTAGCCTTTGCTTTTCTACCAAAAACGACAATTTTCATCAACACTCGCCGTAAATTAATTTTTCTCTCCCGTGAATCAAAACTAACTATAAATTCATTTTTCTCGCCCATGAGGCTTCTTATCTTTGTCAATACGTGTTTTCTTGTCGTACCTAAATTTTGAAGCATTTCAGAAAAAAAATCAAAATTTCACAAAAAAACCCAAAGGGGTAAGCCTTTGCTTTTTACCAAAAACGGCAATTTTCATCAAAACTCGTCGTAAATTCATTTTTCTCGCCCGTGAAGATTCTTATCTTTGTCAGATACGTGTTATGTTGTCATACCTAAATTTTGAAGTATTTCAGAAAAAAATCAAAAATTCACAAAAAATCCAAAGGGGTTAGCCTTTGTTTTTTTACCCAAAATGACATGTTCCATCAAAACTCGTCGTAATTTCATTTTTCTCGCCTGTGAAGCTTCTTATCTTTGTCAGATTTGCGTTATATTGTCATACCAAAATTTATAAGCATTTCGGAAAAATCAAAATTTCACAAAAAATCCAAAGGGGTTAGCCTTTGATTTTTCTCAAAAACGGCAATTTTCATCAAAATTCGTCGTAAATTCATTTTTCTCGCCCGTGAAGCTTCTTATCTTTGTCAGTTACGTGTTATATTGTCATACCTAAATTTTGAAGCATTTTGGAAAAAAAATCAAAATTTTACAAAAAATCCAAAGGGGTTAGCCTTTGCTTTTCTACCAAAAACGACAATTTGTATCAACACTCGTCGTAAATTCATTTTTCTCGCCCGTGAATCAAAACTCAATGTAAATTCATTTTTTCTTGCCCATGAGGCTTCTTATCTTTGTCAGATACGCGTTATCTTGTCATACCTAAATTTTGAAGCATTTCAGAAAAAAATCAAAATTTCAGAACAAAATCCAAAGGGGTTAGCCTTTGTTTTCTTTTTTACCAAAAATGGCAAGTTCCATCAAAACTCGTAGTAAATTCATTTTTCTCACCCGTGGCGCTTCTTATCTTTTTCAGATACGAGTTATATTGTCATACCGAAATTTTGAAGAATTTCGGAAAAAATAAAAATTTCACAAAAAATCCAAAGGGGTTAGCCTTTGCTTTTTCTCAAAAACGGCAATTTTCATCAAAATTCATCGTAAATTCATTTTTCTCACCCATGAAGCTTCTTATTTTTGTCAGATACGTGTTATATCTTCATACCTAAATTTCGAAGCATTTCAGAAAAAACAAAATTTCACCAAAAAATCCAAAGGGGTTAGCCTTTGCTTTTCTACCAAAAACGACAATTTTCATCAACACTCGCCGTAAATTCATTTTTCTCGCCCGCGAATCAAAACTCACTGTAAATTCATTTTTCTCGCCCATGAGGCTTCTTATCTTTGTCAGATACGCGTTATCTTGTCATACCTAAATTTTGAAGCATTTCAGAAAAAAATCAAAATTTCAGAAAAAAATCCAAAGGGATTAGCCTTTTTGCTTTTTACCAAAAACGGCAATTTTCATCAAAACTCGTCGTAAATTCATTTCTCTCGCCCGTGAAGCTTCTTATCTTTGTCAGATACGTGTTATGTTGTCATAGCTAAATACAAAAAATCCAAAGGGGTTAGCCTTTGTTTTTTAACAAAAACGACAAGTTCCATGAAAACTCGTCGTAAATTCATTTTTCTTGCCTGTGAAGCTTCTTATCTTTGTCAGATTTGTGTTATATTGTCATACCAAAATTTTTAAGCATTTCGGAAAAAATCAAAATTTCACGAAAAATCCAAAGGGGTTACTTTGATTTTTCTCAAAAAACGGCAATTTTCATCAAAATTCGTCGTAAATTCATTTTTCTTGTCCGTGAAGCTTCTTATCTTTGTCAGTTACGTGTTATATTGTCATACCTAAATTTTGAAGCATTTCGGAAAAAAAATAGAAATTTCACAAAAAAATCCAAAGGGGTTAGCCTTTGCTATTCTACCAAAAACGACAATTTTCATCAACATTCGCCGTAAATTCATTTTTCTCGCCCGTGAATCAAAACTCAATGTAAATTCATTTTTCTTTCACATGAGGCTTCTTATCTTTGTCAGATACGCGTTATCTTGTCATACCTAAATTTTGAAGCATTTCAGAAAAAAAATCAAAATTTTAGAACAAAATCCAAAGGGGTTAGCATTTGCTTTTTACCAAAAACGGCAATTTTCATCAAAATTCATCGTAAATTAATTTTTCTTGCCCGTGAAGCTTCTTATCTTTGTCAGATTTGCGTTATATTGTCATACCTAAATTTTGAAGCATTTCGGAAAAAATCAAAATTTCACAAAAAATCCAAAGGGGTTAGCCTTTGCTTTTCTACCAATAACGAAAATTTTTATCAACACTCGCCACAAATTCATTTTTCTCACCCATGAATCAAAACTCGTTGTAAATTCATTTATCTCGCTCGTGAAGCTTCTTATCTTTGTCAGTTACGCGTTATATTGTCATACCTAAATTTTGTAGCATTTCGGAAAAAAATCAAAATTTCACAAAAAATCCAAAGGGGTTAGCCTTTGCTTTTTACCAAAAACGGCAATTTTCATCAAAATTTGTCGAAAATTAATTTTCCTCGCTGGTGAAGCTTCTTATATTTGTCAGTTACGTGTTATATTATCATACCTAAACATTGAAGCATTTCAGAAAAAAAT
This sequence comes from Neostapfia colusana, assembly GCA_030760725.1. NCBI lineage: Eukaryota > Viridiplantae > Streptophyta > Magnoliopsida > Poales > Poaceae > Neostapfia > Neostapfia colusana. The sequence goes on from JASWHV010000208.1 coordinate 86,385, forward strand.
CAAAATTTCACAAAAAATCCAAAGGGGTTAGCCTTTGTTTCTTACCAAAAATGACAAGTTCCATCAAAACTCGTCGTAAATTCTTTTTATCGCCCGTGAAGCTTCTTATCTTTGTAAGTTACGCGTTATATTGTCATACCTAAATTTTGAAGCATTTCGGAAAAAAAATCAAAATTTCACAAAAAATCCAAAGGGGTTAGCCTTTGCATTTCTACCAAAAACGACAATTTTCATCAACACTCGCCATAAATTCATTTTTCTCACCCGTGAATCAAAACTCGTCGTAAATTCATTTTTCTTGCCCATGAAGCTTCTTATCTTTGTCAGATAAGCGTTATACTTTCATACCTAAATTTTGAAACATTTTGGAAAAAATCAAAATTTCACAAAAAATCCAAAAATGTTATCCTTTGTTTTTCTACCAAAATGACAAGTTCCATCAAAACTCGACATAAATTCATTTTTCTCGCCTGTGAAGCTTCTTATCTTTGTCAGTTACGTGTTATATTGTCATACCTAAATTTTGAAGCATTTGGAAAAAATCAAAATTTCACGAAAAAATCCAAAGGGATTAGCCTTTGCTTTTCTACCAAAACGACAATTTTCATCAACACTCGTCGTAAATTCATTTTTCTCGCCCGTGAATCAAAACTCGCCGTAATGTCATTTTTCGTGCCCATGAAGCTTCTTATCTTTATCAGATACACGTTATATTTTCATACCTAAATCTTGAAGCATTTTGGAAAAAATCAAAATTTCACAAAAAATCCAAAGGGGGTTAGCCTTTGTTTTTTTTACCAAAAATGACATGTTCCTTCAAAACTCGTCGTAAATTCATTTTTCTCGCCCGTGACACTTCTTATCTTTGTCAGATACGCGTTATATTGTCATACTAAAATTTTCAAACATTTCGGAAAAAATCAAAATTTCACAAAAAATCCAAAGGGGTTAGCCTTTGTTTTTTCTCAAAAACGGCAATTTTCATCAAAATTCATCGTAATTCATTTTTCTCGCCCGTGAAGCTTCTTATTTTTGTCATATACGTGTCATATTGTCATACCTAAATTTTTAAGCATTTCAGAAAAAATCAAAATTTCACCAAATAATCCAAAATGGTTAGCCTTTGTTTTTCTACCAAAAACGACAATTTTCATGAACACTTGCCGTAAATTCATTTTTCTCGCCCGTGAATCAAAACTCGCCGTAAATTCATTTTTCTTGCCTGTGAAGCTTCTTATATTTGTCAGATACACGTTATTTTCATACCTAAATTTTGAAGCATTTCGGAAAAAATCAAAATTTCACAAAAAACCCAAAGGGCGTTACCTTTGTTTTTTTTACCAAAAATGACAAGTTCCATCAAAACTCGTCGTAAATTCATTTTTCTCGCCCGTGATGCTTCTTATCTTTGTCAGATACGCGTTATATTGTCATACTGAAATTTTGAAGCATTTCGGAAAAAATCAAAATTTCACAAAATATCCAAAGGGGTTAGCCTTTGCTTTTTCTCAAAAACGGCAATTTTCATCAAAATTCATCGTAAATTCATTTTTCTCACCCATGAAGCTTCTTATTTTTGTCAGATACGTGTTATATTTTAATACCTAAATTTTGAAGCATTTCAGAAAAAACAAAATTTCACCAAAAAATCCAAAGGGGTTAGCCTTTGCTTTTCTACCAAAAACGACAATTTTCATCAACACTCACCGTAAATTCATTTTTCTCGCCCGTGAATCAAAACTCACTGTAAATTCATTTTTCTCGCCCATGAGGCTTCTTATCTTTGTCAGATACGCGTTATCTTGTCATACCTAAATTTTGAAGCATTTCAGAAAAAAATCAAAATTTCAGAACAAAATCCAAAGGGATTTGCCTTTTTGCTTTTTACCAAAACGGCAATTTTCATCAAAACTCGTCGTAAATTCATTTTTCTCGCCCGTGAAGCTTCTTATCTTTGTCAGATACGTGTTATGTTGTCATACCTAAATTTTGAAGCATTTCGGAAAAAAAATCAAAATTTCACAAAAAATCCAAAGGGGTTAGCCTTTGTTTTTTTACCAAAAATGACAAGTTCCATCAAAACTCGTTGTAAATTCATTTTTCTCGCCTGTGAAGCTTCTTATCTTTGTCAGTTACGTGTTATATTGTCATACCAAAAATTTTAAGCATTTCGGAAAAAATCAAAATTTCACAAAAAATCCAAAGGGGTTAGCCTTTGATTTTTTTTCAAAAACGGCAATTTTCATCAAAATTCGTCGTAAATTCATTTTTCTTGCCCGTGAAGCTTCTTATCTTTATCAGTTACGTGTTATATTGTCATACCTAAATTTTAAAGCATTTCAGAAAAAAATAGAAATTTCACAAAAAAATCCAAAGGGGTCAGCCTTTGCTATTCTACCAAAAACGACAATTTTCATCAACACTCGCCGTAAATTCATTTTTCTTGCCCGTGAATCAAAACTCAATGTAAATTCATTTTTCTCGCACATGAGGCTTCTTATCTTTGTCAGATTCGCGTTATCTTGTCATACCTAAATTTTGAAGCATTTCAGAAAAAAAAAATCAAAATTTTAGGACAAAATCCAAAAGGGTTTAGCATTTGCTTTTTACCAAAAACGGCAATTTTCATCAAAATTCATCGTAAATTAATTTTTCTTGCCCGTGAAACTTCTTATCTTTGTCAGATTTGCGTTATATTGTCATACCTAAATTTTTAATCATTTTGGAAAAAATCAAAATTTCAGAACAAAATCCAAAGGGGTTAGCCTTTGCTTTTTACCAAAAATGACAAGTTCCATCAAAACTCATCGTAAATTCATTTTTTCTCGCCCGTGACGCTTCGTATCTTTGTCAGATACACGTTATATTATCATATCAAAATTTTGGAGCATTTCTGAAAAATCAAAATTTCACAAAAAATCGAGAGGGCAATTTTCATCAAAATTCGTCGTAAATTCATTTTTCTCGCCCGTGAAGCTTCTTATATTTGTCAGTTACGTGTTATATTGTCATACCTAAATTTTGAAGCATTTCAGAAAAAATCAAAATTTCACAAAAAATCCAAAGGGGTTAGGCTTTGCTTTTCTACCAATAACGACAATTTTCATCAACACTCGCCATAAATTCATTTTCTCACCCGTGAATCAAAACTCGCTGTAAATTCATTTTTCTCACCCATGAATCAAAACTCGTTGTAAATTCATTTTTCTCGCTCGTGAAGCTTCTTATCTTTGTCAGTTACGCGTTATATTGTCATACCTAAATTTTGTTAGCATTTCGTAAAAAATCAAAATTTCACAAAAAATCCAAAGGGGTTAGCCTTTGCTTTTTACCAAAACGGCAATTTTCATCAAAATTCATCGTAAATTAATTTTACTCGCTAGTGAAGCTTCTTATATTTGTCAGTTACGTGTTATATTATCATACCTAAACATTGAAGCATTTCAGAAAAAAAAAATCAAAATTTCACAAAAAATCCAAAGGGGTTAGCCTTTGTTTCTTACCAAAAATGACAAGTTCCATCAAAACTCATCGTAAATTCATTTTTCTCGCCCGTGAAGCTTCTTATCTTTGTCAGTTACGCGTTATATTGTCATACCTAAATTTTGAAGCATTTCAGAAAAAATCAAAATTGCACAAAAAATAAAAAATGTTATCCTTTGTTTTTCTACCAAAAATGACAAGTTACATCAAAACTCGTCGTAAATTCATTTTTCTCGCCTGTGAAGCTTCTTATCTTTGTCAGTTACGTGTTATATTGTCATACCTAAATTTTGAAGCATTTTGGAAAAAATCAAAATTTCACGAAAAAATCCAAAGGGGTTAGCCTTTGCTTTTCTACCAAAACGACAATTTTCATCAACACTCGTCGTAAATTCATTTTTCGTGCCCATGAAGCTTCTTATCTTTGTCAGATACACGTTATATTTTTCATACCTAAATTTTGAAGCATTTTGGTAAAAATCAAAATTTCACAAAAAATCCAAAGGGGGTTAGCCTTTGTTTTTTACCAAAAATGACATGTTCCATCAAAACTCGTCGTAAATTCATTTTTCTCGCCCGTGACACTTCTTATCTTTGTCAGATACGCGTTATATTGTCATACCGAAATTTTGAAGCATTTCGGAAAAAAATCAAAATTTCACAAAAAATCCAAAGGGGGTTAGCCTTTGTTTTTTCTCAAAAACGGCAATTTTCATCAAAATTCATCGTAAATTCATTTTTCTCACCCGTGAAGCTTCTTATTTTTGTCAGATACGTGTTATATTGTCATACCTAAATTTTGAAGCATTTCAGAAAAAACAAAATTTCAACAAAAAATCCAAAGGGGTTAGCCTTTGCTTTTCTACCAAAAACGACAATTTTCATCAACACTCACCGTAAATTCATTTTTCTCGCCCGTGAATCAAAACTCACTGTAAATTCATTTTTCTCGCCCATGAGGCTTCTTATCTTTGTCAGATACGTGTTATCTTGTCATACCTAAATTTTGAATCATTTCAGAAAAAAATCAAAATTTCAAAACCAAATCCAAAGGGGTTAGCCTTTCCTTTTTACCAAAAACGGCAATTTTCATCAAAACTCGTCGTAAATTCATTTTTCTCGCCCGTGAAACTTCTTATCTTTGTCAGATACGTGTTATGTTGTCATACCTAAATTTTGAAGCATTTCAGAAAAAATAAAAAATTCACAAAAAATCCAAAGGAGTTAGCCTTTGTTTTTTTACCAAAAATGACATGTTCCTTCAAAACTCGTCGTAAATTCATTTTTCTCGCCTGTGAAGCTTCTTATCTTTGTCAGATTTGCGTTATATTGTCATACCAAAATTTATAAGCATATCAGAAAAATCAAATTTCACAAAAAATCCAAAGGGGTTAGCCTTTGATTTTTCTCAAAAATGGCAATTTTCATCAAAATTCATCGTAAATTCATTTTTCTCGCCCGTGAAGCTTCTTATCTTTGTCAGTTACGTGTTATATTGTCATACCTAAATTTTGAAGCATTTCGGAAAAAAATCAAAATTTCACAAAAAATCCAAAGGGGTTAGCCTTTGCTTTTCTACCAAAAACGACAATTTGCATCAACACTCGCCGTAAATTCATTTTTCTCGCCCGTGAATCAAAACTCAATGTAAATTCATTTTTCTCGCACATGAGGCTTCTTATCTTTGACAGATACGCGTTATCTTGTCATACCTAAATTTTGAAGCATTTCAGAAAAAAAAAATCAAAATTTTAGAACAAAATCCAAAGGGGTTAGCATTTGCTTTTTACCAAAAACGGCAATTTTCATCAAAATTCATCGTAAATTAATTTTTCTTGCCCCTGAAGCTTCTTATCTTTGTCAGATTTTCGTTATATTGTCATACCTAAATTTTTAATCATTTCGGAAAAATCAAAATTTCAGAACAAAATCCAAAGGGGTTAGCCTTCGCTTTTTACCAAAAATGACACATTCCATCAAAACTCGTCGTAAATTCATTTTTTCTCGCCCGTGACGCTTCGTATCTTTGTCAGATACGCGTTATATTATCATACCGAAATTTTGAAGCATTTTTGAAAATCAAAATTTCACAAAAAATCCAGAGGGGTTAGCCTTTGCTTTTTCTCAAAGACGGCAATTTTCATCAAAATTTGTCGTAAATTCATTTTTCTCGCCCGTGAAGTTTCTTATATTTGTCAGTTACGTGTTATATTGTCATACCTAAATTTTGAATCATTTCGGAAAAATCAAAATTTCACAAAAAACCCAAAGGGGTTAGCCTTTGCTTTTCTACCAATAACGACAATTTTCATCAACACTCGCCATAAATTCATTTTCTCACCCGTGAATCAAAACTCGCTGTCAATTCATTTTTTCTCACCCATGAATCAAAACTCGTTGTAAATTAATTTTTCTCGCTCGTGAAGCTTCTTATCTTTGTCAGTTACGCGTTATATTGTCATACCTAAATTTTGTTAGCATTTTAGAAAAAATCAAAATTTCACAAAAAATCCAAAGGGGTTAGCCTTTGCTTTTTACCAAAAACGGCAATTTTCATCAAAATTCGTCATAAATTAATTTTACTCGCTGGTGAAGCTTCTTATATTTGTCAGTTACGTGTTATATTATCATACCTAAACATTAAAGCATTTCAGAAAAAAATCAAAATTTCACAAAAAATCCAAAGGGGTTAGCCTTTGTTTCTTACCAAAAATGACAAGTTCCATCAAAACTCATCGTAAATTCATTTTTCTCGCCCGTGAAGCTTCTTATCTTTGTCAGTTACGCGTTATATTGTCATACCTAAATTTTGAAGCATTTCAGAAAAAATCAAAATTTCACAAAAAATCCAAAAATGTTATCCTTTGTTTTTCTACCAAAAATGACAAGTTCCATCAAAACTCGTCGTAAATTCATTTTCCTCGCCTGTGAAGCTTCTTATCTTTGTCAGTTACGTGTTATATTGTCCTACCTAAATTTTGAAGCATTTTGGAAAAAATCAAAATTTCACAAAAAAATCCAAAGGGGTTAGCCTTTGCTTTTCTGCCAAAACGACAATTTTCATCAACACTCGTCGTAAATTCATTTTTCTCGCCCGTGAATCAAAACTCGGCGTAAATTCATTTTTCGTGCCCATGAAGCTTCTTATCTTTGTCAGATACACATTATATTTTCATACCTAAATTTTCAAGCATTTTGGAAAAAATTAAAATTTCACAAAAAATCCAAAGGGGGTTAGCCTTTGTTTTTTTACCAAAAATGACATGTTCCATCAAAACTCGTCGTAAATTCATTTTTCTCGCCCGTGACACTTCTTATCTTTGTCAGATACGCGTTATATTGTCATACCGAAATCCAATGTGGTTAGCCTTTGCTTTTTCTCAAAACGGCAATTTTCATCAAAATTCATTGTAAATTCATTTTTCTCACACATGAAGCTTCTTATTTTTGTCAGATACGTGTTATATTTTCATACCTAAATTTTGAAGCATTTCAGAAAAAACAAAATTTCACCAAAAAATCCAAAGGGGTTAGCCTTTGCTTTTCTACCAAAAACGACAATTTTCATCAACACTCGCCGTAAATTCATTTTTCTCGCCCGTGAATCAAAACTCACTGTAAATTCATTTTTCTCGCCCATGAGGCTTCTTATCTTTGTCAGATACGCGTTATCTTGTCATACCTTAATTTTGAAGCATTAAAAAAAATCAAAATTTCAGAACAAAATCCAAAGGGATTAGCCTTTTTGCTTTTTACCAAAACGGCAATTTTCATCAAAACTCGTCGTAAATTCATTTTTCTCGCCCGTGAAGCTTTTATCTTTGTCAGATACGTGTTATGTTGTCATACCTAAATTTTGAAGCATTTTGGAAAAAAAATCAAAATTTCACAAAAAATCCAAAGGGGTTAGCCTTTGTTTTTTTACCAAAAACGACAAGTTCCATCAAAACTCGTTGTAAATTCATTTTTCTTGCCTGTGAAGCTTCTTATCTTTGTCAGATTTGTCTTATATTGTCATACCAAAAGTTTTAAGCATTTCAGAAAAAATCAAAATTTCACAAAAAATCCAAAGGGGTTAGCCTTTGCTTTTCTACCAAAAACGACAATTTGCATCAACACTCGCCGTAAATTCATTTTTCTCGCCCGTGAATCAAAACTCAATGTAAATTCATTTTTCTCGCCCATGAGGCTTCTTATCTTTGTCAGATACGTGTTATCTTGTCATACCTAAATTTTGAAGCATTTCAGAAAAAAATCAAAATTTCAGAACAAAATCCAAAGGGGTTAGCCTTTGCTTTTTACCAAAAATGACAAGTTCCATCAAAACTCATCGTAAATTCATTTTTCTCGCCCATGAAGCTTCTTATATTTGTCAGATACGTGTTACATTGTCATACCTAAATTTTGAAGCATTTCAGAAAAAATCAAAATTTCACCAAAAAATCCAAAGGGGTTAGCCTTTGCTTTTCTACCAAAAACGACAATTTTCATCAACACTCGTCGTAAATTCATTTTTCTCACCCGTGAATCAAAACTCGCTGTAAATTCATTTTTCTTGCCCATGAAGCTTCTTATCTTTGTCAGATAAGCGTTATACTTTCATACCTAAATTTTGAAGCATTTCGGAAAAAATCAAAATTTCACAAAAAATCCAAAAATGTTATCCTTTGTTTTTCTACCAAAAATGACAAGTTCCGTCAAAACTCGTCATAAATTCATTTTTCTCGCCTGTGAAGCTTCTTATCTTTGTCAGTTACGTGTTATATTGTCATACCCAAATTTTGAAGCATTTCAGAAAAATCAAAATTTCACAAAAAATCTAAAGGGGTTAGCCTTCGCTTTTCTACCAAAAACGACAATTTTCATCAACACTCGCCATAAATTCATTTTCTCACCCGTGAATCAAAACTCGCTGTAAATTCATTTTTCTCGCCCATGAAGCTTCTTATCTTTGTCAGTTACGCGTTATATTGTCATACCTATATTTTGAACCATTTGGGAAAAAAACAAAATTTCACAAAAAATCCAAAAATGTTATCCTTTGTTTTTCTACCAAAAATGACAAGTTCCATCAAAACTCGTCGCAAATTCATTTTTCTCGCCTTTGAAGCTTCTTATCTTTGTCAGTTACGTGTTATATTGTCATACCTAAATTTTGAAGCATTTTGGAAAAATCAAAATTTGACGAAAAAATCCAAAGGGGTTAGCTTTGTTTTTTTACCAAAAACGACAAGTTCCATCAAAACTCGTAGTAAATTCATTTTTCTCGCCTGTGAATCTTCTTATTTTTGTCAGATTTGCGTTATATTGTCATACCAAAATTTTTAAGCATTTCAGCAAAAATCAAAATTTCACAAAAAATCCAAAGGGGTTAGCCTTTGATTTTTCTCAAAAACGGCAATTTTCATCAAAATTCATCGTAAATTTATTTTTCTCGCCCGTAAAACTTCTTATCTTTGTCAGTTACGTGTTATATTGTCATACCTAAATTTTGAAGCATTTTGGAAAAAAAATCAAAATTTCACAAAAAATCCAAAGGGGTTAGCCTTTGCTTTTCTACCAAAAACGACAATTTTCATCAACACTCGCCGTAAATTCATTTTTCTCGCCCGTGAATCAAAACTCAATGTAAATTCATTTTTCTCGCCCATGAGGCTTCTTATCTTTGTCAGATACGCGTTATCTTGTCATTCCTAAATTTTGAAGCATTTCGGAAACAAATCAAAATTTCAGAACAAAATCCAAAGGGGTTAGCCTTTGTTTTCTTTTACCAAAAATGACAAGTTCCAACAGAACTCATCGTAAATTCATTTTTCTCGCCCGTGGCGCTTCTTATCTTTGTCAGATACGCGTTATATTGTCATACCAAAATTTTGAAGCATTTCGGAAAAATCAAAATTTCACAAAAAATCCAATGGGGTTAGCCTTTGCTTTTTCTCAAAAATGGTAATTTTCATCAAAATTCATCGTAAATTCATTTTTCTCACCCGTGAAGCTTCTTATTTTTGTCAGATACGTGTTAAATTGTCATACTTAAATTTTGATGCATTTTAGAAAAAAACAAGATTTCACCAAAAAAATCCAAAGGGGTTAGCCTTTGCTTTTCTACCAAAAACGACAATTTTCATCAACACTCGCCGTAAATTCATTTTTCTCGCCCATGAGGCTACTTATCTTTGTCAGATACGCGTTATCTTGTCATACCTAAATTTTGAAGCATTTCAGAAAAAAATCAAAATTTCAGAACAAAATTCAAAGGGTTAGCCTTTGCTTTTTACCAAAAATGGCAATTTTCATCAAAACTCGTCGTAAATTAATTTTTCTTGCCCGTGAACCTTCTTATCTTTGTCAGATACGTGTTATGTTGTCATACCAAAATTTTGAAGCATTTCAGAAAAAAATCATAATTTCTAAAAAAATCCAAAGGGGTTAGCATTTGTTTTTTTACCAAAAACGACAAGTTCCATCAAAACTCGTCGTAAATTCATTTTTCTCGCCTGTGAAGCTTTTTATCTTTGTCAAATTTGCGTTATATTGTCATACAAAATTTTTTAAGCATTTCGGAAAAAATCAAAATTTCACAAAAAATCCAAAGGGGTTAGCCTTTGATTTTTCTCAAAAACGGCAATTTTCATCAAAATTCGTCGTAAATTCATTTTTCTCGCCCGTGAAGCTTCTTATATTTGTCAGTTACGCGTTATATTGTCATACCTGAATTTTGTAGCATTTCGGAAAAAAACAAAATTTCACAAAAAAATCCAAAGGGGTTAGCCTTTGCTTTTCTACCAAAAACGACAATTTTCATCAACACTCGCCGTACATTCATTTTTCTCGCCCGTGAATCAAAACTCAATGTAAATTCATTTTTCTCGCCCATGAGGCTTCTTATCTTTGTCAGATACACGTTATCTTGTCATACCTATATTTTGAAGCATTTTAGAAAAAAATCAAAATTTCAGAACAAAATCCAAAGGGGTTAGCCTTTGCTTTTTACCAAAAATGACAAGTTCCATCAAAACTCGTCGTAAATTCATTTTTCTCGCGCGTGATGGTTCTTATCTTTGTCAGATACACGTTATATTGTCATACCAAAATTTTGAAGCATTTCAGAAAAAATCAAAATTTCACAAAAATCCAAAGGGGTTAGCCTTTGCTTTTTTCTCAAAGACGGCAATTTTCATCAAAATTCATCATAAATTCATTTTTCTCACCCGTGAAGCTTCTTATTTTTGTCAGCTACGTGTTATATTGTCATACCTATATTTTGAAGTATTTCAGAAAAAACAAAATTTCACCAAAAAATCCAAAGGGGTTAGCCTTTGCTTTTCTACAAAAAACGACAATTTTCATCAACACTCGCCGTAAATTTATTTTTCTCGCCCGTGAATCAAAACTCAATGTAAATTCATTTTTCTCGCCCATGAGGTTTCTTATCTTTTTTAGATACGCGTTATCTTGTCATACCTAAATTTTGAAGCATTTCAGAAAAAAATCAAAATTTCAAAACAAAATTCAAAGGGGTTAGCCTTTGCTTTTTACCAAAAACGGCAATTTTCATGAAAATTCATCGTAAATTCATTTTTCTCGCCCGTGAAGCTTCTTTTCTATGTCAGATTTGCGTTATATTGTCATATCTAAATTTTTAAGAATTTCGGAAAAAAAATCAAAATTTCAGAACAAAATCCAAAGGGGTTAGCCTTTGCTTTTTTACCAAAAATGACAAGTTCCATCAAAACTCGTCGTAAATTCATTTTTCTCGCCCGTGACGCTTCTTATCTTTGTCAGATACGCGTTATATTATCATACAGAAATTTTGAAGCGTTTCAGAAAAATCAAAATTTTAAAAAAAATCCAAAGTGGTTAGCCTTTGCTTTTTCTCAAAGACGGCAATTTTCATCAAAATTCGTTGTAAATTCATTTTTCTCGCCCGTGAAGCTTCTTATCTTTGTCAGTTACGTGTTATATTGTCATAGCTAAATTTTGAGCATTTCGGAAAAAATCAAAATTTCACAAAAAATCCAAAGGGATGAGCCTTTGCTTTTCTACCAATAACGACAATTTTCATCAACACCTGCCACAAATTCATTTTTCTCACCCATGAATCAAAACTCGTTGTAAATTCATTTTTCTCGCTCGTGAAGCTTCTTATCTTAGTCAGTTACGCGTTATATTGTCATACCTAAATTTTGTAGCATTTCAGAAAAAAATCAAATTTCCACAAAAAATCCAAAGGGGTTAGCCTTTGCTTTTTACCAAAAACGGCAATTTTCATCAAAATTCATTGTAAATTAATTTTCCTCGCTGGTGAAGCTTCTTATATTTGTCAGTTACGTGTTATATTATCATACCTAAACATTGAAGCATTTCAGAAAAATCAAAATTTCACAAAAAATCCAAAGGGGTTAGCCTTTGTTTCTTACCAAAAATGACAAGTTCCATCAAAACTCGTCGTAAATTCATTTTTCTAACCCATGAAGCTTCTTATCTTTGTCAGTTATGCATTATATTGTCATACCTAAACTTTGAAGCATTTCAGAAAAAATTCAAAATTTCACAAAAAATACAAAGGGGTTAGCCTTTGCATTTCTACCAAAAACGACAATTTTCATCAACACTCGCCATAAATTCATTTTTCTCACCCTGAATCAAAACTCGTCGTAAATTCATTTTTCTCGCCCATGAGGCTTCTTATCTTTGTCAGATACGCGTTATCTTGTCATACCTAAATTTTGAAGCATTTCAGAAAAAATCAAAATTTCACAAAAAATCCAAAAATGTTATCCTTTGTTTTTCTACCAAAAATGACAAGTTCCATAAAAACTCATCGTAAATTCATTTTTCTCGCCTGTGAAGCTTCTTATCTTTGTCAGTTACGTGTTATACTGTCATACCTAAATTTTGAAGCATTTTGGAAAAAATCAAAATTTCACGAAAAAATCCAAAGGGGTTAGCCTTTGCTTTTCTACCAAAACGACAATTTTCATCAACACTCGTCGTAAATTCATTTTTTCGCCCGTGAATCAAAACTCGCCATAAATTCATTTTTTGTGCCCATGAAGCTTTTTATCCTTGTCAGATACACGTTATATTTTCATACCTAAATTTTAAACCATTTTGGAAAAATCAAAATTTCACAAAAAATCCAAAGGGGGTTAGCCTTTGTTTTTACCAAAAATGACATGTTCCATCAAAACTGGTCGTAAATTCATTTTTCTCGCCCGTGACACTTCTTTGTCAGATATGCGTTATATTGTCATACCAAAATTTTGAAACATTTCAGAAAAAATTAAAATTTCACAAAAAGTCCAAAGGGGTTAGCCTTTGCTTTTCTACCAATAACGACAATTTTCATCAACACTCGCCACAAATTCATTTTTCTCACCCATGAATCAAAACTCGTTGTAAATTCATTTTTCTCGCTCGTGAAGCTTCTTATCTTTGTCAGTTATGCGTTATATTGTCATACCTAAATTTTGTAGCATTTCGGAAAAAAATCAAAATTTCACAAAAAATCCAAAGGGGTTAGCCTTTGCTTTTTTACCAAAAACGGCAATTTTCATCAAAATTCATTGTAAATTAATTTTCCTCGATGGTGAAGCTTCTTATATTCGTCAGTTACATGTTATATTATCATACCTAAACATTGAAGCATTTCAGAAAAATCAAAATTTCAAAAAAAATCCAAAGGGGTTAGCCTTTGTTTCTTACCAAAAATGACAAGTTCCATCAAAACTCGTCGTAAATTCATTTTTCTAACACATGAAGCTTCTTATCTTTGTCGGTTATGCATTATATTGTCATACCTAAACTTTGAAGCATTTCAGAAAAAATTCAAAATTTCACAAAAAATACAAAGGGGTTAGCCTTTGCATTTCTACCAAAAACGACAATTTTCATCAACACTCGCCATAAATTCATTTTTCGCACCCTGAATCAAAACTCGTCGTAAATTCATTTTTCTCGCCCATGAGGCTTCTTATCTTTGTCAGATACGCGTTATCTTGTCATACCTAAATTTTGAAGCATTTCGGAAAAAATCAAAATTTCACAAAAAATCCAAAAATGTTATCCTTTGTTTTTCTACCAAAAATGACAAGTTCCATAAAAACTCGTCGTAAATTCATTTTTCTCGCCTGTGAAGCTTCTTCTCTTTGTCAGTTACGTGTTATACTGTCATACCTAAATTTTGAAGCATTTTGGAAAAAATCAAAATTTCACGAAAAAATCCAAAGGGGTTAGCCTTTGCTTTTCTACCAAAACGACAATTTTCATCAACACTCGTCGTAAATTCATTTTTTCGCCCGTGAATCAAAACTCGCCGTAAATTCATTTTTTGTGCCCATGAAGCTTTTTATCTTTGTCAGATACACGTTATATTTTCATACCTAAATTTTAAACCATTTTGGAAAAATCAAAATTTCACAAAAAATCCAAAAAGGGTTAGCCTTTGTTTTTACCAAAAATGACATGTTCCATCAAAACTCGTCGTAAATTCATTTTTCTCGCTCGTGACACTTCTTATCTTTGTCAGATATGCATTATATTGTCATACCAAAATTTTGAAACATTTCAGAAAAAATTAAAATTTCACAAAAAATCCAAAGGGGTTAGCCTTTGCTTTTCTACCAATAACGACAATTTTCATCAACACTCGCCACAAATTCATTTTTCTCACCCATGAATCAAAACTCGTTGTAAATTCATTTTTCTCGCTCGTGAAGCTTCTTATCTTGGTCAGTTATGCGTTATATTGTCATACCTAAATTTTGTAGCATTTCGGAAAAAATCAAAATTTCACAAAAAATCCAAAGGGGTTAGCCTTTGCTTTTTAACAAAAACGGCAATTTTCATCAAAATTCGCCGTAAATTAATTTTCCTCGCTGGTGAAGCTTCTTATATTTGTCAGTTACGTGTTATATTATCATACCTAAACATTGAAGCATTTCAGAAAAAATTAAAATTTCACAAAAAATCCAAAGGGGTTAGCCTTTGTTTCTTACCAAAAATGACAAGTTCCATCAAAACTCGTCGTAAATTCATTTTTCTCGCCCGTGAAGCTTCTTATCTTTGTCATTTATGGGTTATATTGTCATACCTAAACTTTGAAGCATTTCAGAAAAAAATTCAAAATTTCACAAAAAATAAAAAGGGGTTAGCCTTTGAATTTCTACCAAAAACAACAATTTTCATCAACACTCGCCATAAATTTATTTTTCTCACCCGTGAATCAAAACTCGTCGTAAATTCATTTTTCTCACCCATGAGGCTTCTTATCTTTGTCAGATACGCGTTATCTTGTCATACCTAAACTTTGAAGCATTTCGGAAAAAATCAAAATTTCACAAAAAATCTAAAAATGTTATCCTATTTTTCTACCAAAAATGACAAGTTCCATCAACACTCGTCGTAAATTCATTTTTCTCGCCTGTGAAGCTTCTTATCTTTGTCAGTTACGTGTTATATTGTCATACCTAAATTTTGAAGCATTTTGGAAAAAATCGAAATTTCACAAAAAAATCCAAAGGGGTTAGCCTTTGCTTTTCTACCAAAACGACAATTTTCATCAACACTCATCGTAAATTCATTTTTCACGCCCGTGAATCAAAACTCGCCGTAAATTCATTTTTCGAGCCCACGAAGCTTCTTATCTTTGTCAGATACACGTTATATTTTCATACCTAAGTTTTGAACCATTTTGGAAAAATCAAAATTTCACAAAAAATCCAAAGGGGGTTAGCCTTTGTTTTTACCAAAAATGACAGGTTCCATCAAAACTCGTCGTAAATTCATTTTTCTCGCCCGTGACACTTCTTATCTTTGTCAGATATGCGTTATATTGTCATACCAAAATTTTGAAACATTTCAGAAAAAATTAAAATTTCACAAAAAATCCAAAGGGGTTAGCCTTTGCTTTTGTACCAATAACGACAATTTTCATCAACACTCGCCACAAATTCATTTTTCTCACCCATGAATCAAAACTCGTTGTAAATTCATTTTTCTCGCTTGTGAAGCTTCTTATCTTTGTCAGTTACACGTTATATTTTCATACCTAAATTTTGTAGCATTTCGGAAAAAAATCAAAATTCCACAAAAAATCCAAAGGGGTTAGCTTTTACTTTTTACCAAAAACGGCAATTTTCATCAAAATTCATCGTAAATTAATTTTCCTCGCTGGTGAAGCTTCTTATATTTGTCAGTTACGTGTTATATTATCATACCTAAACATTGAAGCATTTCAGAAAAATTAAAATTTCACAAAAAATCCCAAGGGGTTAGCCTTTTTTTCTTACCAAAAATGTCAAGTTCCATCAAAACTCGTCGTAAATTCATTTTTCTCACCCATGAAGCTTCTTATCTTTGTCAGTTATGCATTATATTGTCATACCTAAACTTTGAGCATTTCAGAAAAAATTCAAAATTTCACAAAAAATACAAAGGGGTTAGCCTTTGCATTTCTACCAAAAACGACAATTTTCATCAACACTCGCCATAAATTCATTTTTCTCACCCTGAATCAAAACTCATCGTAAATTCATTTTTCTCGCCCTTGAGGCTTCTTATCTTTGTCAGATACGCGTTATCTTGTCATACCTAAATTTTGAAGCATTTCGGAAAAAATCAAAATTTCACAAAAATCCAAAAATGTTATCCTTTGTTTTTCTACCAAAAATGACAAGTTCCATAAAAACTCGTCGCCTGTGAAGCTTCTTATCTTTGTCAGTTACGTGTTATACTGTCATAACTAAATTTTGAAGCATTTTGGAAAAAACAAAATTTCACGAAAAAATCCAAAGGGGTTAGCCTTTGCTTTTCTACCAAAACGACAATTTTCAACAACACTCGTCGTAAATTCATTTTTTTCGCCCGTGAATCAAAACTCGCCGTAAATTCATTTTTTGTGCCCATGAAGATTTTTATCTTTGTCAGATACACGTTATATTTTCATACCTAAATTTTGAACCATTTTGGAAAAATCAAAATTTCACAAAAAATCCAAAGGGGGTTAGCCTTTGTTTTTACCAAAAATGACATGTTCCATCAAAACTCGTCGTAAATTCATTTTTCTCGCTCGTGACACTTCTTATCTTTGTCAGATATGCTTTATATTGTCATACCAAAATTTTGAAACATTTCAGAAAAAATTAAAATTTCACAAAAAATCCAAAGGGGTTAGCCTTTGCTTTTCTACCAATAACGACAATTTTCATCAACACTCGCCACAAATTCATTTTTCTCACCCATGAATCAAAACTCGTTGTAAATTCATTTTTCTCGCTCGTGAAGCTTCTTATCTTGGTCAGTTATGCGTTATATTGTCATACCTAAATTTTGTAGCATTTCGGAAAAAATCAAAATTTCACAAAAAATCCAAAGGGGTTAGCCTTTGCTTTTTAACAAAAACGGCAATTTTCATCAAAATTCGCCGTAAATTAATTTTCCTCGCTGGTGAAGCTTCTTATATTTGTCAGTTACGTGTTATATTATCATACCTAAACATTGAAGCATTTCAGAAAAATTAAAATTTCACAAAAAATCCAAAGGGGTTAGCCTTTGTTTCTTACCAAAAATGACAAGTTCCATCAAAACTCGTCGTAAATTCATTTTTCTCGCCCGTGAAGCTTCTTATCTTTGTCATTTATGCGTTATATTGTCATACCTAAACTTTGAAGCATTTCAGAAAAAAATTCAAAATTTCACAAAAAATAAAAAGGGGTTAGCCTTTGAATTTCTACCAAAAACAACAATTTTCATCAACACTCGCCATAAATTTATTTTTCTCACCCGTGAATCAAAACTCGTCGTAAATTCATTTTTCTCACCCATGAGGCTTCTTATCTTTGTCAGATACGCGTTATCTTGTCATACCTAAACTTTGAAGCATTTCGGAAAAAATCAAAATTTCACAAAAAATCTAAAAATGTTATCCTATTTTTCTACCAAAAATGACAAGTTCCATCAACACTCGTCGTAAATTCATTTTTCTCGCCTGTGAAGCTTCTTATCTTTGTCAGTTACGTGTTATATTGTCATACCTAAATTTTGAAGCATTTTGGAAAAAATCAAAATTTCACAAAAAAATCCAAAGGGGTTAGCCTTTGCTTTTCTACCAAAACGACAATTTTCATCAACACTCATCGTAAATTCATTTTTCACGCCCGTGAATCAAAACTCGCCGTAAATTCATTTTTCGAGCCCACGAAGCTTCTTATCTTTGTCAGATACACGTTATATTTTCATACCTAAGTTTTGAACCATTTTGGAAAAATCAAAATTTCACAAAAAATCCAAAGGGGGTTAGCCTTTGTTTTTACCAAAAATGACAGGTTCCATCAAAACTCGTCGTAAATTCATTTTTCTCGCCCGTGACACTTCTTATCTTTGTCAGATATGCGTTATATTGTCATACCAAAATTTTGAAACATTTCAGAAAAAATTAAAATTTCACAAAAAATCCAAAGGGGTTAGCCTTTGCTTTTGTACCAATAACGACAATTTTCATCAACACTCGCCACAAATTCATTTTTCTCACCCATGAATCAAAACTCGTTGTAAATTCATTTTTCTCGCTTGTGAAGCTTCTTATCTTTGTCAGTTACACGTTATATTTTCATACCTAAATTTTGTAGCATTTCGGAAAAAAATCAAAATTCCACAAAAAATCCAAAGGGGTTAGCTTTTACTTTTTACCAAAAACGGCAATTTTCATCAAAATTCATCGTAAATTAATTTTCCTCGCTGGTGAAGCTTCTTATATTTGTCAGTTACGTGTTATATTATCATACCTAAACATTGAAGCATTTCAGAAAAATCAAAATTTCACAAAAAATCCCAAGGGGTTAGCCTTTTTTTCTTACCAAAAATGTCAAGTTCCATCAAAACTCGTCGTAAATTCATTTTTCTCACCCATGAAGCTTCTTATCTTTGTCAGTTATGCATTATATTGTCATACCTAAACTTTGAGCATTTCAGAAAAAATTTAAAATTTCACAAAAAATACAAAGGGGTTAGCCTTTGCATTTCTACCAAAAACGACAATTTTCATCAACACTCGCCATAAATTCATTTTTCTCACCCTGAATCAAAACTCATCGTAAATTCATTTTTCTCGCCCTTGAGGCTTCTTATCTTTGTCAGATACGCGTTATCTTGTCATACCTAAATTTTGAAGCATTTCGGAAAAAATCAAAATTTCACAAAAATCCAAAAATGTTATCCTTTGTTTTTCTACCAAAAATGACAAGTTCCATAAAAACTCGTCGCCTGTGAAGCTTCTTATCTTTGTCAGTTACGTGTTATATTGTCATAACTAAATTTTGAAGCATTTTGGAAAAAACAAAATTTCACGAAAAAATCCAAAGGGGTTAGCCTTTGCTTTTCTACCAAAACGACAATTTTCAACAACACTCGTCGTAAATTCATTTTTTTCGCCCGTGAATCAAAACTCGCCGTAAATTCATTTTTTGTGCCCATGAAGCTTTTTATCTTTGTCAGATACACGTTATATTTTCATACCTAAATTTTGAACAATTTTGGAAAAATCAAAATTTCACAAAAAATCCAAAGGGGGTTAGCCTTTGTTTTTACCAAAAATGACATGTTCCATGAAAACTCGTCGTAAATTCATTTTTCTCGCCCGTGACACTTCTAATCTTTGTCAGATATGCGTTATATTGTCATACCAAAATTTTGAAACATTTCAGAAAAAATAAAATTTCACAAAAAATCCAAAGGGGTTATCCTTTGCTTTTCTACCAATAACGACAATTTTCATCAACACTCGCCACAAATTCATTTTTCTCACACATGAATCAAAACTCGTTGTAAATTCATTTTTCTCTCTCGTGAAGCTTCTTATATTTGTCAGTTATGTGTTATATTGTCATACCTAAATTTTGTAGCATTTCGGAAAAAAATCAAAATTTCACAAACAATCCAAAGGGGTTAGCCTTTGCTTTTTACCAAAAACGGCAATTTTCATCAAAATTCGTTGTAAATTAATTTTCCTCGCTGGTGAAGCTTCTTATATTTGTCAGTTACGTGTTATATTATCATACCTAAACATTGAAGCATTTCAGAAAAAAATAAAATTTCACAAAAAATCCAAAGGGGTTAGCCTTTGTTTCTTACCAAAAATGACAAGTTCCATCAAAACTCGTCGTAAATTCATTTTTCTCGCCCGTGAAGCTTCTTATCTTTGTCATTTATGCGTTATATTGTCATACCTAAACTTTGAAGCATTTCAGAAAAAATTCAAAATTTCACAAAAAATAAAAAGGGGTTAGCCTTTGAATTTCTACCAAAAACAACAATTTTCATCAACACTCGCCATAAATTTATTTTTCTCACCCGTGAATCAAAACTCGTCGTAAATTCATTTTTCTCGCCCATGAGGCTTCTTATCTTTGTCAGATACGCGTTATCTTGTCATACCTAAACTTTGAAGCATTTCGGAAAAAATCAAAATTTCACAAAAAATCTAAAAATGTTATCCTATTTTTCTACCAAAAATGACAAGTTCCATCAACACTCGTCGTAAATTCATTTTTTTCGCCCGTGAAGCTTCTTATCTTTGTCAGTTACGTGTTATATTGTCATACCTAAATTTTGAAGCATTTTGGAAAAAATCAAAATTTCACAAAAAAATCCAAAGGGGTTAGCCTTTGCTTTTCTACCAAAACGACAATTTTCATCAACACTCATCGTAAATTCATTTTTCACGCCCGTGAATCAAAACTCGCCGTAAATTCATTTTTCGAGCCCACGAAGCTTCTTATCTTTGTCAGATACACGTTATATTTTCATACCTAAGTTTTGAACCATTTTGGAAAAATCAAAATTTCACAAAAAATCCAAAGGGGGTTAGCCTTTGTTTTTACCAAAAATGACAGGTTCCATTAAAACTCGTCGTAAATTCATTTTTCTCGCCCGTGACACTTCTTATCTTTGTCAGATATGCGTTATATTGTCATACCAAAATTTTGAAACATTTCAGAAAAAATTAAAATTTCACAAAAAATCCAAAGGGGTTAGCCTTTGCTTTTGTACCAATAACGACAATTTTCATCAACACTCGCCACAAATTCATTTTTTCACCCATGAATCAAAACTCGTTATAAATTCATTTTTCTCGCTTGTGAAGCTTCTTATCTTTGTCAGTTACACGTTATATTTTCATACCTAAATTTTGTAGCATTTCGGAAAAAATCAAAATTCCACAAAAAATCCAAAGGGGTTAGCCTTTGCTTTTTACCAAAAACGGCAATTTTCATCAAAATTCATCGTAAATTAATTTTCCTCGCTGGTGAAGCTTCTTATATTTGTCAGTTACGTGTTATATTATCATACCTAAACATTGAAGCATTTCAGAAAAATCAAAATTTCACAAAAGATCCCAAGGGGTTAGCCTTTTTTCTTACCAAAAATGTCAAGTTCCATCAAAACTCGTCGTAAATTCATTTTTCTCACCCATGAAGCTTCTTATCTTTGTCAGTTATGCATTATATTGTCATACCTAAACTTTGAGCATTTCAGAAAAAAATCAAAATTTCACAAAAAATACAAAGGGGTTAGCCTTTGCATTTCTACCAAAAACGACAATTTTCATCAACACTCGCCATAAATTCATTTTTCTCACCCTGAATCAAAACTCATCGTAAATTCATTTTTCTCGCCCTTGAGGCTTCTTATCTTTGTGAGATACGCGTTATCTTGTCATACCTAAATTTTGAAGCATTTCGGAAAAAATCAAAATTTCACAAAAATCCAAAAATGTTATCCTTTGTTTTTCTACCAAAAATGACAAGTTTCATAAAAACTCGTCGCCTGTGAAGCTTCTTATCTTTGTCAGTTACGTGTTATATTGTCATAACTAAATTTTGAAGCATTTTGGAAAAAACAAAATTTCACGAAAAAATCCAAAGGGGTTAGCCTTTGCTTTTCTACCAAAACGACAATTTTCAACAACACTCGTCGTAAATTCATTTTTTTCGCCCGTGAATCAAAACTCGCCGTAAATTCATTTTTTGTGCCCATGAAGCTTTTTATCTTTGTCAGATACACGTTATATTTTCATACCTAAATTTTGAACCATTTTGGAAAAATCAAAATTTCACAAAAAATCCAAAGGGGGTTAGCCTTTGTTTTTACCAAAAATGACATGTTCCATGAAAACTCGTCGTAAATTCATTTTTCTCGCCCGTGACACTTCTTATCTTTGTCAAATATGCGTTATATTGTCATACCAAAATTTTGAAACATTTCAGAAAAAATAAAATTTCACAAAAAATCCAAAGGGGTTAGCCTTTGCTTTTCTACCAATAACGACAATTTTCATCAACACTCGCCACAAATTCATTTTTCTCACACATGAATCAAAACTCGTTGTAAATTCATTTTTCTCTCTCGTGAAGCTTCTTATATTTCTCAGTTATGTGTTATATTGTCATACCTAAATTTTGTAGCATTTCGGAAAAAAAATCAAAATTTCACAAACAATCCAAAGGGGTTAGCCTTTGCTTTTTTCCAAAAACGGCAATTTTCATCAAAATTCGTTGTAAATTAATTTTCCTCGCTGGTGAAGCTTCTTATATTTGTCAGTTACGTGTTATATTATCATACCTAAACATTGAAGCATTTCAGAAAAAATTAAAATTTCACAAAAAATACAAAGGGGTTAGCCTTTGTTTCTTACCAAAAATGACAAGTTCCATCAAAACTCGTCGTAAATTCATTTTTCTCGCCCGTGAAGCTTCTTATCTTTGTCACTTATGCGTTATATTGTCATACCTAAACTTTGAAGCATTTCAGAAAAAATTCAAAATTTCACAAAAAATAAAAAGGGGTTAGCCTTTGAATTTCTACCAAAAACAACAATTTTCATCAACACTCGCCATAAATTTATTTTTCTCACCCGTGAATCAAAACTCGTCGTAAATTCATTTTTCTCGCCCATGAGGCTTCTTATCTTTGTCAGATACGCGTTATCTTGTCATACCTAAACTTTGAAGCATTTCGGAAAAAATCAAAATTTCACAAAAAATCTAAAAATGTTATCCTATTTTTCTACCAAAAATGACAAGTTCCATCAACACTCGTCGTAAATTCATTTTTCTCACCCGTGAAGCTCCTTATCTTTGTCAGTTACGTGTTATATTGTCATACCTAAATTTTGAAGCATTTTGGAAAAAATCAAAATTTCACAAAAAAATCCAAAGGGGTTAGCCTTTGCTTTTCTACCAAAACGACAATTTTCATCAACACTCATCGTAAATTCATTTTTCACGCCCGTGAATCAAAACTCGCCGTAAATTCATTTTTCGAGCCCACGAAGCTTCTTATCTTTGTCAGATACACGTTATATTTTCATACCTAAGTTTTGAACCATTTTGGAAAAATCAAAATTTCACAAAAAATCCAAAGGGGGTTAGCCTTTGTTTTTACCAAAAATGACAGGTTTCATCAAAACTCGTCGTAAATTCATTTTTCTCGCCCGTGACACTTCTTATCTTTGTCAGATATGCGTTATATTGTCATACCAAAATTTTGAAACATTTCAGAAAAAATTAAAATTTTACAAAAAAATCCAAAGGGGTTAGCCTTTGCTTTTCTACCAATAACGACAATTTTCATCAAAACTCGTCGTAAATTCATTTTTTTTGCCCGTGAATCAAAACTCGCCGTAAATTCATTTTTTGTGCCCATGAAGCTTTTTATCTTTGTTTTTACAAAAAATTACATGTTCCATCAAAACTCGTCGTAAATTCATTTTTCTCGCCCGTGACACTTCTTATCTTTGTCAGATATGCGTTATATTGTCATACCAAAATTTTGAAACATTTCAGAAAAAATTAAAATTTCACAAAAAATCCAAAGGGGTTAGCCTTTGCTTTTGTACCAATAACGACAATTTTCATCAACACTCGCCACAAATTCATTTTTCTCACCCATGAATCAAAACTCGTTGTAAATTCATTTTTCTCGCTTGTGAAGCTTCTTATCTTTGTCAGTTACACGTTATATTTTCATACCTAAATTTTGTAGCATTTCGGAAAAAAATCAAAATTCCACAAAAGATCCAAAGGGGTTAGCCTTTGCTTTTTACCAAAAACGGCAATTTTCATCAAAATTCGTCGTAAATTAATTTTCCTCGCTGGTGAAGCTTCTTATATTTGTCAGTTACGTGTTATATTATCATACCTAAACATTGAAGCATTTCAGAAAAATCAAAATTTCACAAAAAATCCCAAGGGGTTAGCCTTTTTTTTTACCAAAAATGTCAAGTTCCATCAAAACTCGTCGTAAATTCATTTTTCTCACACATGAAGCTTCTTATCTTTGTCAGTTATGCATTATATTGTCATACCTAAACTTTGAGCATTTCAGAAAAAATTCAAAATTTCACAAAAAATACAAAGGGTTTAGCCTTTGCATTTCTACCAAAAACGACAATTTTCATCAATACTCGCCATAAATTCATTTTTCTCACCCTGAATCAAAACTCATCGTAAATTCATTTTTCTCGCCCTTGAGGCTTCTTATCTTTGTCAGATACGCGTTATCTTGTCATACCTAAATTTTGAAGCATTTCGGAAAAAATCAAAATTTCACAAAAATCCAAAAATGTTATCCTTTGTTTTTCTACCAAAAATGACAAGTTCCATAAAAACTCGTCGCCTGTGAAGCTTCTTATCTTTGTCAGTTACGTGTTATATTGTCATAACTAAATTTTGAAGCATTTTGGAAAAAACAAAATTTCACGAAAAAATCCAAAGGGGTTAGCCTTTGCTTTTCTACCAAAACGACAATTTTCAACAACACTCGTCGTAAATTCATTTTTTTCGCCCGTGAATCAAAACTCGCCGTAAATTCATTTTTTGTGCCCATGAAGCTTTTTATCTTTGTCAGATACACGTTATATTTTCATACCTAAATTTTGAACCATTTTGGAAAAATCAAAATTTCACAAAAAATCCAAAGGGGGTTAGCCTTTGTTTTTACCAAAAATGACATGTTCCATGAAAACTCGTCGTAAATTCATTTTTCTCGCCCGTGACACTTCTTATCTTTGTCAGATATGCGTTATATTGTCATACCAAAATTTTGAAACATTTCAGAAAAAAATAAAATTTCACAAAAAATCCAAAGGGGTTATCCTTTGCTTTTCTACCAATAACGACAATTTTCATCAACACTCGCCACAAATTCATTTTTCTCACACATGAATCAAAACTCGTTGTAAATTCATTTTTCTCTCTCGTGAAGCTTCTTATATTTGTCAGTTATGTGTTATATTGTCATACCTAAATTTTGTAGCATTTCGGAAAAAAATCAAAATTTCACAAACAATCCAAAGGGGTTAGCCTTTGCTTTTTAACAAAAACGGCAATTTTCATCAAAATTCGTTGTAAATTAATTTTCCTCGCTGGTGAAGCTTCTTATATTTGTCAGTTACGTGTTATATTATCATACCTAAACATTGAAGCATTTCAGAAAAAATTAAAATTTCACAAAAAATCCAAAGGGGTTAGCCTTTGTTTCTTACCAAAAATGACAAGTTCCATCAAAACTCGTCGTAAATTCATTTTTCTCGCCCGTGAAGCTTCTTATCTTTGTCATTTATGCGTTATATTGTCATACCTAAACTTTAAAGCATTTCAAAAAAATTCAAAATTTCACAAAAAATAAAAAGGGGTTAGCCTTTGCATTTCTACCAAAAACAACAATTTTCATCAACACTCGCCATAAATTCATTTTTCTCACCCGTGAATCAAAACTCGTCGTAAATTCATTTTTCTCGCCCATGAGGCTTCTTATCTTTGTTAGATACGCGTTATCTTGTCATACCTAAACTGAAGAATTTCGGAAAAAAATCAAAATTTCACAAAAAATCTAAAAATGTTATCCTATTTTTCTACCAAAAATGACAAGTTCCATAAAAACTCATCGTAAATTCATTTTTCTCGCCTGTGAAGCTTCTTATCTTTGTCAGTTACGTGTTATATTGTCATACCTAAATTTTGAAGCATTTTGGAAAAAATCAAAATTTCACGAAAAAATCCAAAGGGGTTAGCCTTTGCTTTTCTACCAAAACGACAATTTTCATCAACACTCGTCGTAAATTCATTTTTTTCGCCCGTGAATCAAAACTCGCCGTCAATTCCTTTTTTTGTGCCCATGAAGCTTTTTATCTTTGTCAAATACACGTTATATTTTCATACCTAAATTTTGAACCATTTTGGAAAAATCAAAATTTCACAAAAAATCCAAAGGTGGTTAGCCTTTGTTTTTACCAAAAATGACATGTTCCATCAAAACTCGTCGTAAATTCATTTTTCTCGCCCGTGACACTTCTTATCTTTGTCAGATATGCGTTATATTGTCATACCAAAATTTTGAAACATTTCAGAAAAAAATTAAAATTTCACAAAAAGTCCAAAGGGGTTAGCCTTTGCTTTTATACCAATAACGACAATTTTCATCAACACTCACCACAAATTCATTTTTCTCACCCATGAATCAAAACTCGTTGTAAATTCATTTTTCTCGCTCGTGAAGCTTCTTATCTATGTCAGTTATGCGTTATATTGTCATACCTAAATTTTGTAGCATTTCGGAAAAAATCAAAATTTCACAAAAAATCCAAAGGGGTTAGCCTTTGCTTTTTACCAAAAACGGCAATTTTCATCAAAATTCGTCATAAATTAATTTTCCTCGCTGGTGAAGCTTCTTATATTTGTCAGTTACGAGTTATATTATCATACCTAAACATTGAAGCATTTCAGAAAAAATTAAAATTTCACAAAAAATCCAAAGGGGTTAGCCTTTGTTTCTTACCAAAAATGACAAGTTCCATCAAAACTCGTCGTAAATTCATTTTTCTCGCCCGTGAAGCTTCTTATCTTTGTCATTTATGCGTTATATTGTCATACCTAAACTTTGAAGCATTTCAGAAAAAAATCAAAATTTCACAAAAAATACAAAGGGGTTAGCCTTTGCATTTCTACCAAAAACAACAATTTTCATCAACACTCGCTATAAATTCATTTTTCTCAACCGTGAATCAAAACTCGTCGTAAATTCATTTTTCTCACCGATGAGGCTTCTTATCTTTGTCAGATACGTGTTATCTTGTCATACCTAAACTTTGAAGCATTTCAGAAAATATCAAAATTTCACAAAAAATCTAAAAATGTTATCCTATTTTTCTACCAAAAATGACAAGTTCCATCAACACTCGTCGTAAATTCATTTTTCTCGCTTGTGAAGCTTCTTATCTTTGTCAGTTACATGTTATATTGTCATACCTAAATTTTGAAGCATTTTGGGAAAAATCAAAATTTCACAAAAAATTCCAAAGGGGTTAGCCTTTGCTTTTCTACCAAAACGACAATTTTCATCAACACTCATCGTAAATTCATTTTTCTCGCCCGTGAATCAAAACTCGCCGTAAATTCATTTTTCGAGCCCATGAAGCTTCTTATCTTTGTCAGATACACGTTATATTTTCATACCTAAATTTTGAACCATTTTGGAAAAATCAAAATTTCACAAAAAATCCAAAGGGGGTTAGCCTTTGTTTTTACAAAAAATTACATGTTCCATCAAAACTCGTCGTAAATTCATTTTTCTCGCCCGTGACACTTCTTATCTTTGTCAGATATGCGTTATATTGTCATACCAAAATTTTGAAACATTTCAGAAAAAATTAAAATTTTACAAAAAAATCCAAAGGGGTTAGCCTTTGCTTTTCTACCAATAACGACAATTTTCATCAACACTCGCCACAAATTCATTTTTCTCACCCATGAATCAAAACTCGTTGTAAATTCATTTTTCTCGCTCGTGAAGCTTCTTATCTTTGTCAGTTACACGTTATATTGTCATACCTAAATTTTGTAGCATTTCGAAAAAAATTAAAATTTCACAAAGAATTCAAAGGGGTTAGCCTTTGCTTTTTACCAAAAACGGCAATTTTCATCAAAATTCGTCGTAAATTAATTTTCCTCGCTGGTGAAGCTTCTTATATTTGTCAGTTACGTGTTATATTATCATACCTAAACATTGAAGCATTTCAGAAAAAATTAAAATTTCACAAAAAATCCAAAGGGGTTAGCCTTTGTTTCTTACCAAAAATGACAAGTTCCATAAAAACTCGTCGTAAATTCATTTTTCTCGCCCGTGAAGCTTCTTATCTTTGTCATTTATGCGTTATATTGTCATACCTAAACTTTGAAGCATTTCAGAAAAAATTAAAAATTTCACAAAAAATAAAAAGGGGTTAGCCTTTGTATTTCTACCAAAAACAACAATTTTCATCAACACTCGCCATAAATTCATTTTTCTCACCCGTGAATCAAAACTCGTCGTAAATTCATTTTTCTCGCCCATGAGGCTTCTTATCTTTGTCAGATACGCGTTATCTTGTCATACCTAAACTTTGAAGCATTTCGGAAAAAATCAAAATTTCACAAAAAATCTAAAAATGTTATCCTATTTTTCTACCAAAAATGACAAGTTCCATCAACACTCGTCGTAAATTCATTTTTCTCGCCTGTGAAGCTTCTTATCTTTGTCAGTTACGTGTTATATTGTCATACCTAAATTTTGAAACATTTTGGAAAAAATCAAAATTTCACAAAAAAATCCAAAGGGGTTAGCCTTTGCTTTTCTACCAAAACGACAATTTTCATCAACACTCATCGTAAATTCATTTTTCACGCCCGTGAATCAAAACTCGCCGTAAATTCATTTTTCGAGCCCATGAAGCTTCTTATCTTTGTTAGATACACGTTATATTATCATACCTAAATTTTGAACCATTTTGGAAAAATCAAAATTTCAAAAAAATCCAAAGGGGGTTAGCCTTTGTTTTTACCAAAAATGACATGTTCCATCAAAACTCGTCGTAAATTCATTTTTCTCGCCCGTGACACTTCTTATCTTTGTCAGATATGTGTTATATTGTCATACCAAAATTTTGAAACATTTCAGAAAAAATTAAAATTTCACAAAAAATCCAAAGGGGTTAGCCATTGCTTTTCTACCAATAACGACAATTTTCATCAACACTCGCCACAAATTCATTTTTCTCACCCATGAATCAAAACTCATTGTAACTTCATTTTTCTCGCTAGTGAAGCTTCTTATCTTTGTCAGTTATGCGTTATATTGTCATACCTAAATTTTGTAACATTTCGGAAAAAATCAAAATTTTACAAAAAATCCAAAGGGGTTAGCCTTTGCTTTTTACCAAAAACAGCAATTTTCATCAAAATTCATCGTAAATTAATTTTCCTCGCTGGTGAAGCTTCTTATATTTGTCAGTTACGTGTGATATTATCATACCTAAACATTGAAGCATTTCAGAAAAAAATAAAATTTCACAAAAAAATCCAAAGGGGTTAGCCTTTGTTTCTTACCAAAAATGACAAGTTCCATCAAAACTCGTCGTAAATTCATTTTTCTCGCCCGTGAAGCTTCTTATCTTTGTCATTTATGCGTTATATTGTCATACCTAAACTTTGAAGCATTTCAGAAAAAATTAAAAATTTCACAAAAAATAAAAAGGGGTTAGCCTTTGTATTTCTACCAAAAACAACAATTTTCATCAACACTCGCCATAAATTCATTTTTCTCACCCGTGAATCAAAACTCGTCGTAAATTCATTTTTCTCGCCCATGAGGCTTCTTATCTTTGTCAGATACGCGTTATCTTGTCATACCTAAACTTTGAAGCATTTCGGAAAAAATCAAAATTTCACAAAAAATCTAAAAATGTTATCCTATTTTTCTACCAAAAATGACAAGTTCCATCAACACTCGTCGTAAATTCATTTTTCTCGCCTGTGAAGCTTCTTATCTTTGTCAGTTACGTGTTATATTGTCATACCTAAATTTTGAAACATTTTGGAAAAAATCAAAATTTCACAAAAAAATCCAAAGGGGTTAGCCTTTGCTTTTCTACCAAAACGACAATTTTCATCAACACTCATCGTAAATTCATTTTTCACGCCCGTGAATCAAAACTCGCCGTAAATTCATTTTTCGAGCCCATGAAGCTTCTTATCTTTGTCAGATACACGTTATATTTTCATACCTAAATTTTGAACCATTTTGGAAAAATCAAAATTTCAAAAAAATCCAAAGGGGGTTAGCCTTTGTTTTTACCAAAAATGACATGTTCCATCAAAACTCGTCGTAAATTCATTTTTCTCGCCCGTGACACTTCTTATCTTTGTCAGATATGTGTTATATTGTCATACCAAAATTTTGAAACATTTCAGAAAAAATTAAAATTTCACAAAAAATCCAAAGGGGTTAGCCATTGCTTTTCTACCAATAACGACAATTTTCATCAACACTCGCCACAAATTCATTTTTCTCACCCATGAATCAAAACTCATTGTAACTTCATTTTTCTCGCTAGTGAAGCTTCTTATCTTTGTCAGTTATGCGTTATATTGTCATACCTAAATTTTGTAACATTTCGGAAAAAATCAAAATTTTACAAAAAATCCAAAGGGGTTAGCCTTTGCTTTTTACCAAAAACAGCAATTTTCATCAAAATTCATCGTAAATTAATTTTCCTCGCTGGTGAAGCTTCTTATATTTGTCAGTTACGTGTGATATTATCATACCTAAACATTGAAGCATTTCAGAAAAAAATAAAATTTCACAAAAAAATCCAAAGGGGTTAGCCTTTGTTTCTTACCAAAAATGACAAGTTCCATCAAAACTCGTCGTAAATTCATTTTTCTCGCCCGTGAAGCTTCTTATCTTTGTCATTTATGCGTTATATTGTCATACCTAAACTTTGAAGCATTTCAGAAAAAATTAAAAATTTCACAAAAAATAAAAAGGGGTTAGCCTTTGTATTTCTACCAAAAACAACAATTTTCATCAACACTCGCCATAAATTCATTTTTCTCACCCGTGAATCAAAACTCGTCGTAAATTCATTTTTCTCGCCCATGAGGCTTCTTATCTTTGTCAGATACGCGTTATCTTGTCATACCTAAACTTTGAAGCATTTCGGAAAAAATCAAAATTTCACAAAAAATCTAAAAATGTTATCCTATTTTTCTACCAAAAATGACAAGTTCCATCAACACTCGTCGTAAATTCATTTTTCTCGCCTGTGAAGCTTCTTATCTTTGTCAGTTACGTGTTATATTGTCATACCTAAATTTTGAAGCATTTTGGAAAAAAATCAAAATTTCACAAAAAAATCCAAAGGGGTTAGCCTTTGCTTTTCTACCAAAACGACAAATTTCATCAACACTCATCGTAAATTCATTTTTCACGCCCGTGAATCAAAACTCGCCGTAAATTCATTTTTCGAGCCCATGAAGCTTCTTATCTTTGTCAGATACACGTTATATTTTCATACCTAAATTTTGAACCATTTTGGAAAAATCAAAATTTCAAAAAAATCCAAAGGGGGTTAGCCTTTGTTTTTACCAAAAATGACATGTTCCATCAAAACTCGTCGTAAATTCATTTTTCTCGCCTGTGACACTTCTTATCTTTGTCAGATATGTGTTATATTGTCATACCAAAATTTTGAAACATTTCAGAAAAAATTAAAATTTCACAAAAAATCCAAAGGGGTTAGCCATTGCTTTTCTACCAATAACGACAATTTTCATCAACACTCGCCACAAATTCATTTTTCTCACCCATGAATCAAAACTCATTGTAAATTCATTTTTCTCGCTCGTGAAGCTTCTTATCTTTGTCAGTTATGCGTTATATTGTCATACCTAAATTTTGTAACATTTCGGAAAAAATCAAAATTTTACAAAAAATCCAAAGGGGTTAGCCTTTGCTTTTTACCAAAAACGGCAATTTTCATCAAAATTCGTCGTAAATTAATTTTCCTCGCTGGTGAAGCTTCTTATATTTGTCAGTTACGTGTTATATTATCATTCCTAAACATTGAAGCATTTCAGAAAAAATTAAAATTTCACAAAAAAATCCAAAGGGGTTAGCCTTTGTTTCTTACCAAAAATGACAAGTTCCATCAAAACTCGTCGTAAATTCATTTTTCTCGCCCGTGAAGCTTCTTATCTTTGTCAGTTATGCGTTATATTGTCATACCTAAACTTTGAGCATTTCAGAAAAAATTCAAAATTTCACAACAAATACAAAGGGGTTAGCCTTTGCATTTCTACCAAAAACGACAATTTTCATCAATACTCGCCATAAATTCATTTTTCTCACCCTGAATCAAAACTCGTTGTAAATTCATTTTTCTCGCCCATGAGGCTTCTTATCTTTGTCAGATACCCGTTATCTTGTCATACCTAAATTTTGAAGCATTTCGGAAAAAATCAAAATTTCACAAAAAAATCCAAAGGGGTTAGCCTTTGCTTTTCTACCAAAACGACAATTTTCATCAACACTCATCGTAAATTCATTTTTCACACCTGTGAAGCTTCTTATCTTTGTCAGTTACGTGTTATATTATTATAAATAAATTTTGAAGCATTTTGGAAAAAACAAAATTTCACGAAAAAATCCAAAGGGGTTAGCCTTTGCTTTTCTACCAAAACGACAATTTTCATCAACACTCGTCGTAAATTCATTTTTTTCGCCCGTGAATCAAAACTCGCCGTAAATTCATTTTTTGTGCCCATGAAGCTTTTTATCTTTGTCAGATACACGTTATATTTTCATACCTAAATTTTGAACCATTTTGGAAAAACCAAAATTTCACAAAAAATGCAAAGGGGGTTAGCCTTTGTTTTTACCAAAAATGACATGTTCCATCAAAACTCGTCGTAAATTCATTTTTCTCGCCCGTGACACTTCTTATCTTTGTCAGATATGCGTTATATTGTCATACCAAAATTTTGAAACATTTCAGAAAAAATTAAAATTTCACAAAGAATCCAAAGGGCCTTTGCTTTTGTACCAGTAACGACAATTTTCATCAACACTCGCCACAAATTCATTTTTCTCACACATGAATCAAAACTCGTTGTAAATTCATTTTTCTCGCTCGTGAAGCTTCTTATCTTTGTCAGTTATGTGTTATATTGTCATACCTAAATTTTGTAGCATTTCGGAAAAAATCAAAATTTCACAAAAAATCCAAAGGGGTTAGCCTTTGCTTTTTACCAAAAACGGCAATTTTCATCAAAATTCATTGTAAATTAATTTTCCTCGCTGGTGAAGCTTCTTATATTTGTCAGTTACGTGTTATATTATCATACCTAAACATTGAAGCATTTCAGAAAAAATTAAAATTTCACAAAAAATCCAAAGGGGTTAGCCTTTGTTTCTTACCAAAAATGACAAGTTCCATCAAAACTCGTCGTAAATTCATTTTTCTCGCCCGTGAAGCTTCTTATCTTTGTCATTTATGCGTTATATTGTCATACCTAAACTTTGAAGCATTTCAGAAAAAATTCAAAATTTCACAAAAAATAAAAAGGGGTTAGCCTTTGCATTTCTACCAAAAACAACAATTTTCATCAACACTCGCCATAAATTCATTTTTCTCACCCGTGAATCAAAACTCGTCGTAAATTCATTTTTCTCGCCCATGAGGTTTCTTATCTTTGTCAGATACGCGTTATCTTGTCATACCTAAACTTTGAAGCATTTCGGAAAAAATCAAAATTTCAAAAAAAATCTAAAAATGTTATCCTATTTTTCTACCAAAAATGACAAGTTCCATAAAAACTCATCGTAAATTCATTTTTCTCGCCTGTGAAGCTTCTTATCTTTTTCAGTTACGTGTTATATTGTCATACCTAAATTTTGAAGCATTTTGGAAAAAATTAAAATTTCACGAAAAAATCCAAAGGGGTTAGCCTTTGCTTTTCTACCAAAACGACAATTTTCATCAACACTCGTCGTAAATTCATTTTTTTCGCCCGTGAATCAAAATTCGCCGTCAATTCCTTTTTTGTGCCCATGAAGCTTTTTATCTTTGTCAAATACACGTTATATTTTCATACCTAAATTTTGAACCATTTTGGAAAAATCAAAATTTCACAAAAAATCCAAAGGGGGTTAGCCTTTGTTTTTACCCAAAATGACATGTTCCATCAAAACTCGTCGTAAATTCATTTTTCTCGCCCGTGACACTTCTTATCTTTGTCAGATATGCGTTATATTGTCATACCAAAATTTTGAAACATTTCAGAAAAAATTAAAATTTCACAAAAAAATCCAAAGTGGTTAGCCTTTGCTTTTCTACCAATAACGACAATTTTCATCAACACTCGCCACAAATTCATTTTTCTCACCCATGAATCAAAACTCGTTGTAAATTCATTTTTCTCGCTCGTGAAGCTTCTTATCTTTGTCAGTTACGCGTTATATTGTCATACCTAAATTTTGTAGCATTTCGGAAAAAATCAAAATTTCACAAAGAATTCAAAGGGGTTAGCCTTTGCTTTTTACCAAAAACGGCAATTTTCATCAAAATTCGTCGTAAATTAATTTTCCTCGCTGGTGAAGCTTCTTATATTTGTCAGTTACGTGTTATATTATCATACCTAAACATTGAAGCATTTCAGAAAAAATTAAAATTTCACAAAAAATCCAAAGGGGTTAGCCTTTGTTTCTTACCAAAAATGACAAGTTCCATAAAAACTCGTCGTAAATTCATTTTTCTCGCCCGTGAAGCTTCTTATCTTTGTCATTTATGCGTTATATTGTCATACCTAAACTTTGAAGCATTTCAGAAAAAATTAAAAATTTCACAAAAAATAAAAAGGGGTTAGCCTTTGTATTTCTACCAAAAACAACAATTTTCATCAACACTCGCCATAAATTCATTTTTCTCACCCGTGAATCAAAACTCGTCGTAAATTCATTTTTCTCGCCCATGAGGTTTCTTATCTTTGTCAGATACGCGTTATCTTGTCATACCTAAACTTTGAAGCATTTCGGAAAAAATCAAAATTTCACAAAAAATCTAAAAATGTTATCCTATTTTTCTACCAAAAATGACAAGTTCCATCAACACTCGTCGTAAATTCATTTTTCTCGCCTGTGAAGCTTCTTATCTTTGTCAGTTACGTGTTATATTGTCATACCTAAATTTTGAAGCATTTTGGAAAAAATAAAAATTTCACGAAAAAATCCAAAGGTGTTAGCCTTTGCTTTTCTACCAAAACGACAATTTTCATCAACACTCATCGTAAATTCATTTTTCACGCCCATGAATCAAAACTCGCCGTAAATTCATTTTTCGAGCCCATGAAGCTTCTTATCTTTGTCAGATACACGTTATATTTTCATACCTAAATTTTGAACCATTTTGGAAAAATCAAAATTTCAAAAAAATCCAAAGGGGGTTAGCCTTTGTTTTTACCAAAAATGACATGTTCCATCAAAACTCGTCGTAAATTCATTTTTCTCGCCCGTGACACTTCTTATCTTTGTCAGATATGCGTTATATTGTCATACCAAAATTTTGAAACATTTTAGAAAAAATTAAAATTTCACAAAAAATCCAAAGGGGTTAGCCATTGCTTTTCTACCAATAACGACAATTTTCATCAACACTCGCCACAAATTCATTTTTCTCACCCATGAATCAAAACTCGTTGTAAATTCATTTTTCTCGCTCGTGAAGCTTCTTATCTTTGTCAGTTACGCGTTATATTGTCATACCTAAATTTTGTAGCATTTCGGAAAAAATCAAAATTTCACAAAGAATTCAAAGGGGTTAGCCTTTGCTTTTTACCAAAAACGGCAATTTTCATCAAAATTCGTCGTAAATTAATTTTCCTCGCTGGTGAAGCTTCTTATATTTGTCAGTTACGTGTTATATTATCATACCTAAACATTGAAGCATTTCAGAAAAAATTAAAATTTCACAAAAAATCCAAAGGGGTTAGCCTTTGTTTCTTACCAAAAATGACAAGTTCCATAAAAACTCGTCGTAAATTCATTTTTCTCGCCCGTGAAGCTTCTTATCTTTGTCATTTATGCGTTATATTGTCATACCTAAACTTTGAAGCATTTCAGAAAAAATTAAAAATTTCACAAAAAATAAAAAGGGGTTAGCCTTTGTATTTCTACCAAAAACAACAATTTTCATCAACACTCGCCATAAATTCATTTTTCTCACCCGTGAATCAAAACTCGTCGTAAATTCATTTTTCTCGCCCATGAGGTTTCTTATCTTTGTCAGATACGCGTTATCTTGTCATACCTAAACTTTGAAGCATTTCGGAAAAAATCAAAATTTCACAAAAAATCTAAAAATGTTATCCTATTTTTCTACCAAAAATGACAAGTTCCATCAACACTCGTCGTAAATTCATTTTTCTCGCCTGTGAAGCTTCTTATCTTTGTCAGTTACGTGTTATATTGTCATACCTAAATTTTGAAGCATTTTGGAAAAAATAAAAATTTCACGAAAAAATCCAAAGGTGTTAGCCTTTGCTTTTCTACCAAAACGACAATTTTCATCAACACTCATCGTAAATTCATTTTTCACGCCCATGAATCAAAACTCGCCGTAAATTCATTTTTCGAGCCCATGAAGCTTCTTATCTTTGTCAGATACACGTTATATTTTCATACCTAAATTTTGAACCATTTTGGAAAAATCAAAATTTCAAAAAAATCCAAAGGGGGTTAGCCTTTGTTTTTACCAAAAATGACATGTTCCATCAAAACTCGTCGTAAATTCATTTTTCTCGCCCGTGACACTTCTTATCTTTGTCAGATATGCGTTATATTGTCATACCAAAATTTTGAAACATTTTAGAAAAAATTAAAATTTCACAAAAAATCCAAAGGGGTTAGCCATTGCTTTTCTACCAATAACGACAATTTTCATCAACACTCGCCACAAATTCATTTTTCTCACCCATGAATCAAAACTCGTTGTAAATTCATTTTTCTCGCTCGTGAAGCTTCTTATCTTTGTCAGTTATGCGTTATATTGTCATACCTAAATTTTGTAACATTTCGGAAAAAATCAAAATTTTACAAAAAATCCAAAGGGGTTAGCCTTTGCTTTTTACCAAAAACGGCAATTTTCATCAAAATTCGTCGTAAATTAATTTTCCTCGCTAGTGAAGCTTCTTATATTTGTCAGTTACGTGTTATATTATCATACCTAAACATTGAAGCATTTCAGAAAAAATTAAAATTTCACAAAAAATCCAAAGGGGTTAGCCTTTGTTTCTTACCAAAAATGACAAGTTCCATCAAAACTCGTCGTAAATTCATTTTTCTCGCCCGTGAAGCTTCTTATCTTTGTCAGTTATGCGTTATATTGTCATACCTAAACTTTGAGCATTTCAGAAAAAAATTCAAAATTTCACAAAAAATACAAAGGGGTTAGCCTTTGCATTTTTACCAAAAACGACAATTTTCATCAATACTCGCAATAAATTCATTTTTCTCACCCTGAATCAAAACTCGTCGTAAATTCATTTTTCTCGCCCATGAGGCTTCTTATCTTTGTCAGATACCCATTATCTTGTAATACCTAAATTTTGAAGCATTTCGGAAAAAATCAAAATTTCACAAAAAATCCAAAGGGGTTAGCCTTTGCTTTTCTACCAAAACGACAATTTTCATCAACACTCATCGTAAATTCATTTTTCACGCATGTGAAGCTTCTTATCTTTGTCAGTTACGTGTTATATTGTCATAACTAAATTTTGAAGCATTTTGGAAAAAACAAAATTTCACGAAAAAATCCAAAGGGGTTAGCCTTCGCTTTTCTACCAAAACGACAATTTTCATCAACACTCGTCGTAAATTCATTTTTTTCGCCCGTGAATCAAAACTCGCCGTAAATTCATTTTTTGTGCCCATGAAGCTTTTTATCTTTGTCAGATACACGTTATATTTTCATACCTAAATTTTGAACCATTTTGGAAAAACCAAAATTTCACAAAAAATGCAAAGGGGGTTAGCCTTTGTTTTTACCAAAAATGACATGTTCCATCAAAACTCGTCATAAATTCATTTTTCTCGCCCGTGACACTTCTTATCTTTGTCAGATATGCGTTATATTGTCATACCAAAATTTTGAAACATTTCAGAAAAAATTTAAATTTCACAAAAAATCTAAAGGGGTTAGCCTTTGCTTTTCTACCAATAACAACAATTTTCATCAACACTCGCCACAAATTCATTTTTCTCACCCATGAATCAAAACTCGTTGTAAATTCATTTTTCTCGCTCGTGAAGCTTCTTATCTTTGCCAGTTACGCGTTATATTTTCATACCTAAATTTTGTAGCATTTCGGAAAAATCAAAATTCCACAAAAAATCCAAAGGGGTTAGCCTTTGCTTTTTACCAAAAACGGCAATTTTCATCAAAATTCGTCGTAAATTAATTTTCCTCGCTGGTGAAGCTTCTTATATTTGTCAGTTACGTGTTATATTATCATACCTAAACATTGAAGCATTTCAGAAAAATCAAAATTTCACAAAAAATCCAAAGGGGTTAGCCTTTTTTTCTTACCAAAAATGACAAGTTCCATCAAAACTCGTCGTAAATTCATTTTGCTCACCCATGAAGCTTCTTATCTTTGTCAGTTATGCGTTATATTGTCATACCTATACTTTGAGCATTTCAGAAAAAAATTCAAAATTTCACAAAAAATACAAAGGGGTTAGCCTTTGCATTTCTACCAAAAACAACAATTTTCATCAACACTAGCTATAAATTCATTTTTCTCAACCTTGAATCAAAACACGTCGTAAATTCATTTTTCTCGCCCATGAGGCTTCTTATCTTTGTCAGATACGCGTTATCATGTCATACCTAAACTTTGAAGCATTTCGGAAAAAATCAAAATTTCACAAAAAATCCAAAAATGTTATCCTTTGTTTTTCTACCAAAAATGACAAGCTCCATAAAAACTCGCCGTAAATTCGTTTTTCTCGCCTGTGAAGCTTCTTATCTTTGTCAGTTACGTGTTATATTTTCATACCTAAATTTTGAAGCATTTTGGAAAAAAATCAAAATTTCACAAAAAAATCCAAAGGGGTTAGCCTTTGCTTTTCTACCAAAACGACAATTTTCATCAACACTCATCGTAAATTCATTTTTCTCGCCCGTGAATCAAAACTCGCCGTGAATTCATTTTTCGAGCCCATGAAGCTTCTTATCTTTGTCAGATACATGTTATATTTTCATACCTAAATTTTGAACCATTTTGGAAAAATCAAAATTTCACAAAAAATCCAAAGGGGGTTAGCCTTTATTTTTACCAAAAAAATACATGTTCCATCAAAACTCGTCGTAAATTCATTTTTCTCGCCCGTGACACTTCTTATCTTTGTCAGATATGCGTTATATTGTCATACCAAAATTTTGAATCATTTCAGAAAAAATTAAGATTTCACAAA
This sequence comes from Neostapfia colusana, assembly GCA_030760725.1. Taxonomy (NCBI): domain Eukaryota; kingdom Viridiplantae; phylum Streptophyta; class Magnoliopsida; order Poales; family Poaceae; genus Neostapfia; species Neostapfia colusana. The sequence goes on from JASWHV010000208.1 coordinate 125,214, forward strand.
AAATCTAAAGGGGTTAGCCTTTGCTTTTCTACCAATAACAACAATTTTCATCAACACTCGCCACAAATTCATTTTTCTCACCCATGAATCAAAACTCGTTGTAAATTCATTTTTCTCGCTCGTGAAGCTTCTTATCTTTGCCAGTTACGCGTTATATTTTCATACCTAAATTTTGTAGCATTTCGGAAAAATCAAAATTCCACAAAAAATCCAAAGGGGTTAGCCTTTGCTTTTTACCAAAAGCGGCAATTTTCATCAAAATTTGTCGTAAATTAATTTTCCTCGCTGGTGAAGCTTCTTATATTTGTCAGTTACGTGTTATATTATCATACCTAAACATTGAAGCATTTCAGAAAAATCAAAATTTCACAAAAAATCCAAAGGGATTAGCCTTTTTTTCTTACCAAAAATGACAAGTTCCATCAAAACTCGTCGTAAATTCATTTTTCTCACCCATGAAGCTTCTTATCTTTGTCAGTTATGCGTTATATTGTCATACCTAAACTTTGAGCATTTCAGAAAAAAATCAAAATTTCACAAAAAATACAAAGGGGTTAGCCTTTGCATTGCTACCAAAAATGACAATTTTCATCAACACTCGCCATAAATTCATTTTTCTCACCCTGAATCAAAACTCGTCGTAAATTCATTTTTCTCGCCCATGAGGCTTCTTATCTTTGTCAGATACGCGTTATCTTGTCATACCTAAATTTTGAAGCATTTCGGAAAAAATCAAAATTTCACAAAAAATCCAAAAATGTTATCCTTTGTTTTTCTACCAAAAATGACAAGTTCCATAAAAACTCGTCGTAGATTCATTTTTCTCGCCTGTGAAGCTTCTTATCTTTGTCAGTTACGTGTTATATTGTCATACCTAAATTTTGAAGCATTTTGGAAAAAAACAAAATTTCACGAAAAAAATCCAAAGGGGTTAGCCTTTGCTTTTCTACCAAAACGACAATTTTCATCAAAACTCGTCGTAAATTCATTTTTTTTGCCCGTGAATCAAAACTCGCCGTAAATTCATTTTTTGTGCCCATGAAGCTTTTTATCTTTGTCAGATACACGTTATATTTTCATACCTAAATTTTGAACCATTTTGGAAAAATCAAAATTTCACAAAAAATCCAAAGGGGGTTAGCCTTTGTTTTTACCAAAAATGACATGTTCCATCAAAACTCGTCGTAAATTCATTTTTCTCGCCCGTGATACTTCTTATCTTTGTCAGATATGCGTTATATTGTCATACCAAAATTTTGAAACATTTCAGAAAAATTAAAATTTCACAAAAATCCAAAGGGGTTAGCCTTTGCTTTTCTACCAAGAACGGCAATTTTCATCAACACTCGCCACAAATTCATTTTTCTCACCCATGAATCAAAACTCGTTGTAAATTCATTTTTCTCGCTCGTGAAGCTTCTTATCTTTGTCAGTTACGCGTTATATTGTCATACCTAAATTTTGTAGCATTTCAGAAAAAATCAAAATTTCACAAAAATCCAAAGGGGTTAGCCTTTGCTTTTTACCAAAAACGGCAATTTTCATCAAAATTCGTCGTAAATTAATTTTCCTCGCTGGTGAAGCTTCTTATATTTGTCAGTTACGTGTTATTTTATCATACCTAAACATTGAAGCATTTCAGAAAAAATTAAAATTTAACAAAAAATCCAAAGGGGTTAGCCTTTGTTTCTTACCAAAAATGACAAGTTCCATCAAAACTCGTCGTAAATTCATTTTTCTCGCCCGTGAAGCTTATTATCTTTGTCATTTATGCGTTATATTGTCATACCTAAACTTTGAAGCATTTCAGAAAAAATTCAAAATTTCACAAAAAATAAAAAGGGGTTTGCCTTTGCATTTCTACCAAAAACAACAATTTTCATCAACACTCGCCATAAATTCATTTTTCTCACCCGTGAATCAAAACTCGTCGTAAATTCATTTTTCTCGCCCATGAGGCTTCTTATCTTTGTCAGATACGCGTTATCTTGTCATACCTAAACTTTGAAGCATTTCGGAAAAAATCAAAATTTCACAAAAAATCTAAAAATGTTATCCTATTTTTCTACCAAAAATGACAAGTTCCATCAACACTCGTCGTAAATTCATTTTTCTCGCCTGTGAAGCTTCTTATCTTTGTCAGTTACGTGTTATATTGTCATACCTAAATTTTGAAGCATTTTGGAAAAAATAAAAATTTCACGAAAAAATCCAAAGGTGTTAGCCTTTGCTTTTCTACCAAAACGACAATTTTCATCAACACTCATCGTAAATTCATTTTTCACGCCCATGAATCAAAACTCGCCGTAAATTCATTTTTCGAGCCCATGAAGCTTCTTATCTTTGTCAGATACACGTTATATTTTCATACCTAAATTTTGAACCATTTTGGAAAAATCAAAATTTCAAAAAAATCCAAAGGGGGTTAGCCTTTGTTTTTACCAAAAATGACATGTTCCATCAAAACTCGTCGTAAATTCATTTTTCTCGCCCGTGACACTTCTTATCTTTGTCAGATATGCGTTATATTGTCATACCAAAATTTTGAAACATTTTAGAAAAAATTAAAATTTCACAAAAAATCCAAAGGGGTTAGCCATTGCTTTTCTACCAATAACGACAATTTTCATCAACACTCGCCACAAATTCATTTTTCTCACCCATGAATCAAAACTCGTTGTAAATTCATTTTTCTCGCTCGTGAAGCTTCTTATCTTTGTCAGTTATGCGTTATATTGTCATACCTAAATTTTGTAACATTTCGGAAAAAATCAAAATTTTACAAAAAATCCAAAGGGGTTAGCCTTTGCTTTTTACCAAAAACGGCAATTTTCATCAAAATTCGTCGTAAATTAATTTTCCTCGCTAGTGAAGCTTCTTATATTTGTCAGTTACGTGTTATATTATCATACCTAAACATTGAAGCATTTCAGAAAAAATTAAAATTTCACAAAAAATCCAAAGGGGTTAGCCTTTGTTTCTTACCAAAAATGACAAGTTCCATCAAAACTCGTCGTAAATTCATTTTTCTCGCCCGTGAAGCTTCTTATCTTTGTCAGTTATGCGTTATATTGTCATACCTAAACTTTGAGCATTTCAGAAAAAAATTCAAAATTTCACAAAAAATACAAAGGGGTTAGCCTTTGCATTTTTACCAAAAACGACAATTTTCATCAATACTCGCAATAAATTCATTTTTCTCACCCTGAATCAAAACTCGTCGTAAATTCATTTTTCTCGCCCATGAGGCTTCTTATCTTTGTCAGATACCCATTATCTTGTAATACCTAAATTTTGAAGCATTTCGGAAAAAATCAAAATTTCACAAAAAATCCAAAGGGGTTAGCCTTTGCTTTTCTACCAAAACGACAATTTTCATCAACACTCATCGTAAATTCATTTTTCACGCATGTGAAGCTTCTTATCTTTGTCAGTTACGTGTTATATTGTCATAACTAAATTTTGAAGCATTTTGGAAAAAACAAAATTTCACGAAAAAATCCAAAGGGGTTAGCCTTCGCTTTTCTACCAAAACGACAATTTTCATCAACACTCGTCGTAAATTCATTTTTTTCGCCCGTGAATCAAAACTCGCCGTAAATTCATTTTTTGTGCCCATGAAGCTTTTTATCTTTGTCAGATACACGTTATATTTTCATACCTAAATTTTGAACCATTTTGGAAAAACCAAAATTTCACAAAAAATGCAAAGGGGGTTAGCCTTTGTTTTTACCAAAAATGACATGTTCCATCAAAACTCGTCATAAATTCATTTTTCTCGCCCGTGACACTTCTTATCTTTGTCAGATATGCGTTATATTGTCATACCAAAATTTTGAAACATTTCAGAAAAAATTTAAATTTCACAAAAAATCTAAAGGGGTTAGCCTTTGCTTTTCTACCAATAACAACAATTTTCATCAACACTCGCCACAAATTCATTTTTCTCACCCATGAATCAAAACTCGTTGTAAATTCATTTTTCTCGCTCGTGAAGCTTCTTATCTTTGCCAGTTACGCGTTATATTTTCATACCTAAATTTTGTAGCATTTCGGAAAAATCAAAATTCCACAAAAAATCCAAAGGGGTTAGCCTTTGCTTTTTACCAAAAACGGCAATTTTCATCAAAATTCGTCGTAAATTAATTTTCCTCGCTGGTGAAGCTTCTTATATTTGTCAGTTACGTGTTATATTATCATACCTAAACATTGAAGCATTTCAGAAAAATCAAAATTTCACAAAAAATCCAAAGGGGTTAGCCTTTTTTTCTTACCAAAAATGACAAGTTCCATCAAAACTCGTCGTAAATTCATTTTGCTCACCCATGAAGCTTCTTATCTTTGTCAGTTATGCGTTATATTGTCATACCTATACTTTGAGCATTTCAGAAAAAAATTCAAAATTTCACAAAAAATACAAAGGGGTTAGCCTTTGCATTTCTACCAAAAACAACAATTTTCATCAACACTAGCTATAAATTCATTTTTCTCAACCTTGAATCAAAACACGTCGTAAATTCATTTTTCTCGCCCATGAGGCTTCTTATCTTTGTCAGATACGCGTTATCTTGTCATACCTAAACTTTGAAGCATTTCGGAAAAAATCAAAATTTCACAAAAAATCCAAAAATGTTATCCTTTGTTTTTCTACCAAAAATGACAAGCTCCATAAAAACTCGCCGTAAATTCGTTTTTCTCGCCTGTGAAGCTTCTTATCTTTGTCAGTTACGTGTTATATTGTCATACCTAAATTTTGAAGCATTTTGGAAAAAAATCAAAATTTCACAAAAAAATCCAAAGGGGTTAGCCTTTGCTTTTCTACCAAAACGACAATTTTCATCAACACTCATCGTAAATTCATTTTTCTCGCCCGTGAATCAAAACTTGCCGTGAATTCATTTTTCGAGCCCATGAAGCTTCTTATCTTTGTCAGATACATGTTATATTTTCATACCTAAATTTTGAACCATTTTGGAAAAATCAAAATTTCACAAAAAATCCAAAGGGGGTTAGCCTTTATTTTTACCAAAAAAATACATGTTCCATCAAAACTCGTCGTAAATTCATTTTTCTCGCCCGTGACACTTCTTATCTTTGTCAGATATGCGTTATATTGTCATACCAAAATTTTGAATCATTTCAGAAAAAATTAAGATTTCACAAAAAATCTAAAGGGGTTAGCCTTTGCTTTTCTACCAATAACAACAATTTTCATCAACACTCGCCACAAATTCATTTTTCTCACCCATGAATCAAAACTCGTTGTAAATTCATTTTTCTCGCTCGTGAAGCTTCTTATCTTTGCCAGTTACGCGTTATATTTTCATACCTAAATTTTGTAGCATTTCGGAAAAATCAAAATTCCACAAAAAATCCAAAGGGGTTAGCCTTTGCTTTTTACCAAAAGCGGCAATTTTCATCAAAATTTGTCGTAAATTAATTTTCCTCGCTGGTGAAGCTTCTTATATTTGTCAGTTACGTGTTATATTATCATACCTAAACATTGAAGCATTTCAGAAAAATCAAAATTTCACAAAAAATCCAAAGGGATTAGCCTTTTTTTCTTACCAAAAATGACAAGTTCCATCAAAACTCGTCGTAAATTCATTTTTCTCACCCATGAAGCTTCTTATCTTTGTCAGTTATGCGTTATATTGTCATACCTAAACTTTGAGCATTTCAGAAAAAAATCAAAATTTCACAAAAAATACAAAGGGGTTAGCCTTTGCATTGCTACCAAAAATGACAATTTTCATCAACACTCGCCATAAATTCATTTTTCTCACCCTGAATCAAAACTCGTCGTAAATTCATTTTTCTCGCCCACGAGGCTTCTTATCTTTGTCAGATACGCGTTATCTTGTCATACCTAAATTTTGAAGCATTTCGGAAAAAATCAAAATTTCACAAAAAATCCAAAAATGTTATCCTTTGTTTTTCTACCAAAAATGACAAGTTCCATAAAAACTCGTCGTAGATTCATTTTTCTCGCCTGTGAAGCTTCTTATCTTTGTCAGTTACGTGTTATATTGTCATACCTAAATTTTGAAGCATTTTGGAAAAAAACAAAATTTCACGAAAAAAATCCAAAGGGGTTAGCCTTTGCTTTTCTACCAAAACGACAATTTTCATCAAAACTCGTCGTAAATTCATTTTTTTTGCCCGTGAATCAAAACTCGCCGTAAATTCATTTTTTGTGCCCATGAAGCTTTTTATCTTTGTCAGATACACGTTATATTTTCATACCTAAATTTTGAACCATTTTGGAAAAATCAAAATTTCACAAAAAATCCAAAGGGGGTTAGCCTTTGTTTTTACCAAAAATGACATGTTCCATCAAAACTCGTCGTAAATTCATTTTTCTCGCCCGTGATACTTCTTATCTTTGTCAGATATGCGTTATATTGTCATACCAAAATTTTGAAACATTTCAGAAAAATTAAAATTTCACAAAAATCCAAAGGGGTTAGCCTTTGCTTTTCTACCAAGAACGGCAATTTTCATCAACACTCGCCACAAATTCATTTTTCTCACCCATGAATCAAAACTCGTTGTAAATTCATTTTTCTCGCTCGTGAAGCTTCTTATCTTTGTCAGTTACGCGTTATATTGTCATACCTAAATTTTGTTGCATTTCAGAAAAAATCAAAATTTCACAAAAATCCAAAGGGGTTAGCCTTTGCTTTTTACCAAAAACGGCAATTTTCATCAAAATTCGTCGTTAATTAATTTTCCTCGCTGGTGAAGCTTCTTATATTTGTCAGTTACGTGTTATTTTATCATACCTAAACATTGAAGCATTTCAGAAAAAATTAAAATTTAACAAAAAATCCAAAGGGGTTAGCCTTTGTTTCTTACCAAAAATGACAAGTTCCATCAAAACTCGTCGTAAATTCATTTTTCTCGCCCGTGAAGCTTATTATCTTTGTCATTTATGCGTTATATTGTCATACCTAAACTTTGAAGCATTTCAGAAAAAATTCAAAATTTCACAAAAAATAAAAAGGGGTTTGCCTTTGCATTTCTACCAAAAACAACAATTTTCATCAACACTCGCCATAAATTCATTTTTCTCACCCGTGAATCAAAACTCGTCGTAAATTCATTTTTCTCGCCCATGAGGCTTCTTATCTTTGTCAGATACGCGTTATCTTGTCATACCTAAACTTTGAAGCATTTCGGAAAAAATCAAAATTTCACAAAAAATCTAAAAATGTTATCCTATTTTTCTACCAAAAATGACAAGTTCCATCAAAACTCGTCGTAAATTCATTTTTCTCGCCTGTGAAGCTTCTTATCTTTGTCAGTTACGTGTTATATTGTCATACCTAAATTTTGAAGCATTTTGGAAAAAATCAAAATTTCACGAAAAAATCCAAAGGGGTTATCCATTGCTTTTCTACCAAAACGACAATTTTCATCAACACTCGTCGTAAATTCATTTTTTTCGCCCATGAATCAAAACTAGCCGTCAATTCCTTTTTTGTGCCCATGAAGCTTTTTATCTTTGTCAGATACACGTTATAATTTCATACCTAAATTTTGAACCATTTTGGAAAAATCAAAATGTCACACAAAATCCAAAGGGGGTTAGCCTTTGTTTTTACCAAAAATGACATGTTCCATCAAAACTCGTCGTAAATTCATTTTTCTCGCCCGTGACACTTCTTATCTTTGTCATATATGCATTATATTGTCATACCAAAATTTTGAAACATTTAAAAAAAATTAAAATTTCACAAAAAATCCAAAGGGGTTAGCCTTTGCTTTTCTACCAATAACGGATATTTTCATCAACACTAGCCACAAATTCATTTTTCTCACCCATGAATCAAAACTCGTTGTAAATTCATTTTTCTCGCTCGTGAAGCTTCTTATCTTTGTCAGTTACGCGTTATATTGTCATACCTAAATTTTGTAGCATTTCGGAAAAAATCAAAATTTCACAAAAAATCCAAAGGGGTTAGCCTTTGCTTTTTACCAAAAACGGCAATTTTCATCAAAATTCGTCGTTAATTAATTTTCCTCGCTGGTGAAGCTTCTTATATTTGTCAGTTACGTGTTATTTTATCATATCTAAACATTGAAGCATTTCAGAAAAAATTAAAATTTCACAAAAAATCCAAAGGGTTAGCCTTTGTTTCTTACCAAAAATGACAAGTTCCATCAAAACTCGTCGTAAATTCATTTTTCTCGCCCGTGAAGCTTCTTATCTTTCTCATTTATGCGTTATATTGCCATACCTAAACTTTGAAGCATTTCAGAAAAAAATTCAAAATTTCACAAAAAATAAAAAGGGGTTTGCCTTTGCATTTCTACCAAAAACAACAATTTTCATCAACACTCGCCATAAATTCATTTTTCTCACCCGTGAATCAAAACTCGTCGTAAATTCATTTTTCTCGACCATGAGGCTTCTTATCTTTGTCAGATACGCGTTATCTTGTCATACATAAACTTTGAAGCATTTCGGAAAAAATCAAAATTTCACAAAAAATCTAAAAATGTTATCCTATTTTTCTACCAAAAATGACAAGTTCCATCAAAACTCGTCGTAAATTCATTTTTCTCACCTGTGAAGCTTCTTATCTTTGTCAGTTACGTGTTATATTGTCATACCTAAATTTTGAAGCATTTTGGAAAAAATCAAAATTTCACGAAAAAATCCAAAGGGGTTAGCCTTTGCTTTTCTACCAAAACGATAATTTTCATCAACACTCGTCGTAAATTCATTTTTTCGCCCGTGAATCAAAACTCGCCGTCAATTCCTTTTTTGTGCCCATGAAGCTTTCTATCTTTGTCAGATACACGTTATATTTTCATACCTAAATTTTGAACCATTTTGAAAAAATCAAAATTTCACAAAAAATCCAAAGGGGGTTAGCCTTTGTTTTTACCAAAAATGACATGTTCCATCAAAACTCGTCGTAAATTCATTTTTCTCGCCGTGACACTTCTTATCTTTGTCAGATATGCATTATATTGTCATACCAAAATTTTGAAACATTTCAGAAAAAATAAAATTTCACAAAAAATCCAAAGGGGTTAGCCTTTGCTTTTCTACCAATAACGGATATTTTCATCAACACTCGCCACAAATTCATTTTTCTCACCCATGAATCAAAACTCGTTGTAAATTCATTTTTCTCGCTCGTGAAGCTTCTTATCTTTGTCAGTTACGCGTTATATTGTCATACCTAAATTTTGTAGCATTTCGGAAAAAATCAAAATTTCACAAAAAATCCAAAGGGGTTAGCCTTTGCTCTTTACCAAAAACGGCAATTTTCATCAAAATTCGTCGTAAATTAATTTTCCTCGCTGGTGAAGCTTCTTATATTTGTCAGTTACGAGTTATATTATCATACCTAAACATTGAAGCATTTCAGAAAAAATTAAAATTTCACAAAAAATCTAAAGGGGTTAGCCTTTGTTTCTTACCAAAAATGACAAGTTTCCATCAAAACTCGTCGTAAATTCATTTTTCTCGCCCGTGAAGCTTCTTATCTTTGTCATTTATGTGTTATATTGTCATAACTAAACTTTGAAGCATTTCAGAAAAAATTAAAAATTTCACAAAAAATAAAAAGGGGTTAGCCTTTGTATTTCTACCAAAAACAACAATTTTCATCAACACTCGCTATAAATTCATTTTTCTCAACCGTGAATCAAAACTCGTCGTAAATTCATTTTTCTCACCCATGAAGCTTCTTATCTTTGTCAGTTATGCGTTATATTGTCATACCTAAACTTTGAAGCATTTCGGAAAAAATCAAAATTTCACAAAAAATCTAAAAATGTTATCCTATTTTTCTACCAAAAATGACAAGTTCCATCAAAACTCGTCGTAAATTCATTTTTCTCGCCTGTGAAGCTTCTTATCTTTGTCAGTTACGTGTTATATTGTCATACCTAAATTTTGAAACATTTTGGAAAAAATCAAAATTTCACGAAAAAATCCAAAGGGGTTAGCCTTTGCTTTTCTACCAAAACGACAATTTTCATCAACACTCGTCGTAAATTCATTTTTTTCGCCCGTGAATCAAAACTCGCCGTCAATTCCTTTTTTGTGCCCATGAAGCTTTTTATCTTTGTCAGATACACGTTATATTTTCATACCTAAATTTTGAACCATTTTGGAAAAATCAAAATTTCACAAAAAATCCAAAGGGGGTTAGCCTTTATTTTTACCAAAAATGACATGTTCCATCAAAACTCGTCGTAAATTCATTTTTCTCGCCCGTGACACTTCTTATCTTTGTCAGATATGCGTTATATTGTCATACCAAAATTTTGAAACATTTCAGAAAAAATTAAAATTTCACAAAAAGTCCAAAGGGGTTAGCCTTTGCTTTTCTACCAATAACGACAATTTTCATCAACACTCGCCACAAAATCATTTTTCTCACCCATGAATCAAAACTCGTTGTAAATTCATTTTTCTCGCTCGTGAAGCTTCTTATCTTTGTCAGTTATGCGTTATATTGTCATACCTAAATTTTGTAGGATTTCGGAAAAAATCAAAATTTCACAAAAAATCCAAAGGGCTTAGCCTTTGCTTTTTACCAAAAACGGCAATTTTCATCAAAATTCGTCGTAAATTAATTTTCCTCGCTGGTGAAGCTTCTTATATTTGTCAGTTACGAGTTATATTATCATACCTAAGCATTGAAGTATTTCAAAAAAAATTAAAATTTCACAAAAAATCCAAAGGGGTTAGCCTTTGTTTCTTACCAAAAATGACAAGTTTCCATCAAAACTCGTCGTAAATTCATTTTTCTCGCCCGTGAAGCTTCTTATCTTTGTCATTTATGCGTTATATTGTCATACCTAAACTTTGAAGCATTTCAGAAAAAATTCAAAATTTCACAAAAAATACAAAGGGGTTAGCCTTTGCATTTCTACCAAAAACAACAATTTTCATCGACACTCGCTATAAATTCATTTTTCTCAACCGTGAATCAAAACTCGTCGTAAATTCATTTTTCTCGCCCATGAGGCTTCTTATCTTTGTCAGATACGCGTAATCTTGTCATACCTAAACTTTGAAGCATTTCGGAAAAAATCAAAATTTCACAAAAAATCTAAAAATGTTATCCTATTTTTCTACCAAAAATGACAAGTTCCATCAACACTCGTCGTAAATTCATTTTTCTCGCCTGTGAAGCTTCTTATCTTTGTCAGTTACGTGTTATATTGTCATACCTAAATTTTGAAGCATTTTGGAAAAAATCAAAATTTCACAAAAAGTTGCAAAGGGGTTAGCCTTTGCTTTTCTACCAAAACGACAATTTTCATCAACACTCATCGTAAATTCATTTTTCACGCCCGTGAATCAAAACTCGCCGTAAATTCATTTTTCGAGCCCATGAAGCTTCTTATCTTTGTCAGATACACGTTATATTTTCATACCTAAATTTTGAACCATTTTGGAAAAATCAAAATTTCACAAAAAATCCAAAGGGGGTTAGACTTTGTTTTTACCAAAAATGACATGTTCCATCAAAACTCGTCGTAAATTCATTTTTCTCGCCCGTGACACTTCTTATCTTTGTCAGATATGCGTTATATTGTCATACCAAAATTTTGAAACATTTCAGAAAAAAATTAAAATTTCACATAAAATCCAAAGGGGTTAGCCTTTGCTTTTGTACCAATAACGACAATTTTCATCAAAACTCGCCACAAATTCATTTTTCTCACCCATGAATCAAAACTCGTTGTAAATTCATTTTTCTCACTCGTGAAGCTTCTTATCTTTGTCAGTTACGCGTTATATTTTCATACCTAAATTTTGTAGCATTTCGGAAAAAAAAAATCAAAATTCCACAAAAAATCCAAAGGGGTTAGCCTTTGCTTTTTACCAAAAACGGCAATTTTCATCAAAATTCATCGTAAATTAATTTTCCTCGCTGGTGAAGCTTCTTATATTTGTCAGTTACGTGTCATATTATCATACCTAAACATTGAAGCATTTCAGAAAAATCAAAATTTCACAAAACATCCAAAGGGGTTAGCCTTTTTTTCTTACCAAAAATGACAAGTTCCATCAAAACTCGTCGTAAATTCATTTTTCTCACCCATGAAGCTTCTTTTCTTTGTCAGTTATGCGTTATATTGTCATACCTAAACTTTGAGCATTTCATAAAAAATTCAAAATTTCACAAAAAATACAAAGGGGTTAGCCTTTGCATTTCTACCAAAAATGACAATTTTCGTCAACATTCGCCATAAATTCATTTTTCTCACCCTGAATCAAAACTCATCGTAAATTCATTTTTCTCGCCCATGAGGCTTCTTATCTTTGTCAGATACGCGTTATCTTGTCATACATAAATTTTGAAGCATTTCGGAAAAAATCAAAATTTCACAAAAAATCCAAAAATGTTATCCTTTGTTTTTCTACCAAAAATGACAAGTTCCATCAAAACTCGTCGTAAATTCATTTTTCTCACCTGTGAAGCTTCTTATCTTTGTCAGTTACGTGTTATATTGTCATACCTAAATTTTGAAGCATTTTGGAAAAAATCAAAATTTCACGAAAAAATCCAAAGGGGTTAGCCTTTGCTTTTCTACCAAAACGACAATTTTCATCAACACTCGTCGTAAATTCATTTTTTTCACCCGTGAATCAAAACTCGCCGTCAATTCCTTTTTTGTGCCCATGAAGCTTTCTATCTTTGTCAGATACACGTTATATTTTCATACCTAAATTTTGAACCATTTTGGAAAAATCAAAATTTCACAAAAAATCCAAAGGGGGTTAGCCTTTGTTTTTACCAAAAATGACATGCTCCATCAAAACTCGTCGTAAATTCATTTTTCTCGCCGTGACACTTCTTATCTTTGTCAGATATGCGTTATATTGTCATACCAAAATTTTGAAACATTTCAGAAAAATTAAAATTTCACAAAAAATCCAAAGGGGTTAGCCTTTGCTTTTCTACCAATAACGGATATTTTCATCAACACTCGCCACAAATTCATTTTTCTCACCCATGAATCAAAACTCGTTGTAAATTCATTTTTCTCGCTCGTGAAGCTTCTTATCTTTGTCAGTTACGCGTTATATTGTCATACCTAAATTTTGTAGCATTTCGGAAAAAATCAAAATTTCACAAAAAATCCAAAGGGGTTAGCCTTTGCTCTTTACCAAAAACGGCAATTTTCATCAAAATTCGTCGTAAATTAATTTTCCTCGCTGGTGAAGCTTCTTATATTTGTCAGTTACGAGTTATATTATCATACCTAAACATTGAAGCATTTCAGAAAAAATTAAAATTTCACAAAAAATCTAAAGGGGTTAGCCTTTGTTTCTTACCAAAAATGACAAGTTTCCATCAAAACTCGTCGTAAATTCATTTTTCTCGCCCGTGAAGCTTCTTATCTTTGTCATTTATGTGTTATATTGTCATAACTAAACTTTGAAGCATTTCAGAAAAAAAATCAAAATTTCACAATAAATACAAAGGGGTTAGCCTTTGCATTTCTACCAAAAACAACAATTTTCATCAACACTCGCTATAAATTCATTTTTCTCAACCGTGAATCAAAACTCGTCGTAAATTCATTTTTCTCACCCATGAAGCTTCTTATCTTTGTCAGTTATGCGTTATATTGTCATACCTAAACTTTGAAGCATTTCGGAAAAAATCAAAATTTCACAAAAAATCTAAAAATGTTATCCTATTTTTCTACCAAAAATGACAAGTTCCATCAAAACTCGTCGTAAATTCATTTTTCTCGCCTGTGAAGCTTCTTATCTTTGTCAGTTACGTGTTATATTGTCATACCTAAATTTTGAAACATTTTGGAAAAAATCAAAATTTCACGAAAAAATCCAAAGGGTTAGCCTTTGCTTTTCTACCAAAACGACAATTTTCATCAACACTCGTCGTAAATTCATTTTTTTCGCCCGTGAATCAAAACTCGCCGTCAATTCCTTTTTTGTGCCCATGAAGCTTTTTATCTTTGTCAGATACACGTTATATTTTCATACCTAAATTTTGAACCATTTTGGAAAAATCAAAATTTCACAAAAAATCCAAAGGGGGTTAGCCTTTATTTTTACCAAAAATGACATGTTCCATCAAAACTCGTCGTAAATTCATTTTTCTCGCCCGTGACACTTCTTATCTTTGTCAGATATGCGTTATATTGTCATACCAAAATTTTGAAACATTTCAGAAAAAAATAAAATTTCACAAAAAGTCCAAAGGGGTTAGCCTTTGCTTTTCTACCAATAACGACAATTTTCATCAACACTCGCCACAAAATCATTTTTCTCACCCATGAATCAAAACTCGTTGTAAATTCATTTTTCTCGCTCGTGAAGCTTCTTATCTTTGTCAGTTATGCGTTATATTGTCATACCTAAATTTTGTAGGATTTCGGAAAAAATCAAAATTTCACAAAAAATCCAAAGGGCTTAGCCTTTGCTTTTTACCAAAAACGGCAATTTTCATCAAAATTCGTCGTAAATTAATTTTCCTCGCTGGTGAAGCTTCTTATATTTGTCAGTTACGAGTTATATTATCATACCTAAACATTGAAGTATTTCAAAAAAAATTAAAATTTCACAAAAAATCCAAAGGGGTTAGCCTTTGTTTCTTACCAAAAATGACAAGTTTCCATCAAAACTCGTCGTAAATTCATTTTTCTCGCCCGTGAAGCTTCTTATCTTTGTCATTTATGCGTTATATTGTCATACCTAAACTTTGAAGCATTTCAGAAAAAATTCAAAATTTCACAAAAAATACAAAGGGGTTAGCCTTTGCATTTCTACCAAAAACAACAATTTTCATCGACACTCGCTATAAATTCATTTTTCTCAACCGTGAATCAAAACTCGTCGTAAATTCATTTTTCTCGCCCATGAGGCTTCTTATCTTTGTCAGATACGCGTAATCTTGTCATACCTAAACTTTGAAGCATTTCGGAAAAAATCAAAATTTCACAAAAAATCTAAAAATGTTATCCTATTTTTCTACCAAAAATGACAAGTTCCATCAACACTCGTCGTAAATTCATTTTTCTCGCCTGTGAAGCTTCTTATCTTTGTCAGTTACGTGTTATATTGTCATACCTAAATTTTGAAGCATTTTGGAAAAAATCAAAATTTCACAAAAAGTTGCAAAGGGGTTAGCCTTTGCTTTTCTACCAAAACGACAATTTTCATCAACACTCATCGTAAATTCATTTTTCACGCCCGTGAATCAAAACTCGCCGTAAATTCATTTTTCGAGCCCATGAAGCTTCTTATCTTTGTCAGATACATGTTATATTTTCATACCTAAATTTTGAACCATTTTGGAAAAATCAAAATTTCACAAAAAATCCAAAGGGGGTTAGACTTTGTTTTTACCAAAAATGACATGTTCCATCAAAACTCGTCGTAAATTCATTTTTCTCGCCCGTGACACTTCTTATCTTTGTCAGATATGCGTTATATTGTCATACCAAAATTTTGAAACATTTCAGAAAAAATTAAAATTTCACATAAAATCCAAAGGGGTTAGCCTTTGCTTTTGTACCAATAACGACAATTTTCATCAAAACTCGCCACAAATTCATTTTTCTCACCCATGAATCAAAACTCGTTGTAAATTCATTTTTCTCGCTCGTGAAGCTTCTTATCTTTGTCAGTTACGCGTTATATTTTCATACCTAAATTTTGTAGCATTTCGGAAAAAAAATCAAAATTCCACAAAAAATCCAAAGGGGTTAGCCTTTGCTTTTTACCAAAAACGGCAATTTTCATCAAAATTCATCGTAAATTAATTTTCCTCGCTGGTGAAGCTTCTTATATTTGTCAGTTACGTGTCATATTATCATACCTAAACATTGAAGCATTTCAGAAAAATCAAAATTTCACAAAACATCCAAAGGGGTTAGCCTTTTTTTCTTACCAAAAATGACAAGTTCCATCAAAACTCGTCGTAAATTTATTTTTCTCACCCATGAAGCTTCTTTTCTTTGTCAGTTATGCGTTATATTGTCATACCTAAACTTTGAGCATTTCAGAAAAAATTCAAAATTTCACAAAAAATACAAAGGGGTTAGTCTTTGCATTTCTACCAAAAATGACAATTTTCATCAACATTCGCCATAAATTCATTTTTCTCACCCTGAATCAAAACTCATCGTAAATTCATTTTTCTCGCCCATGAGGCTTCTTATCTTTGTCAGATACGCGTTATCTTGTCATACATAAATTTTGAAGCATTTCGGAAAAAATCAAAATTTCACAAAAAATCCAAAAATGTTATCCTTTGTTTTTCTACCAAAAATGACAAGTTCCATAAAAACTCGTCGTAAATTCATTTTTCTCGCCTGTGAAGCTTCTTATCTTTGTCAGTTACGTGTTATATTGTCATACCTAAATTTTGAAGCATTTTGGAAAAAACAAAATTTCACGAAAAAATCCAAAGGGGTTAGCCTTTGCTTTTCTACCAAAAACGACAATTTTCATCAACACTCGTCGTAAATTCATTTTTTTCGCCCGTGAATCAAAACTCGCTGTAAATTCATTTTTTGTGCCCATGAAGCTTTTTATCTTTGTCAGATACACGTTATATTTTCATACCTAAATTTTGAACCATTTTGGAAAAATCAAAATTTCACAAAAAATCCAAAGCGGGCTAGCCTTTGTTTTTACCAAAAATGACATGTTCCATCAAAACTCGTTGTAAATTCATTTTTCTCGCCCGTGACACTTCTTATCTTTGTCAGATATGCGTTATATTGTCATACCAAAATTTTGAAACATTTCAGAAAAAATTAAAATTTCACAAAAAGTCCAAAGGGGTTAGCCTTTGCTTTTCTACCAAACAATTTTCATCAACACTCGCCACAAATTCATTTTTCTCACCCATGAATCAAAACTCGTTGTAAATTCATTTTTCTCGCTCGTGAAGCTTCTTATCTTTGTCAGTTATGCGTTATATTGTCATACCTAAATTTTGTAGCATTTCGGAAAAAATCAAAATTTCACAAAAAATCCAAAGGGGTTAGCCTTTGCTTTTTACCAAAAACGGCAATTTTCATCAAAATTCGTCGTAAATTAATTTTCCTCGCTGGTGAAGCTTCTTATATTTGTCAGTTACGAGTTATATTATCATACCTAAACATTGAAGCATTTCAGAAAAAATTAAAATTTCACAAAAAATCCAAAGGGGTTAGCCTTTGTTTCTTACCAAAAATGTCAAGTTCCATCAAAACTCGTCGTAAATTCATTTTTCTCGCCCGTGAAGCTTCTTATCTTTGTCATTTATGTGTTATATTGTCATACCTAAACTTTGAAGCATTTCAGAAAAAAAAATCAAAATTTCACAAAAAATACAAAGGGGTTAGCCTTTGCATTTCTACCAAAAACAACAATTTTCATCAACACTCGCTATAAATTCATTTTTCTCAACCGTGAATCAAAACTCGTCGTAAATTCATTTTTCTCACCCATGAAGCTTCTTATCTTTGTCAGTTATGCGTTATATTGTCATACCTAAACTTTGAAGCATTTCGGAAAAAATTCAAAATTTCACAAAAAATACAAAGGGGTTAGCCTTTGCATTTCTACCAAAAACGACAATTTTCATCAACAATCGCCATAAATTCATTTTTCTCACCCTGAGTCAAAACTCGTCGTAAATTCATTTTTCTCGCCCATGAGACTTCTTATCTTTGTCAGATACGCGTTATCTTGTCATACCTAAATTTTGAAGCATTTTGGAAAAAAATCAAAATTTCACAAAAAATCCAAAAATGTTATCCTTTGTTTTTCTACCAAAAATGACAAGTTCCATAAAAACTCATCGTAAATTCATTTTTCTCGCCTGTGAAGCTTCTTATCATTGTCAGTTACGTGTTATATTGTCATACCTAAATTTTAAAGCATTTTGGAAAAAATCAAAATTTCACAAACAAATCCAAAGGGGTTAGCCTTTGCTTTTCTACCAAAACGACAATTTTCATCAACACTCATCGTAAATTCATTTTTCACGCCCGTGAATCAAAACTCGCCGTAAATTCATTTTTCGAGCCCACGAAGCTTCTTATCTTTGTCAGATACACGTTATATTTTCATACCTAAGTTTTGAACCATTTTGGAAAAATCAAAATTTCACAAAAAATCCAAAGGGGGTTAGCCTTTGTTTTTACCAAAAATGACAGGTTTCATCAAAACTCGTCGTAAATTCATTTTTCTCGCCCGTGACACTTCTTATCTTTGTCAGATATGCGTTATATTGTCATACCAAAATTTTGAAACATTTCAGAAAAAAATAAAATTTCACAAAAAATCCAAAGGGGTTAGCTATTGCTTTTCTACCAATAACGACAATTTTCATCAACACTCGCCACAAATTCATTTTTCTCACCCATGAATCAAAACTCGTTGTAAATTCATTTTTCTCGCTCGTGAAGCTTCTTATCTTTGTCAGTTACGCGTTATATTTTCATACCTAAATTTTGTAGCATTTCGGAAAAAATCAAAATTCCACAAAAAATCCAAAGGGGTTTGCCTTTGCTTTTTACCAAAAACGGCAATTTTCATCAAAATTCATTGTAAATTAATTTTCATCGCTGGTGAAGCTTCTTATATTTGTCAGTTACGTGTTATATTATCATACCTAAACATTGAAGCATTTCAGAAAAATCAAAATTTCACAAAAAATCCAAAGGGGTTAGCCTTTTTTCTTACCAAAAATGACAAGTTCCATCAAAACTCGTCGTAAATTCATTTTTCTCACCCATGAAGCTTCTTATCTTTGTCAGTTATGCGTTATATTGTCATACCTAAACTTTGAGCATTTCAGAAAAAAATCAAAATTTCCCAAAAAATACAAAGGGGTTAGCCTTTGCATTTCTACCAAAAATGACAATTTTCATCAACACTCGCCATAAATTCATTTTTCTCACCCTGAATCAAAACTCGTCGTAAATTCATTTTTCTCGCCCATGAGGCTTCTTATCTTTGTCAGATACGCGTTATCTTGTCATACCTAAATTTTGAAGCATTTCGGAAAAAATCAAAATTTCACAAAAAATCCAAAAATGTTATCCTTTGTTTTTCTACCAAAAATGACAAGTTCCATAAAAACTCGTCGTAGATTCATTTTTCTCGCCTGTGAAGCTTCTTATCTTTGTCAGTTACGTGTTATATTGTCATACCTAAATTTTGAAGCATTTTGGAAAAAAACAAAATTTCACGAAAAAAATCCAAAGGGGTTAGCCTTTGCTTTTCTACCAAAACGACAATTTTCATCAAAACTCGTCGTAAATTCATTTTTTTTGCCCGTGAATCAAAACTCGCCGTAAATTCATTTTTTATGCCCATGAAGCTTTTTATCTTTGTCAGATACACGTTATATTTTCATACCTAAATTTTGAACCATTTTGGAAAAATCAAAATTTCACAAAAAAACCAAAGGGGGTTAGCCTTTGTTTTTACCAAAAATGACATGTTCCATCAAAACTCGTCGTAAATTCATTTTTCTCGCCCGTGACACTTCTTATCTTTGTCAGATATGCGTTATATTGTCATACCAAAATTTTGAAACATTTCAGAAAAAAAATAAAATTTCAAAAATCCAAAGGGGTTAGCCTTTGCTTTTCTACCAATAACGGCAATTTTCATCAACACTCGCCACAAATTCATTTTTCTCACCCATGAATCAAAACTCGTTGTAAATTCATTTTTCTCGCTCGTGAAGCTTCTTATCTTTGTCAGTTACGCGTTATATTGTCATACCTAAATTTTGTAGCATTTCAGAAAAAATCAAAATTTCACAAAAAAATCCAAAGGGGTTAGCCTTTGCTTTTTACCAAAAAGGTCAATTTTCATCAAAATTCGTCGTTAATTAATTTTCCTCGCTGGTGAAGCTTCTTATATTTGTCAGTTACGTGTTATATTATCATACCTAAACATTGAAGCATTTTAGAAAAAATTAAAATTTCACAAAAAATCCAAAGGGGTTAGCCTTTGTTTCTTACCAAAAATGACAAGTTCCATCAAAACTCGTCGTAAATTCATTTTTCTCGCCCGTGAAGCTTCTTATCTTTGTCATTTATGCATTATATTGTCATACCTAAACTTTGAAGCATTTCAGAAAAAATTCAAAATTTCACAAAAAATAAAAAGGGGTTTGCCTTTGCATTTCTACCAAAAACAACAATTTTCATCAACACTTGCCATAAATTCATTTTTCTCACCCGTGAATCAAAACTCGTCGTAAATTCATTTTTTCTCGCCCATGAGGCTTCTTATCTTTGTCAGATACGCGTTATCTTGTCATACCTAAACTTTGAAGCATTTCGGAAAAAATCAAAATTTCACAAAAAATCTAAAAATGTTATCCTATTTTTCTACCAAAAATTACAAGTTCCATCAAAACTCGTCGTAAATTCATTTTTCTCGCCTGTGAAGCTTCTTATCTTTGTCAGTTACGTGTTATATT
The DNA here is from genome assembly GCA_030760725.1 of Neostapfia colusana. NCBI lineage: Eukaryota > Viridiplantae > Streptophyta > Magnoliopsida > Poales > Poaceae > Neostapfia > Neostapfia colusana. Next base: position 145,664 of record JASWHV010000208.1, read on the forward strand.
GTCATACCTAAATTTTGAAGCATTTTGGAAAAAATCAAATTTCACGAAAAAATCCAAAGGGGTTAGCCTTTGCTTTTCTACCAAAACGACAATTTTCATCAACACTCGTCGTAAATTCATTTTTGTCGCCCGTGAATCAAAACTCGCCGTCAATTCCTTTTCAGAAAAAACAAAATTTCACCAAAAAATCCAAAGGGGTTAGCCTTTGCTTTTGTACCAAAAACGACAATTTTCATCAACACTCACCGTAAATTCATTTTTCCCGCCAGTGAATCAAAACTCACTGTAAATTCATTTTTCTCGCCCATGAGGCTTCTTATCTTTGTCAGATATGCGTTATCTTGTCATACCAAAATTTTGAAGCATTTCAGAAAAAAATCAAAATTTCAGAACAAAATCCAAAGGGGTTATCCTTTGCTTTTTACCAAAAACGGCAATTTTCATCAAAACTCGTCGTAAATTCATTTTTCTCACCCGTGAAGCTTCTTATCTTTGTCAGATACGTGTTATGTTGTCATACCTAAATTTTGAAGCATTTCAGAAAAAAATCAAAATTTCACAAAAAATCCAAATGGGTTACCCTTTGTTTTTTTACCAAAAACGACAAGTTCCATCAAAGCTCGTTGTAAATTCATTTTTCTCGCATGTGAAGCTTCTTATCTTTGTCAGATTTGCGTTATATTTTCATACCAAAATTTTTAAGCATTTCGGAAAAAATCAAAATTTCACAAAAAATCCAAAGGGGTTAGCCTTTGATTTTTCTCAAAAACGGCAATTTTCATCAAAATTCGTCGTAAATTCATTTTTCTCGCCCGTGAAGCTTCTTATCTTTGTCAGATACATGTTATATTGTCATACCTAAATTTTGAAGCATTTCAGAAAAAAATCAAAATTTCACAAAAAAATCCAAAGGGGTTAGCCTTTGCTTTTCTTTCTAAAACGACAATTTTCATCAACACTCGCCATAAATTCATTTTTCTCGCCCGTGAATCAAAACTCAATGTAAATTCATTTTTCTCGCCCATGAGGCTTCTTATCTTTGTCAGATATGCGTTATCTTGCCATACCTAAATTTTGAAGCATTTCGGAAAAAAAATCAAAATTTCATAACAAAATCCAAAGGGTTAGCCTTTGTTTTTTTTACCAAAAATGACAAGTTCCATAAAAACTCATTGTAAATTCATTTTTCTCGCCCGTGGCGCTTCTTATCTTTGTCAGATACGCGTTATATTGTCATACCGAAATTTTGAAGCATTTTGGAAAAAATCAAAATTTCACAAAAAATCCAAAGGGGTTAGCCTTTGCCTTTTCTCAAAAACGGCAATTTTCATCAAAATTCATCGTAAATTCATTTTCTCACCCGTGAAGCTTCTTATTTTTGTCAGATATGTGTTATATTGTCATACCTAAATTTTGAAGCATTTCAGAAAAAAAAAATTTCATCAAAAAATCCAAAGGGGTTAGCCTTTGCTTTTCTACCAAAAACGACAATTTTCATCAACACTCGCCGTAAATTCTTTTTTCTCGCCCGTGAATCAAAACTCACTGTAAATTCATTTTTCTCGCACATGAGGCTTCTTATCTTTGTCAGATACGCGTTATCTTGTCATACCTAAATTTTGAAGCATTTCAGAAAAATCAAAATTTCAGAACAAAATCCAAAGGGGTTAGCCTTTGCTTTTTACCAAAAACGGCAATTTTCATCAAAACTCATCGTAAATTCATTTTTCTCGCCTGTGATGCTTCTTATCTTTGTCAGATACGTGTTATGTTGTCATACGTAAATTTTGAAGCATTTCGGAAAAAAATCAAAATTTCACAAAAAATCCAAAGGGGTTAGCCTTTGTTTTTTACCAAAAACGACAAGTTCCATCAAAACTCGTCGTAAATTCATTTTTCTCGCCTGTGAAGCTTCTTATCTTTGTCTGATTTGCGTTATATTGTCATACCAAAATTTTTAAGCATTTCGGAAAAAATCAAAATTTCACAAAAAATCCAAAGGGGTTAGCCTTTGATTTTTCTCAAAAACGTCAATTTTCATCAAAATTCGTCGTAAATTCATTTTTCTCGCCCGTGAAGTTTCTTATCTTTGCCAGTTACGTGTTTTATTGTCATACCTAAATTTTGAAGCATTTTGGAAAAAAAATCAAAATTTCACAAAAAATCCAAAGGGGTTAGCCTTTGCTTTTCTACCTAAAACGACAATTTTCATCAACACTCGCCGTAAATTCATTTTTCTCGCCCGTGAATCAAAACTCAATGTAAATTCATTTTTCTCGCCCATGAGGCTTCTTATCTTTGTCAGATACGCGTTATCTTGTCATACCTAAATTTTGAAGCATTTCAGAAGAAAAAACAAAATTTCAGAACAAAATCCAAAGGGGTTAGCCTTTGCTTTTTACCAAAAATGACAGGTTCCATCAAAACTCGTCGTAAATTCATTTTTCTCGCCCATGAAGCTTCTTATATTTGTCAGATACGTGTTATATTGTCATACCTAAATTTTGAAGCATTTCACAAAAAAACAAAATTTCACCAAAAAATCCAAAGGGGTTAGCCTTTGCTTTTGTACCAAAAACGACAATTTTCATCAACAGTCGCTGTAAATTCATTTTTCCCGCCCGTGAATCAAAACTCACTATAAATTCATTTTTCTCGCACATGAGGCTTCTTATCTTTGTCAAATATGCGTTATCTTGTCATACCTAAATTTTGAAGCATTTCAGAAAAAATCAAAATTTCAGAACAAAATCCAAAGGGGTTAGCCTTTGCTTTTTACCAAAAACGGCAATTTTCATCAAAACTCGTCGTAAATTCATTTTTCTCGCCCGTGAAGCTTCTTATCTTTGTTAGTTACGTGTTATATTGTCATACCTAAATTTTGAAGCATTTCAGAAAAAAAAATCAAACTTTCACAAAAAAATCCAAAGGGGTTAGCCTTTGCTTTTCTACCAAAAACGACAATTTTCATCAACACTTGCCGTAAATTCATTTTTCTCGCCCGTGAATCAAAACTCAATGTAAATTCATTTTTCTCGCCCATGAGGCTTCTTATCTTTGTCAGATATGCGTTATCTTGTCATACCTAAATTTTGAAGCATTTCAGAAAAAATCAAAATTTCAGAACAAAATCCAAAGGGGTTAGCCTTTGTTTTTTTACCAAAAATGACAAGTTCCATCAAAACTCGTCGTAAATTCATTTTTCTCGCCCGTGGCGCTTCTTATCTTTGTCAGATACGCGTTATATTGTCATACCGAAATTTCGAAGCATTTTGGAAAAAAATCAAAATTTCACAAAAAATCCAAAGGGGTTAGCCTTTGCTTTTTCTCAAAAACGGCAATTTTCATCAAAATTCATCGTAAATTCATTTTTCTCACCCGTGAGGCTGTTCATTTTGTCAGATATGTGTTATATTGTCATACCTAAATTTTGAAGCATTTCAGAATAAACAAAATTTCACCAAAAAATCCAAAGGGGTTAGCCTTTGCTTTTCTACCAAAAACGACAATTTTCATCAACACTCGCCGTAAATTCATTTTTCCCGCCCGTGAATCAAAACTCACTGTAAATTCATTTTTCTCGCCCATGAGGCTTCTTATCTTTGTCAGATACGCGTTATCTTGTCATACCTAAATTTTGAAGCATTTCAGAAAAATCAAAATTTCAGAACAAAATCCAAAGGGGTTAGCCTTTGCTTTTTACCAAAAAAGGCAATTTTTATCAAAACTCGTCGTAAATTCATTTTTCTCGCCTGTGAAGCTTCTTATCTTTGTCAGATACGTGTTATGTTGTCATACCTAAATTTTGAAGCATTTCAGAAAAATCAAAATTTCACAAAAAATCCAAATGGGTTACCCTTTGTTTTTTTACCAAAAACGACAAGTTCCATCAAAGCTCGTTGTAAATTCATTTTCTCGCATGTGAAGCTTCTTATCTTTGTCAGATTTGCGTTATATTGTCATACCAAAATTTTTAAGCATTTCGGAAAAATCAAAATTTCAGAAAAAATCCAAAGGGGTTAGCCTTTGATTTTTCTCAAAAATGGCAATTTTCATCAAAATTCGTCATAAATTCATTTTTCTCGCCCGTGAAGCTTCTTATCTTTGTTAGTTACGTGTTATATTGTCATACCTAAATTTTGAAGCATTTCGGAAAAAATCAAAATTTCACAAAAAAATCCAAAGGGGTTAGCCTTTGCTTTTCTATCAAAAACGACAATTTTCATCAACACTTGCCATAAATTCATTTTTCTCGCCCGTGAATCAAAACTCAATGTAAATTCATTTTTCTCGCCCATGAGGCTTCTTATCTTTGTCAGATATGCGTTATCTTGTCATACCTAAATTTTGAAGCATTTCGGAAAAAAATCAAAATTTCAGAACAAAATCCAAAGGGGTTAGCCTTTGTTTTTTTTACCAAAAATGCCAAGTTCCATCAAAACTCATCGTAAATTCTTTTTTCTCGCCCGTGGCGCTTCTTATCTTTGTTAGATACGCGTTATATTGTCATACCGAAATTTTGAAGCATTTTGAAAAAAATCAAAATTTCACAAAAAATCCAAAGGGGTTAGCCTTTGCCTTTTTTCAAAAAAGGCAATTTTCATCAAAATTCATCGTAAATTCATTTTTCTCACCCGTGAAGCTTCTTATTTTTGTCAGATATGTGTTATATTGTCATACCTAAATTTTGAAGCATTTCAGAAAAAAACAAAATTTCACAAAAAAATCCAAAGGGGTTAGCCTTTGCTTTTCTACCAAAAACGACAATTTTCATCAACACTCGCCGTAAATTCATTTTTCTCGCCGGTGAACCAAAACTCAATGTAAATTCATTTTTCTCGCCCATGAGACTTCTTATCTCTGTCAGATACGTGTTATCTTGTCATACCTAAATTTTGAAGCATTTTGGAAAAAAATCAAAATTTCAGAACAAAATCCAAAGGGGTTAGCCTTTGTTTTTTGTACCAAAAATGACAAGTTCCATCAAAACTCGTCGTAAATTCATTTTTCTCGCCCCTGATGCTTCTTATCTTTGTCAGATACGCGTTATATTGTCATACCAAAATTTTGAAGCATTTCGGAAAAAATCAAAATTTCACAAAAAATCGAAAGGTGTTAGCCTTTGCTTTTTCTCAAAAACGGCAATTTTCATCAAAATTCATCGTAAATTCATTTTTCTCACCTGTGAAGCTTCTTATTTTTGTCAGATACATGTTATATTGTCATACCTAAATTTTGAAGCATTTCAGAAAAAACAAAATTTCACCAAAAAATCCAAAGGGGTTAGCCTTTGCTTTTCTACCAAAAACGACAATTTTCATCAACACTCGCCGTAAATTCATTTTTCTCGCCCGTGAATCAAAACTCACTGTAAATTCATTTTTCTCGCCCATGAGGCTTCTTATCTTTGTCAGATACGCGTTATCTTGTAATACCTAAATTTTGAAGCATTTCAGAAAAAATCAAAATTTCAGAACAAAATCCAAAGGGGTTAGCCTTTGCTTTTTACCAAAAACGGCAATTTTCATCAAAACTCATCGTAAATTCATTTTTCTCGCCCGTGAAGCTTCTTATCTTTGTCAGATACGTATTATGTTGTCATACGTAAATTTTAAAGCATTTCGGAAAAAAATCAAAATTTCACAAAAAATCCAAAGGGGTTAGCCTTTGTTTTTTACCAAAAACCACAAGTTCCATCAAAACTCGTCGTAAATTCATTTTTCCGCTTGTGAAGCTTCTTATCTTTGTCTGATTTGCGTTATATTGTCATACCAAAATTTTTAAGCATTTCGGAAAAAATCAAAATTTCACAAAAAATCCAAAGGGGTTAGCCTTTGATTTTTTTCAAAAACGGCAATTTTCATCAAAATTCATCGTAAATTCATTTTTCTCGCCCGTGAAGTTTCTTATCTTTGCCAGTTACGTGTTTTAATGTCATACCTAAATTTTGAAGCATTTTGGAAAAAAATCAAAATTCCACAAAAAATCCAAAGGGGTTAGCCTTTGCTTTTCTACCTAAAACGACAATTTTCATCAACACTCGCCGTAAATTCATTTTTCTCGTCCGTGAATCAAAACTCAATGTAAATTCATTTTTCTTGCCCATGAGGCTTCTTATCTTTGTCAGATACGCGTTATCTTGTCATACCTAAATTTTGAAGCATTTTAGAAAAAATCAAAATTTCAGAACAAAATCCAAAGGGGTTAGCCTTTGCTTTTTACCAAAAACGGCAATTTTCATCAAAACTCGTCGTAAATTCATTTTTCTCGCCCGTGAAGTTTCTTATCTTTGCCAGTTACGTGTTTTATTGTCATACCTAAATTTTGAAGCATTTTGGAAAAAAATCAAAATTTCACAAAAAATCCAAAGGGGTTAGCCTTTGCTTTTCTACCTAAAACGACAATTTTCATCAACACTCGCCGTAAATTCATTTTTCCCGCCCGTGAATCAAAACTCACTGTAAATTCATTTTTCTCGCCCATGAGGCTTCTTATCTTTGTCAGATACGCGTTATCTTGTCATACCTAAGTTTTAAAGCATTTAAAAAAAATCAAAATTTCAGAACAAAATCCAAAGGGGTTAGCCTTTGCTTTTTACCAAAAACGGCAATTTTCATCAAAACTCGTCGTAAATTCATTTTTCTCGCCCGTGAAGTTTCTTATCTTTGCCAGTTACGTGTTTTATTGTCATACCTAAATTTTGAAGCATTTTGGAAAAAAAAAATCAAAATTTCACAAAAAATCCAAAGGGGTTAGCCTTTGCTTTTCTACCTAAAACGACAATTTTCATCAACACTCGCCGTAAATTCATTTTTCCCGCCCGTGAATCAAAACTCACTGTAAATTCATTTTTCTCGCCCATGAGGCTTCTTATCTTTGTCAAATACGCGTTATCTTGTAATACCTAAATTTTGAAGCATTTCAGAAAAAATCAAAATTTCAGAACAAAATCCAAAGGGGTTAGCCTTTGCTTTTGTACCAAAAACGACAATTTTCATCAACACTCGCCGTAAATTCATTTTTCCCGCCCGTGAATCAAAACTCACTGTAAATTCATTTTTCTCGCCCATGAGGCTTCTTATCTTTGTCAGTTACGTGTTTTATTGTCATACCTAAATTTTGAAGCATTTGGAAAAAAAATCAAAATTTCACAAAAAATCCAAAGGGGTTAGCCTTTGCTTTTGTACCAAAAATAACAATTTTCATCAACACTCGCCGTAAATTCATTTTTCCACCCCGTGAATCAAAACTCACTGTAAATTCATTTTTCTCGCCCATGAGGCTTCTTATCTTTGTCAGATACGCGTTATCTTGTAATACCTAAATTTTGAAGCATTTTAGAAAAAATCAAAATTTCAGAACAAAATCCAAAGGGGTTAGCCTTTGCTTTTTACCAAAAACGGCAATTTTCATCAAAACTCGTCGTAAATTCATTTTTCTCGCCCGTGAAGCTTCTTATCTTTGTCAGATACGTATTATGTTGTCATACGTAAATTTTGAAGCATTTCGGAAAAAAAATCAAAATTTCACAAAAAATCCAAAGGGGTTAGCCTTTGTTTTTTACCAAAAACGACAAGTTCCATCAAATCTCGTAGTAAATTAATTTTTCTCGCCTGTGAAGCTTCTTATCTTTGTCTGATTTGCGTTATATTGTCATACCAAAATTTTTAAGCATTTTGGAAAAATCAAAATTTCACAAAAACTCCAAAGGGGTTAGCCTTTGATTTTTCTCAAAAACGGCAATTTTCATCAAAATTCGTCGTAAATTCATTTTTCTCGCCCTGAAGTTTCTTATCTTTGCCAGTTACGTGTTTTAACGTCATACCTAAATTTTGAAGCATTTTGGAAAAAAAATCAAAATTTCACAAAAAATCCAAAGGGGTTAGCCTTTGCTTTTCTACCTAAAACGACAATTTTCATCAACACTCGCGTAAATTCATTTTTCTCGTCCGTGAATCAAAACTCAATGTAAATTCATTTTTCTCGCCCATGAGGCTTCTTATCTTTGTCAGATACGCGTTATCTTGTAATACCTAAATTTTGAAGCATTTCAGAAAAAATTAAAATTTCGGAACAAAATCCAAAGGGGTTAGCCTTTGCTTTTTACCAAAAACGGCAATTTTCATCAAAACTCGTCGTAAATTCATTTTTCTCGCCCGTGAAGCTTCTTATCTTTGTCAGATACGTATTATGTTGTCATACGTAAATTTTGAAGCATTTCGGAAAAAAATCAAAATTTCACAAAAAATCCAAAGGGGTTAGCCTTTCTTTTTTACCAAAAACGACAAGTTCCATCAAATCTCGTAGTAAATTCATTTTTCTCGCCTGTGAAGCTTCTTATCTTTGTCTGATTTGCGTTATATTGTCATACCAAATTTTTTAAGCATTTCAGAAAATATCAAAATTTCACAAAAAATCCAAAGGGTTAGCCTTTGATTTTTCTCAAAAACGGCAATTTTCATCAAAATTCGTCGTAAATTCATTTTTCTCGCCCGTGAAGTTTCTTATCTTTGCCAGTTACGTGTTTTAATGTCATACCTAAATTTTGAAGCATTTTGGAAAAAAATCAAAATTTCACAAAAAATCCAAAGGGTTAGCCTTTGCTTTTCTACCTAAAACGACAATTTTCATCTACACTCGCCGTAAATTCATTTTTCTCGTCCGTGAATCAAAACTCAATGTAAATTTATTTTTCTCGCCCATGAGGCTTCTTATCTTTGTCAGATACGTGTTATCTTGTCATACCTAAATTTTGAAGCATTTCAGAAAAAAATCAAAATTTCAGAACAAAATCCAAAGGGGTTAGCCTTTGCTTTTTACCAAAAATGACAAGTTCCATCAAAACTCGTCGTAAATTCATTTTTCTCGCCCATGAAGCTTCTTATATTTGTCAGATACGTGTTATATTGTCATATCTAAATTTTGAAGCATTTCAGAAAAAAAACAAAATTTCACCAAAAAATCCAAAGGGGTTAGCCTTTGCTTTTGTACCAAAAACGACAATTTTCATCAACAATCGCCGTAAATTCATTTTTCCCGCCCGTGAAACAAAACTCACTATAAATTCATTTTTCTCACCCATGAGGCTTCTTATCTTTGTCAAATATGCGTTATCTTGTCATACCTAAATTTTGAAGCATTTCGGAAAAAAAATCAAAATTTCAGAACAAAATCCAAAGGGGTTAGCCTTTATTTTTTTTACCAAAAATGACAAGTTCCATCAAAACTCATCGTAAATTTATTTTTCTCGCCCGCGGCGCTTCTTATCTTTGTCAGATACGCGTTATATTGTCATACCGTAATTTTGAAGCATTTTGGAAAAAAAAATCAAAATTTCACAAAAAATCCAAAGGGGTTAGCCTTTGCCTTTTCTCAAAAACGGCAATTTTCATCAAAATTCATCGTAAATTCATTTTTCTCACCCGTGAAGCTTCTTATTTTTGTCAGATATGTGTTATATTGTCATACCTAAATTTTGAAGCATTTCAGAAAAAAACAAAATTTCACCAAAAAATCCAAAGGGATTAGCCTTTGCTTTTCTACCAAAAACGACAATTTTCATCAACATTCGCCGTATATTCATTTTTCTCGCCCGTGAACCAAAACTCAATGTAAATTCATTTTTCTCGCCCATGAGACTTCTTATCTTTGTCAGATACGTGTTATCTTGTCATACCTAAATTTTGAAGCATTTTGGAAAAAAATCAAAATTTCAAAACAAAATCCAAAGGGTTAGCCTTCGTTTTTTGTACCAAAAATGACAAGTTCCATCAAAACTCGTCGTAAATTCATTTTTCTCGCCCCTGACGCTTCTTATCTTTGTTAGATACGCGTTATATTGTCATACCAAAATTTTTAAGCATTTCGGAAAAAATCAAAATTTCACAAAAAATCCAAAGGTGTTAGCCTTTGCTTTTTCTCAAAAACGGCAATTTTCATCAAAATTCATCGGAAATTCATTTTTCTCACCCGTGAAGCTTCTTATTTTTGTCAGATACATGTTATATTGTCATACCTAAATTTTGAAGCATTTCAGAAAAACAAAATTTCACCAAAAAATCCAAAGGGGTTAGCCTTTGCTTTTCTACCAAAAACGACAATTTTCATCAACGCTCGCCGTAAATTCATTTTTCTCGCCCGTGAATCAAAACTCACTGTAAATTCATTTTTCTCGCACATGAGGCTTCTTATCTTTGTCAGATACGCGTTATCTTGTCATACCTAAGTTTTTAAGAATTTCAGAAAAAATCAAAATTTCAGAACAAAATCCAAAGGGGTTAGCCTTTGCTTTTTACAAAAACGGCAATTTTCAGCAAAACTCGTCGTAAATTCATTTTTCTCGCCCATGAAGCTTCTTATCTTTGTCAGATACGTGTTATGTTGTCATACGTAAATTTTGAAGCATTTCAGAAAAAAAATTAAAATTTCACAAAAAATCCAAAGGGGTTAGCCTTTGTTTTTTACCAAAAACGACAAGTTCCATCAAAACTCGTCGTAAATTCATTTTTCTCACCTGTGAAGCTTCTTATCTTTGTCTGATTTGCGTTATATTGTCATACCAAAATTTTTCAGCATTTCGGAAAAAATCAAAATTTCACAAAAAATCCAAAGGGGTTAGCCTTTGATTTTTCTCAAAAACGGCAATTTTCATCAAAATTCGTCGTAAATTCATTTTTCTCGCCCGTGAAGTTTCTTATCTTTGCCAGTTACGTGTTTTATTGTCATACCTAAATTTTCAAGCATTTTGGAAAAAAAAATCAAAATTTCACAAAAAATCCAAAGGGGTTAGCCTTTGCTTTTCTTCCTAAAACGACAATTTTCATCAACACTCGCCGTAAATTCATTTTTCTCGCCTGTGAATCAAAACTCAATGTAAATTCATTTTTCTTGCCCATGAGGCTTCTTATCTTTGTCAGATACGCGTTATCTTGTCATACCTAAATTTTGAAGCATTTCGGAAAAAAAAAACAAAATTTCAGAACAAAATCCAAAGGGGTTACCCTTTGCTTTTTACCAAAAATAACAAGTTCCATCAAAACTCGTCGTAAATTCATTTTTCTCGCCCATGAAGCTTCTTATATTTGTCAGATACGTGTTAAATTGTCATACCTAAATTGTGAAGCATTTCAGAAAAAAACAAAATTTCACCAAAAAATCCAAAGGGGTTAGCCTTTGCTTTTGTACCAAAAACGACAATTTTCATCAACACTCGCTGTAAATTCATTTTTCCCGCCCGTGAATCAAAACTCACTGTAAATTCATTTTTCTCGCCCATGAGCCTTCTTATCTTTGTCAGATACGCGTTATCTTGTAATACCTAAATTTTGAAGCATTTCAGAAAAATCAAAATTTCAGAACAAAATCCAAAGGGGTTAGCCTTTGCTTTTTACCAAAAACGGCAATTTTCATCAAAACTCGTCGTAAATTCATTTTTCTCGCCCGTGAAGCTTCTTATCTTTGTCAGATACGTATTATGTTGTCATACGTAAATTTTGAAGAATTTCGGAAAAAAATCAAAATTTCACAAAAAATCTAAAGGGGTTAGCCTTTGTTTTTTTACCAAAAATGACAAGTTCCATCAAAACTCATCGTAAATTCATTTTTCTCGCCCATGGCGCTTCTTATCTTAGTCAGATACACGTTATATTGTCATACAGAAATTTTGAAGCATTTTGGAAAAAATCAAAATTTCACAAAAAATCCAAAGGGGTTAGCCTTTGCCTTTTCTCAAAAACGGCAATTTTCATCAAAATTCATCGTAAATTCATTTTTCTCACCCGTGAAGATTCTTATTTTTGTCAGATATGTGTTATATTGTCATACCTAAATTTTGAAGCATTTCAGAAAAAACAAAATTTCACCAAAAAATCCAAAGGGGTTAGCCTTTGCTTTTCTACCAAAAACGACAATTTTCATCAACATTCGCCGTAAATTCATTTTTCTCGCCCGTGAACCAAAACTCAATGTAAATTCATTTTTCTTGCCCATGAGACTTCTTATCTTTGTCAGATACGTGTTATCTTGTCATACCTAAATTTTGAAGCATTTTGGAAAAAAATCAAAATTTTAGAACAAAATCCAAAGGGGTTAGCCTTTGTTTTTTGTACCAAAAATGACAGGTTCCATCAAAACTCGTCGTAAATTCATTTTTCTCGCCCCTGACGCTTCTTATCTTTGTAAGATACGCGTTATATTGTCATACCAAAATTTTGAAGCATTTCGGAAAAAATCAAAATTTCACAAAAAATCCAAAGGTGTTAGCCTTTGCTTTTTCTCAAAAACGGCAATTTTCATCAAAATTCATCGTAAATTCATTTTTCTCACCCGTGAAGCTTCTTATTTTTGTCAGATACATGTTATATTGTCATACCTAAATTTTGAAGCATTTCAGAAAAAACAAAATTTCACCAAAAATCCAAAGGGGTTAGCCTTTGGTTTTCTACCAAAAATGACAGTTTTAATCAACACTCGCCGTAAATTCATTTTTCTCGCCCGTGAATCAAAACTCACTGTAAATTCATTTTTCTTGCACATGAGGCTTCTTATCTTTGTCAGATACACGTTATCTTGTCATACCTAAATTTTGAAGCATTTCAGAAAAAAATCAAAATTTCAGAACAAAATCCAAAGGTGTTAGCCTTTGCTTTTTACCAAAAACGGCAATTTTCATCAAAACTCGTCGTAAATTCATTTTTCTCGCTCGTGAAGCTTCTTATCTTTGTCAGATACATGTTATGTTGTCATACGTAAATTTTGAAGCATTTCGGAAAAAAATCAAAATTTCACAAAAAATCCAAAGGGGTTAGCCTTTGTTTTTTTACAAAAATGACAAGTTCCATCAAAACTCATCGTAAATTCATTTTTCTCGCCCGTGGCGCTTCTTATCTTTGTCAGATACACGTTGTATTGTCATACAGAAATTTTGAAGCATTTTGGAAAAAATCAAAATTTCACAAAAAATCCAAAGGGGTTAGCCTTTGCCTTTTCTCAAAAATGGCAATTTTCATCAAAATTCATCGTAAATTCATTTTTCTCACCCGTGAAGATTCTTATTTTTGTCAGATATGTGTTATATTGTCATACCTAAATTTTGAAGCATTTCAGAAAAAAACAAAATTTCATTAAAAAATCCAAAGGGGTTAGCCTTTGCTTTTCTACCAAAAACGACAATTTTCATCAACATTCGCCGTAAATTCATTTTTCTCGACCGTGAACCAAAACTCAATGTAAATTCATTTTTCTCGCTCATGAGACTTCTTATCTTTGTCAGATATGTGTTATCTTGTCATACCTAAATTTTGAAGCATTTTGGAAAAAAATCAAAATTTCAGAACAAAATCCAAAGGGGTTAGCCTTTGTTTTTTGTACCAAAAATGACAAGTTCCATCAAAACTCGTCGTAAATTCATTTTTCTCGCCCCTGACGCTTCTTATCTTTGTCAGATACGCGTTATATTGTCATACCAAAATTTTGAAGCATTTCGGAAAAAATCAAAATTTCACAAAAAATCCAAAGGTGTTAGCCTTTGCTTTTTCTCAAAAACGGCAATTTTCATCAAAATTCATCGTAAATTCATTTTTCTCACCCGTGAAGCTTCTTATTTTTGTCAGATACATGTTATATTGTCATACCTAAATTTTGAAGCATTTCAGAAAAAACAAAATTTCACCAAAAAATCCAAAGGGGTTAGCCTTTGGTTTTCTACCAAAAACGACAATTTTCATCAACACTCGCCGTAAATTCATTTTTCTCGCCCGTGAATCAAAACTCACTGTAAATTCATTTTTCTTGCACATGAGGCTTCTTATCTTTGTCAGATACGCGTTATCTTGTCATACCTAAATTTTGAAGCATTTCAGAAAAAATCAAAATTTCAGAACAAAATCCAAAGGTGTTAGCCTTTGCTTTTTACCAAAAACGGCAATTTTCATCAAAACTCGTCGTAAATTTATTTTTCTCGCCCGTGAAGCTTCTTATCTTTGTCAGATACGTGTTATGTTGTCATACGTAAATTTTGAAGCATTTCAGAAAAAAATTAAAATTTCACAAAAAATCCAAAGGGGTTAGCCTTTGTTTTTTACCAAAAACGACAAGTTCCATCAAAACTCGTCGTAAATTCATTTTTCTCACCTGTGAAGCTTCTTATCTTTGTCTGATTTGCGTTATATTGTCATACCAAAATTTTTCAGCATTTCGGAAAAAATCAAAATTTCACAAAAAATCCAAAGGGGTTAGCCTTTGATTTTTCTCAAAAATGGCAATTTTCATCAAAATTCGTCGTAAATTCATTTTTCTCGCCCGTGAAGTTTCTTATCTTTGCCAGTTACGTGTTTTATTGTCATACCTAAATTTTCAAGCATTTTGGAAAAAAATCAAAATTTCACAAAAAATCCAAAGGGGTTAGCCTTTTCTTTTCTACCTAAAACGACAATTTTCACCAACACTCGCCGTAAATTCATTTTTCTCGCCTGTGAATCAAAACTCAATGTAAATTCATTTTTCTCGCCCATGAGGCTTCTTATCTTTGTCAGATACGCGTTATCTTGTCATACCTAAATTTTGAAGCATTTCGGAAAAAAAACAAAATTTCAGAACAAAATCCAAAGGGGTTACCCTTTGTTTTTTGTACCAAAAATGACAAGTTCCATCAAAACTCGTCGTAAATTCATTTTTCTCGCCCCTGATGCTTCTTATCTTTGTCAGATACGCGTTATATTGTCATACCAAAATTTTGAAGCATTTCGGAAAAAATCAAAATTTCACAAAAAATCGAAAGGTGTTAGCCTTTGCTTTTTCTCAAAAACGGCAATTTTCATCAAAATTCATCGTAAATTCATTTTTCTCACCCGTGAAGATTCTTATTTTTGTCAGATATGTGTTATATTGTCATACCTAAATTTTGAAGCATTTCAGAAAAAACAAAATTTCACCAAAAAATCCAAAGGGGTTAGCCTTTGCTTTTCTACCAAAAACGACAATTTTCATCAACATTCGCCGTAAATTCATTTTTCTCGCCCGTGAACCAAAACTCAATGTAAATTCATTTTTCTTGCCCATGAGACTTCTTATCTTTGTCAGATACGTGTTATCTTGTCATACCTAAATTTTGAAGCATTTTGGAAAAAAATCAAAATTTTAGAACAAAATCCAAAGGGGTTAGCCTTTGTTTTTTGTACCAAAAATGACAGGTTCCATCAAAACTCGTCGTAAATTCATTTTTCTCGCCCCTGACGCTTCTTATCTTTGTAAGATACGCGTTATATTGTCATACCAAAATTTTGAAGCATTTCGGAAAAAATCAAAATTTCACAAAAAATCCAAAGGTGTTAGCCTTTGCTTTTTCTCAAAAACGGCAATTTTCATCAAAATTCATCGTAAATTCATTTTTCTCACCCGTGAAGCTTCTTATTTTTGTCAGATACATGTTATATTGTCATACCTAAATTTTGAAGCATTTCAGAAAAAACAAAATTTCACCAAAAATCCAAAGGGGTTAGCCTTTGGTTTTCTACCAAAAATGACAGTTTTAATCAACACTCGCCGTAAATTCATTTTTCTCGCCCGTGAATCAAAACTCACTGTAAATTCATTTTTCTTGCACATGAGGCTTCTTATCTTTGTCAGATACACGTTATCTTGTCATACCTAAATTTTGAAGCATTTCAGAAAAAAATCAAAATTTCAGAACAAAATCCAAAGGTGTTAGCCTTTGCTTTTTACCAAAAACGGCAATTTTCATCAAAACTCGTCGTAAATTCATTTTCTCGCTCGTGAAGCTTCTTATCTTTGTCAGATACATGTTATGTTGTCATACGTAAATTTTGAAGCATTTCGGAAAAAAATCAAAATTTCACAAAAAATCCAAAGGGGTTAGCCTTTGTTTTTTTACAAAAATGACAAGTTCCATCAAAACTCATCGTAAATTCATTTTTCTCGCCCGTGGCGCTTCTTATCTTTGTCAGATACACGTTGTATTGTCATACAGAAATTTTGAAGCATTTTGGAAAAAATCAAAATTTCACAAAAAATCCAAAGGGGTTAGCCTTTGCCTTTTCTCAAAAATGGCAATTTTCATCAAAATTCATCGTAAATTCATTTTTCTCACCCGTGAAGATTCTTATTTTTGTCAGATATGTGTTATATTGTCATACCTAAATTTTGAAGCATTTCAGAAAAAAACAAAATTTCATTAAAAAATCCAAAGGGGTTAGCCTTTGCTTTTCTACCAAAAACGACAATTTTCATCAACATTCGCCGTAAATTCATTTTTCTCGACCGTGAACCAAAACTCAATGTAAATTCATTTTTCTCGCTCATGAGACTTCTTATCTTTGTCAGATATGTGTTATCTTGTCATACCTAAATTTTGAAGCATTTTGGAAAAAAATCAAAATTTCAGAACAAAATCCAAAGGGGTTAGCCTTTGTTTTTTGTACCAAAAATGACAAGTTCCATCAAAACTCGTCGTAAATTCATTTTTCTCGCCCCTGACGCTTCTTATCTTTGTCAGATACGCGTTATATTGTCATACCAAAATTTTGAAGCATTTCGGAAAAAATCAAAATTTCACAAAAAATCCAAAGGTGTTAGCCTTTGCTTTTTCTCAAAAACGGCAATTTTCATCAAAATTCATCGTAAATTCATTTTTCTCACCCGTGAAGCTTCTTATTTTTGTCAGATACATGTTATATTGTCATACCTAAATTTTGAAGCATTTCAGAAAAAACAAAATTTCACCAAAAAATCCAAAGGGGTTAGCCTTTGGTTTTCTACCAAAAACGACAATTTTCATCAACACTCGCCGTAAATTCATTTTTCTCGCCCGTGAATCAAAACTCACTGTAAATTCATTTTTCTTGCACATGAGGCTTCTTATCTTTGTCAGATACGCGTTATCTTGTCATACCTAAATTTTGAAGCATTTCAGAAAAAATCAAAATTTCAGAACAAAATCCAAAGGTGTTAGCCTTTGCTTTTTACCAAAAACGGCAATTTTCATCAAAACTCGTCGTAAATTTATTTTTCTCGCCCGTGAAGCTTCTTATCTTTGTCAGATACGTGTTATGTTGTCATACGTAAATTTTGAAGCATTTCAGAAAAAAATTAAAATTTCACAAAAAATCCAAAGGGGTTAGCCTTTGTTTTTTACCAAAAACGACAAGTTCCATCAAAACTCGTCGTAAATTCATTTTTCTCACCTGTGAAGCTTCTTATCTTTGTCTGATTTGCGTTATATTGTCATACCAAAATTTTTCAGCATTTCGGAAAAAATCAAAATTTCACAAAAAATCCAAAGGGGTTAGCCTTTGATTTTTCTCAAAAATGGCAATTTTCATCAAAATTCGTCGTAAATTCATTTTTCTCGCCCGTGAAGTTTCTTATCTTTGCCAGTTACGTGTTTTATTGTCATACCTAAATTTTCAAGCATTTTGGAAAAAAATCAAAATTTCACAAAAAATCCAAAGGGGTTAGCCTTTTCTTTTCTACCTAAAACGACAATTTTCACCAACACTCGCCGTAAATTCATTTTTCTCGCCTGTGAATCAAAACTCAATGTAAATTCATTTTTCTCGCCCATGAGGCTTCTTATCTTTGTCAGATACGCGTTATCTTGTCATACCTAAATTTTGAAGCATTTCGGAAAAAAAACAAAATTTCAGAACAAAATCCAAAGGGGTTACCCTTTGTTTTTTGTACCAAAAATGACAAGTTCCATCAAAACTCGTCGTAAATTCATTTTTCTCGCCCCTGATGCTTCTTATCTTTGTCAGATACGCGTTATATTGTCATACCAAAATTTTGAAGCATTTCGGAAAAAATCAAAATTTCACAAAAAATCGAAAGGTGTTAGCCTTTGCTTTTTCTCAAAAACGGCAATTTTCATCAAAATTCATCGTAAATTCATTTTTCTCACCTGTGAAGCTTCTTATTTTTGTCAGATACATGTTATATTGTCATACCTAAATTTTGAAGCATTTCAGAAAAAACAAAATTTCACCAAAAAATCCAAAGGGGTTAGCCTTTGCTTTTCTACCAAAAACGACAATTTTCATCAACACTCGCCGTAAATTCATTTTTCTCGCCCGTGAATCAAAACTCACTGTAAATTCATTTTTCTCGCCCATGAGGCTTCTTATCTTTGTCAGATACGCGTTATCTTGTAATACCTAAATTTTGAAGCATTTCAGAAAAAATCAAAATTTCAGAACAAAATCCAAAGGGGTTAGCCTTTGCTTTTTACCAAAAACGGCAATTTTCATCAAAACTCATCGTAAATTCATTTTTCTCGCCCGTGAAGCTTCTTATCTTTGTCAGATACGTATTATGTTGTCATACGTAAATTTTAAAGCATTTCGGAAAAAAATCAAAATTTCACAAAAAATCCAAAGGGGTTAGCCTTTGTTTTTTACCAAAAACCACAAGTTCCATCAAAACTCGTCGTAAATTCATTTTTCCGCTTGTGAAGCTTCTTATCTTTGTCTGATTTGCGTTATATTGTCATACCAAAATTTTTAAGCATTTCGGAAAAAATCAAAATTTCACAAAAAATCCAAAGGGGTTAGCCTTTGATTTTTTTCAAAAACGGCAATTTTCATCAAAATTCATCGTAAATTCATTTTTCTCGCCCGTGAAGTTTCTTATCTTTGCCAGTTACGTGTTTTAATGTCATACCTAAATTTTGAAGCATTTTGGAAAAAAATCAAAATTCCACAAAAAATCCAAAGGGGTTAGCCTTTGCTTTTCTACCTAAAACGACAATTTTCATCAACACTCGCCGTAAATTCATTTTTCTCGTCCGTGAATCAAAACTCAATGTAAATTCATTTTTCTTGCCCATGAGGCTTCTTATCTTTGTCAGATACGCGTTATCTTGTCATACCTAAATTTTGAAGCATTTTAGAAAAAATCAAAATTTCAGAACAAAATCCAAAGGGGTTAGCCTTTGCTTTTTACCAAAAACGGCAATTTTCATCAAAACTCGTCGTAAATTCATTTTTCTCGCCCGTGAAGTTTCTTATCTTTGCCAGTTACGTGTTTTATTGTCATACCTAAATTTTGAAGCATTTTGGAAAAAAATCAAAATTTCACAAAAAATCCAAAGGGGTTAGCCTTTGCTTTTCTACCTAAAACGACAATTTTCATCAACACTCGCCGTAAATTCATTTTTCCCGCCCGTGAATCAAAACTCACTGTAAATTCATTTTTCTCGCCCATGAGGCTTCTTATCTTTGTCAGATACGCGTTATCTTGTCATACCTAAGTTTTAAAGCATTTAAAAAAAATCAAAATTTCAGAACAAAATCCAAAGGGGTTAGCCTTTGCTTTTTACCAAAAACGGCAATTTTCATCAAAACTCGTCGTAAATTCATTTTTCTCGCCCGTGAAGTTTCTTATCTTTGCCAGTTACGTGTTTTATTGTCATACCTAAATTTTGAAGCATTTTGGAAAAAAAAAATCAAAATTTCACAAAAAATCCAAAGGGGTTAGCCTTTGCTTTTCTACCTAAAACGACAATTTTCATCAACACTCGCCGTAAATTCATTTTTCCCGCCCGTGAATCAAAACTCACTGTAAATTCATTTTTCTCGCCCATGAGGCTTCTTATCTTTGTCAAATACGCGTTATCTTGTAATACCTAAATTTTGAAGCATTTCAGAAAAAATCAAAATTTCAGAACAAAATCCAAAGGGGTTAGCCTTTGCTTTTGTACCAAAAACGACAATTTTCATCAACACTCGCCGTAAATTCATTTTTCCCGCCCGTGAATCAAAACTCACTGTAAATTCATTTTTCTCGCCCATGAGGCTTCTTATCTTTGTCAGTTACGTGTTTTATTGTCATACCTAAATTTTGAAGCATTTTGGAAAAAAAATCAAAATTTCACAAAAAATCCAAAGGGGTTAGCCTTTGCTTTTGTACCAAAAATAACAATTTTCATCAACACTCGCCGTAAATTCATTTTTCCACCCCGTGAATCAAAACTCACTGTAAATTCATTTTTCTCGCCCATGAGGCTTCTTATCTTTGTCAGATACGCGTTATCTTGTAATACCTAAATTTTGAAGCATTTTAGAAAAAATCAAAATTTCAGAACAAAATCCAAAGGGGTTAGCCTTTGCTTTTTACCAAAAACGGCAATTTTCATCAAAACTCGTCGTAAATTCATTTTTCTCGCCCGTGAAGCTTCTTATCATTGTCAGATACGTATTATGTTGTCATACGTAAATTTTGAAGCATTTCGGAAAAAAAATCAAAATTTCACAAAAAATCCAAAGGGGTTAGCCTTTGTTTTTTACCAAAAACGACAAGTTCCATCAAATCTCGTAGTAAATTAATTTTTCTCGCCTGTGAAGCTTCTTATCTTTGTCTGATTTGCGTTATATTGTCATACCAAAATTTTTAAGCATTTTGGAAAAATCAAAATTTCACAAAAACTCCAAAGGGGTTAGCCTTTGATTTTTCTCAAAAACGGCAATTTTCATCAAAATTCGTCGTAAATTCATTTTTCTCGCCCTGAAGTTTCTTATCTTTGCCAGTTACGTGTTTTAACGTCATACCTAAATTTTGAAGCATTTTGGAAAAAAAATCAAAATTTCACAAAAAATCCAAAGGGGTTAGCCTTTGCTTTTCTACCTAAAACGACAATTTTCATCAACACTCGCGTAAATTCATTTTTCTCGTCCGTGAATCAAAACTCAATGTAAATTCATTTTTCTCGCCCATGAGGCTTCTTATCTTTGTCAGATACGCGTTATCTTGTAATACCTAAATTTTGAAGCATTTCAGAAAAAATTAAAATTTCGGAACAAAATCCAAAGGGGTTAGCCTTTGCTTTTTACCAAAAACGGCAATTTTCATCAAAACTCGTCGTAAATTCATTTTTCTCGCCCGTGAAGCTTCTTATCTTTGTCAGATACGTATTATGTTGTCATACGTAAATTTTGAAGCATTTCGGAAAAAAATCAAAATTTCACAAAAAATCCAAAGGGGTTAGCCTTTCTTTTTTACCAAAAACGACAAGTTCCATCAAATCTCGTAGTAAATTCATTTTTCTCGCCTGTGAAGCTTCTTATCTTTGTCTGATTTGCGTTATATTGTCATACCAAATTTTTTAAGCATTTCAGAAAATATCAAAATTTCACAAAAAATCCAAAGGGTTAGCCTTTGATTTTTCTCAAAAACGGCAATTTTCATCAAAATTCGTCGTAAATTCATTTTTCTCGCCCGTGAAGTTTCTTATCTTTGCCAGTTACGTGTTTTAATGTCATACCTAAATTTTGAAGCATTTTGGAAAAAAATCAAAATTTCACAAAAAATCCAAAGGGTTAGCCTTTGCTTTTCTACCTAAAACGACAATTTTCATCTACACTCGCCGTAAATTCATTTTTCTCGTCCGTGAATAAAAACTCAATGTAAATTTATTTTTCTCGCCCATGAGGCTTCTTATCTTTGTCAGATACGTGTTATCTTGTCATACCTAAATTTTGAAGCATTTCAGAAAAAAATCAAAATTTCAGAACAAAATCCAAAGGGGTTAGCCTTTGCTTTTTACCAAAAATGACAAGTTCCATCAAAACTCGTCGTAAATTCATTTTTCTCGCCCATGAAGCTTCTTATATTTGTCAGATACGTGTTATATTGTCATATCTAAATTTTGAAGCATTTCAGAAAAAAAACAAAATTTCACCAAAAAATCCAAAGGGGTTAGCCTTTGCTTTTGTACCAAAAACGACAATTTTCATCAACAATCGCCGTAAATTCATTTTTCCCGCCCGTGAAACAAAACTCACTATAAATTCATTTTTCTCACCCATGAGGCTTCTTATCTTTGTCAAATATGCGTTATCTTGTCATACCTAAATTTTGAAGCATTTCGGAAAAAAAATCAAAATTTCAGAACAAAATCCAAAGGGGTTAGCCTTTGTTTTTTTTACCAAAAATGACAAGTTCCATCAAAACTCATCGTAAATTTATTTTTCTCGCCCGCGGCGCTTCTTATCTTTGTCAGATACGCGTTATATTGTCATACCGTAATTTTGAAGCATTTTGGAAAAAAAATCAAAATTTCACAAAAAATCCAAAGGGGTTAGCCTTTGCCTTTTCTCAAAAACGGCAATTTTCATCAAAATTCATCGTAAATTCATTTTTCTCACCCGTGAAGCTTCTTATTTTTGTCAGATATGTGTTATATTGTCATACCTAAATTTTGAAGCATTTCAGAAAAAAACAAAATTTCACCAAAAAATCCAAAGGGATTAGCCTTTGCTTTTCTACCAAAAACGACAATTTTCATCAACATTCGCCGTATATTCATTTTTCTCGCCCGTGAACCAAAACTCAATGTAAATTCATTTTTCTCGCCCATGAGACTTCTTATCTTTGTCAGATACGTGTTATCTTGTCATACCTAAATTTCGAAGCATTTTGGAAAAAAATCAAAATTTCAAAACAAAATCCAAAGGGTTAGCCTTCGTTTTTTGTACCAAAAATGACAAGTTCCATCAAAACTCGTCGTAAATTCATTTTTCTCGCCCCTGACGCTTCTTATCTTTGTTAGATACGCGTTATATTGTCATACCAAAATTTTTAAGCATTTCGGAAAAAATCAAAATTTCACAAAAAATCCAAAGGTGTTAGCCTTTGCTTTTTCTCAAAAACGGCAATTTTCATCAAAATTCATCGGAAATTCATTTTTCTCACCCGTGAAGCTTCTTATTTTTGTCAGATACATGTTATATTGTCATACCTAAATTTTGAAGCATTTCAGAAAAACAAAATTTCACCAAAAAATCCAAAGGGGTTAGCCTTTGCTTTTCTACCAAAAACGACAATTTTCATCAACGCTCGCCGTAAATTCATTTTTCTCGCCCGTGAATCAAAACTCACTGTAAATTCATTTTTCTCGCACATGAGGCTTCTTATCTTTGTCAGATACGCGTTATCTTGTCATACCTAAGTTTTTAAGAATTTCAGAAAAAATCAAAATTTCAGAACAAAATCCAAAGGGGTTAGCCTTTGCTTTTTACAAAAACGGCAATTTTCAGCAAAACTCGTCGTAAATTCATTTTTCTCGCCCATGAAGCTTCTTATCTTTGTCAGATACGTGTTATGTTGTCATACGTAAATTTTGAAGCATTTCAGAAAAAAAATTAAAATTTCACAAAAAATCCAAAGGGGTTAGCCTTTGTTTTTTACCAAAAACGACAAGTTCCATCAAAACTCGTCGTAAATTCATTTTTCTCACCTGTGAAGCTTCTTATCTTTGTCTGATTTGCTTTATATTGTCATACCAAAATTTTTCAGCATTTCGGAAAAAATCAAAATTTCACAAAAAATCCAAAGGGGTTAGCCTTTGATTTTTCTCAAAAACGGCAATTTTCATCAAAATTCGTCGTAAATTCATTTTTCTCGCCCGTGAAGTTTCTTATCTTTGCCAGTTACGTGTTTTATTGTCATACCTAAATTTTCAAGCATTTTGGAAAAAAAAATCAAAATTTCACAAAAAATCCAAAGGGGTTAGCCTTTGCTTTTCTACCTAAAACGACAATTTTCATCAACACTCGCCGTAAATTCATTTTTCTCGCCTGTGACTCAAAACTCAATGTAAATTCATTTTTCTTGCCCATGAGGCTTCTTATCTTTGTCAGATACGCGTTATCTTGTCATACCTAAATTTTGAAGCATTTCGGAAAAAAAAAACAAAATTTCAGAACAAAATCCAAAGGGGTTACCCTTTGCTTTTTACTAAAAATAACAAGTTCCATCAAAACTCGTCGTAAATTCATTTTTCTCGCCCATGAAGCTTCTTATATTTGTCAGATACGTGTTAAATTGTCATACCTAAATTTTGAAGCATTTCAGAAAAAAACAAAATTTCACCAAAAAATCCAAAGGGGTTAGCCTTTGCTTTTGTACCAAAAACGACAATTTTCATCAACACTCGCTGTAAATTCATTTTTCCCGCCCGTGAATCAAAACTCACTGTAAATTCATTTTTCTCGCCCATGAGCCTTCTTATCTTTGTCAGATACGCGTTATCTTGTAATACCTAAATTTTGAAGCATTTCAGAAAAATCAAAATTTCAGAACAAAATCCAAAGGGGTTAGCCTTTGCTTTTTACCAAAACGGCAATTTTCATCAAAACTCGTCGTAAATTCATTTTTCTCGCCCGTGAAGCTTCTTATCTTTGTCAGATACGTATTATGTTGTCATACGTAAATTTTGAAGAATTTCGGAAAAAAATCAAAATTTCACAAAAAATCTAAAGGGGTTAGCCTTTGTTTTTTTACCAAAAATGACAAGTTCCATCAAAACTCATCGTAAATTCATTTTTCTCGCCCATGGCGCTTCTTATCTTAGTCAGATACACGTTATATTGTCATACAGAAATTTTGAAGCATTTTGGAAAAAATCAAAATTTCACAAAAAATCCAAAGGGGTTAGCCTTTGCCTTTTCTCAAAAACGGCAATTTTCATCAAAATTCATCGTAAATTCATTTTTCTCACCCGTGAAGATTCTTATTTTTGTCAGATATGTGTTATATTGTCATACCTAAATTTTGAAGCATTTCAGAAAAAACAAAATTTCACCAAAAAATCCAAAGGGGTTAGCCTTTGCTTTTCTACCAAAAACGACAATTTTCATCAACATTCGCCGTAAATTCATTTTTCTCGCCCGTGAACCAAAACTCAATGTAAATTCATTTTTCTTGCCCATGAGACTTCTTATCTTTGTCAGATACGTGTTATCTTGTCATACCTAAATTTTGAAGCATTTTGGAAAAAAATCAAAATTTTAGAACAAAATCCAAAGGGGTTAGCCTTTGTTTTTTGTACCAAAAATGACAGGTTCCATCAAAACTCGTCGTAAATTCATTTTTCTCGCCCCTGACGCTTCTTATCTTTGTAAGATACGCGTTATATTGTCATACCAAAATTTTGAAGCATTTCGGAAAAAATCAAAATTTCACAAAAAATCCAAAGGTGTTAGCCTTTGCTTTTTCTCAAAAACGGCAATTTTCATCAAAATTCATCGTAAATTCATTTTTCTCACCCGTGAAGCTTCTTATTTTTGTCAGATACATGTTATATTGTCATACCTAAATTTTGAAGCATTTCAGAAAAAACAAAATTTCACCAAAAATCCAAAGGGGTTAGCCTTTGGTTTTCTACCAAAAATGACAGTTTTAATCAACACTCGCCGTAAATTCATTTTTCTCGCCCGTGAATCAAAACTCACTGTAAATTCATTTTTCTTGCACATGAGGCTTCTTATCTTTGTCAGATACACGTTATCTTGTCATACCTAAATTTTGAAGCATTTCAGAAAAAAATCAAAATTTCAGAACAAAATCCAAAGGTGTTAGCCTTTGCTTTTTACCAAAAACGGCAATTTTCATCAAAACTCGTCGTAAATTCATTTTTCTCGCTCGTGAAGCTTCTTATCTTTGTCAGATACATGTTATGTTGTCATACGTAAATTTTGAAGCATTTCGGAAAAAAATCAAAATTTCACAAAAAATCCAAAGGGGTTAGCCTTTGTTTTTTTTACAAAAATGACAAGTTCCATCAAAACTCATCGTAAATTCATTTTTCTCGCCCGTGGCGCTTCTTATCTTTGTCAGATACACGTTGTATTGTCATACAGAAATTTTGAAGCATTTTGGAAAAAATCAAAATTTCACAAAAAATCCAAAGGGGTTAGCCTTTGCCTTTTCTCAAAAATGGCAATTTTCATCAAAATTCATCGTAAATTCATTTTTCTCACCCGTGAAGATTCTTATTTTTGTCAGATATGTGTTATATTGTCATACCTAAATTTTGAAGCATTTCAGAAAAAAACAAAATTTCATTAAAAAATCCAAAGGGGTTAGCCTTTGCTTTTCTACCAAAAACGACAATTTTCATCAACATTCGCCGTAAATTCATTTTTCTCGACCGTGAACCAAAACTCAATGTAAATTCATTTTCTCGCTCATGAGACTTCTTATCTTTGTCAGATATGTGTTATCTTGTCATACCTAAATTTTGAAGCATTTTGGAAAAAAATCAAAATTTCAGAACAAAATCCAAAGGGGTTAGCCTTTGTTTTTTGTACCAAAAATGACAAGTTCCATCAAAACTCGTCGTAAATTCATTTTTCTCGCCCCTGACGCTTCTTATCTTTGTCAGATACGCGTTATATTGTCATACCAAAATTTTGAAGCATTTCGGAAAAAATCAAAATTTCACAAAAAATCCAAAGGTGTTAGCCTTTGCTTTTTCTCAAAAACGGCAATTTTCATCAAAATTCATCGTAAATTCATTTTTCTCACCCGTGAAGCTTCTTATTTTTGTCAGATACATGTTATATTGTCATACCTAAATTTTGAAGCATTTCAGAAAAACAAAATTTCACCAAAAAATCCAAAGGGGTTAGCCTTTGGTTTTCTACCAAAAACGACAATTTTCATCAACACTCGCCGTAAATTCATTTTTCTCGCCCGTGAATCAAAACTCACTGTAAATTCATTTTTCTTGCACATGAGGCTTCTTATCTTTGTCAGATACGCGTTATCTTGTCATACCTAAATTTTGAAGCATTTTAGAAAAAATCAAAATTTCAGAACAAAATCCAAAGGTGTTAGCCTTTGCTTTTTACCAAAAACGGCAATTTTCATCAAAACTCGTCGTAAATTTATTTTTCTCGCCCGTGAAGCTTCTATCTAGGTGAGAAAAAATGAATTTACGACGAGTTTTGATGGAACTTGTCGTTTTGGTAAAAAACAAAGGCTA
>JASWHV010000209.1:0-2500 GCA_030760725.1 Neostapfia colusana
TGCACGAAGTTTCACGTATCAAACAGTATCACACCGCATCACCATCAGCTTGAAATGACCAGCAGCCTCTCAGCCACCGGAACACGTCTCTCCAAAGACAAGGCGGGTGCACCGTGTGTCCCATATCCAACAGTTTCACACCCATTCGCCAACAGCTTGAAATGTACCAGCAGCCTGTCAGCCACCGGAACACGTCTCACCAAAGACACAGTGGGTGTTTCACGTATCCAACAGTATCACACCACTTCGCAAGCAGCTTGAAATGACCGGCAGCCTCTCAGCCACCTGAACACATCTCACCGAAGACACGTGGGTGCACCGTGTTTCCCATATCCGACAGTTTCACACCCATCAGCCAATAGCTTGACATGACCAGCAGCCTCTCAGCCGCCAGAACACGTCTCACCGAAGCCACGACAGGTGCACCGTGTTTCCCGTATCCAACAGTTTCGCGCCCATTCGCCAACAGCTTGAAATGTACCAGCAGCCTGTCAGCCACCAG
Organism: Neostapfia colusana; assembly: GCA_030760725.1. Lineage (NCBI taxonomy): Eukaryota > Viridiplantae > Streptophyta > Magnoliopsida > Poales > Poaceae > Neostapfia > Neostapfia colusana. The sequence continues at coordinate 503 of JASWHV010000209.1, forward strand.
AACACATCTCACCGATGACACCATGGGTGCACCGTGTTTCCCGTATCCGACAGTTTCGCGCCCGTTCGCCAACAGCTTGAAATGTACCAGCAGCCTGTCGGCCACCTGAACACGTCTCACCGAAGACACGTGGATGCACCGTGTTTCCCGTTTCCGACAGTTTCGCACCCATCAGCCAACAGCCTGACATGACCAGCAGCCTCTCAGCCGCCAGAACACATCTCACCGAAGACATGGTGGGTGCACGATGTTTCACATATCCAACAGTATCACACCGCTTCGCCAACAGCTTGAAATGACCAGCAGCCTCTCAGCCACCGGAACACATCTCTCCGAAGACAAGGAGGGTGCACCGTGTGTCCCGTATCCGACAGTTTCGCACCCATTCGCCAACAGCTTGAAATGACCAGCAGCCTCTCAGCCACCAGAACACGTCTCACCGAAGACACGGAGGGTGCGCCGTGTTTCCCATATCGGACAGTTTCGCGCCCATTCGCCAACAGCTTGAAATGTACCAGCAGCCTGTCAGCCGCCAGAACACATCTCACCGAAGACACGGTGGGTGCACCGTAATACCCGTATCGGTCCATACCATCGCATGATAAACCAGAATCCGTACGGCCACCAGCCCACCATTGCGATGGCTGACAGTGCAACCAGATCTTCAAGCATTGGGTACATGCAATTCACTAAATAGTAAGGCCACAACACCCTAAGCCCACAAGAATCTGGTTTGAGCACTGCCCACCCCGACAGGAAAACGGACCGGTAACCATCCAGCCAACAATCCGTCCCATACCCGGGGGACGCCACAGCCACGTTTATCTGGCACCAGGATGATGTATCCACCCAAAAAGGGTGGCACAATGTGTCCCGAAGCCAAAATCCGTGTTGCACCGTCGCATCTGTGTTCATCTCAGTGAAGGTCCCCAAGGCCGGTAGGATGTTGGCAGCCTTGGATCATCCCAACACCGAGATCCGGTGGATGTAGTACACCGCGAGGGGAGGTAATCAAGGTTCCTTTCAGTATCCGACATCATCCTACTTTGCCCCGAGCTGACAGACCACCTCCCCCTAATATACCTTAGGAGCGCCCCCCCTCCCAGGAGTATGGGGGATTTTTGGGACTGCTGAGCGCACTATTTGGGAGAAGCCCAAAAAGTGGTATTTTTCTGGTTTTGCCGCGCCAAGCCTCCAAAACGGGTGGGTTATCTAGTTTCAACTTGGGTTCCCAGACTTCCCGTATTCTTTCCGGAGGCCTCCTGCTGTGTACAGTACGGCATCCCTGGACCCGAGTTCCTGAGATCCCGACTTTCCCGATTTCGACCCAGGAGGCCATCCATGCATTCCAAAACCTTCAAAATGCACCGTCCGAATGATTATTCAGCCAAGGTCCCGTCGGGCCACCGGGGATCCCAGTTAGTGAGTTTTACCGACTTTCCCAACTTTCCTCATTTCGACCCAGATGGCCATCCACGCATGAAAAACCATCAAGTTTTACCATCCGAACGTGTGTTCCGTTGAGGTCCGTCCGCCCCCGGGACACATGTTCACGAGTTTTCCCATCTCTCAGCCACCGGAACACGTCTCTCCGAGACAAGGTGGGAGCACCGTGTTTCCCGTATCCGACAGTTTCACACCCATCAGCAAACAGCTTTACATGACCAGCAGCATCTCAGCCGCTGGAACACGTCTCACAGAAGCCAAGGTGGGTGCACCGTGTTTCCTGTATCCGACAGTTTCACGCCCATTCCGCAACAGCTTGAAATGTACCAGCAGCCTGTCAGCCGCCGGAACACGTCTCACCGAAGACAAAGGTGGGTGCTCCATGTTTCCCGTATCCCACAGTTTCGCACCCATTCGTCAACAGCTTGAAATGACCAGCAGCCTCTCAGCCACCAGAACACGTCGCACCGAAGACACGGAGGGTGCACCGTGTTTCCCGTATCCGACAGTTTCGCGCCCATTCGCCAACAGCTTGAAATGTACCAGCAGCCT
>JASWHV010000209.1:22500-25000 GCA_030760725.1 Neostapfia colusana
CGTATCCGACAGTTTCGCGCCCATTCGCCAACAGCTTGAAATGTACCAGCAGCCTGTCAGCCACCAGAACACGTCTCACCGAAGACACGGTGGGTGCACCGTGTTTTCCATATCCCACAGTTTCGCAACCATTCACTTACAGCTTGAAATGACCGGCAGTCTCTAAGACACCGGAACACATCTCACCGAAGACACATGGATGCACCATGTTTCCCGTTTCCGACAGTTTCGCACCCATCAGCCAACAGCTTGACATGACCAGCAGCCTCTCAGCCGCCAGAACGCATCTCACCGAAGACAAGGTGGGTGCACGAAGTTTCACGTATCAAACAGTATCACACCGCATCACCATCAGCTTGAAATGACCAGCAGCCTCTCAGCCACCGGAACACGTCTCTCCAAAGACAAGGCGGGTGCACCGTGTGTCCCATATCCAACAGTTTCACACCCATTCGCCAACAGCTTGAAATGTACCAGCAGCCTGTCAGCCACCGGAACACGTCTCACCAAAGACACAGTGGGTGTTTCACGTATCCAACAGTATCACACCACTTCGCAAGCAGCTTGAAATGACCGGCAGCCTCTCAGCCACCTGAACACATCTCACCGAAGACACGTGGGTGCACCGTGTTTCCCATATCCGACAGTTTCACACCCATCAGCCAATAGCTTGACATGACCAGCAGCCTCTCAGCCGCCAGAACACGTCTCACCGAAGCCACGACAGGTGCACCGTGTTTCCCGTATCCAACAGTTTCGCGCCCATTCGCCAACAGCTTGAAATGTACCAGCAGCCTGTCAGCCACCAGAACACATCTCACCGATGACACCATGGGTGCACCGTGTTTCCCGTATCCGACAGTTTCGCGCCCGTTCGCCAACAGCTTGAAATGTACCAGCAGCCTGTCGGCCACCTGAACACGTCTCACCGAAGACACGTGGATGCACCGTGTTTCCCGTTTCCGACAGTTTCGCACCCATCAGCCAACAGCCTGACATGACCAGCAGCCTCTCAGCCGCCAGAACACATCTCACCGAAGACATGGTGGGTGCACGATGTTTCACATATCCAACAGTATCACACCGCTTCGCCAACAGCTTGAAATGACCAGCAGCCTCTCAGCCACCGGAACACATCTCTCCGAAGACAAGGAGGGTGCACCGTGTGTCCCGTATCCGACAGTTTCGCACCCATTCGCCAACAGCTTGAAATGACCAGCAGCCTCTCAGCCACCAGAACACGTCTCACCGAAGACACGGAGGGTGCGCCGTGTTTCCCATATCGGACAGTTTCGCGCCCATTCGCCAACAGCTTGAAATGTACCAGCAGCCTGTCAGCCGCCAGAACACATCTCACCGAAGACACGGTGGGTGCACCGTAATACCCGTATCGGTCCATACCATCGCATGATAAACCAGAATCCGTACGGCCACCAGCCCACCATTGCGATGGCTGACAGTGCAACCAGATCTTCAAGCATTGGGTACATGCAATTCACTAAATAGTAAGGCCACAACACCCTAAGCCCACAAGAATCTGGTTTGAGCACTGCCCACCCCGACAGGAAAACGGACCGGTAACCATCCAGCCAACAATCCGTCCCATACCCGGGGGACGCCACAGCCACGTTTATCTGGCACCAGGATGATGTATCCACCCAAAAAGGGTGGCACAATGTGTCCCGAAGCCAAAATCCGTGTTGCACCGTCGCATCTGTGTTCATCTCAGTGAAGGTCCCCAAGGCCGGTAGGATGTTGGCAGCCTTGGATCATCCCAACACCGAGATCCGGTGGATGTAGTACACCGCGAGGGGAGGTAATCAAGGTTCCTTTCAGTATCCGACATCATCCTACTTTGCCCCGAGCTGACAGACCACCTCCCCCTAATATACCTTAGGAGCGCCCCCCCTCCCAGGAGTATGGGGGATTTTTGGGACTGCTGAGCGCACTATTTGGGAGAAGCCCAAAAAGTGGTATTTTTCTGGTTTTGCCGCGCCAAGCCTCCAAAACGGGTGGGTTATCTAGTTTCAACTTGGGTTCCCAGACTTCCCGTATTCTTTCCGGAGGCCTCCTGCTGTGTACAGTACGGCATCCCTGGACCCGAGTTCCTGAGATCCCGACTTTCCCGATTTCGACCCAGGAGGCCATCCATGCATTCCAAAACCTTCAAAATGCACCGTCCGAATGATTATTCAGCCAAGGTCCCGTCGGGCCACCGGGGATCCCAGTTAGTGAGTTTTACCGACTTTCCCAACTTTCCTCATTTCGACCCAGATGGCCATCCACGCATGAAAAACCATCAAGTTTTACCATCCGAACGTGTGTTCCGTTGAGGTCCGTCCGCCCCCGGGACACATGTTCACGAGTTTTCCCATCTCTCAGCCACCGGAACACGTCTCTCCGAGACAAGGTGGGAGCACCGTGTTTCCCGTATCCGACAGTTTCACACCCATCAGCAAACAGCTTTACATGACCAGCAGCATCTCAGCCGCTGGAACAC
>JASWHV010000209.1:35000-40000 GCA_030760725.1 Neostapfia colusana
AGCTTGAAATGACCAGCAGCCTCTCAGCCACCGGAACACATCTCTCCGAAGACAAGGAGGGTGCACCGTGTGTCCCGTATCCGACAGTTTCGCACCCATTCGCCAACAGCTTGAAATGACCAGCAGCCTCTCAGCCACCAGAACACGTCTCACCGAAGACACGGAGGGTGCGCCGTGTTTCCCATATCGGACAGTTTCGCGCCCATTCGCCAACAGCTTGAAATGTACCAGCAGCCTGTCAGCCGCCAGAACACATCTCACCGAAGACACGGTGGGTGCACCGTAATACCCGTATCGGTCCATACCATCGCATGATAAACCAGAATCCGTACGGCCACCAGCCCACCATTGCGATGGCTGACAGTGCAACCAGATCTTAAAGCATTGGGTACATGCAATTCACTAAATAGTAAGGCCACAACACCCTAAGCCCACAAGAATCTGGTTTGAGCACTGCCCACCCCGACAGGAAAACGGACCGGTAACCATCCAGCCAACAATCCGTCCCATACCCAGGGGACGCCACAGCCACGTTTATCTGGCACCAGGATGATGTATCCACCCAAAAAGGGTGGCACAATGTGTCCCGAAGCCAAAATCCGTGTTGCACCGTCGCATCTGTGTTCATCTCAGTGAAGGTCCCCAAGGCCGGTAGGATGTTGGCAGCCTTGGATCATCCCAACACCGAGATCCGGTGGATGTAGTACACCGCGAGGGGAGGTAATCAAGGTTCCTTTCAGTATCCGACATCATCCTACTTTGCCCCGAGCTGACAGACCACCTCCCCCTAATATACCTTAGGAGCGCCCCCCCTCCCAGGAGTATGGGGGATTTTTGGGACTGCTGAGCGCACTATTTGGGAGAAGCCCAAAAAGTGGTATTTTTCTGGTTTTGCCGCGCCAAGCCTCCAAAACGGGTTGGTTATCTAGTTTCAACTTGGGTTCCCAGACTTCCCGTATTCTTTCCGGAAGCCTCCTGCTGTGTACAGTACGGCCTCCCTGGACCCGAGTTCCTGAGATCCCGACTTTCCCGATTTCGACCCAGGAGGCCATCCATGCATTCCAAAACCTTCAAAATGCACCGTCCGAATGATTATTCAGCCAAGGTCCCGTCGGGCCACCGGGGATCCCAGTTAGTGAGTTTTACCGACTTTCCCAACTTTCCTCATTTCGACCCAGATGGCCATCCACGCATGAAAAACCATCAAGTTTTACCATCCGAACGTGTGTTCCGTTGAGGTCCGTCCGCCCCCGGGACACATGTTCACGAGTTTTCCCATCTCTCAGCCACCGGAACACGTCTCTCCGAGACAAGGTGGGAGCACCGTGTTTCCCGTATCCGACAGTTTCACACCCATCAGCAAACAGCTTTACATGACCAGCAGCATCTCAGCCGCTGGAACACGTCTCACAGAAGCCAAGGTGGGTGCACCGTGTTTCCTGTATCCGACAGTTTCACGCCCATTCCGCAACAGCTTGAAATGTACCAGCAGCCTGTCAGCCGCCGGAACACGTCTCACCGAAGACAAAGGTGGGTGCTCCATGTTTCCCGTATCCCACAGTTTCGCACCCATTCGTCAACAGCTTGAAATGACCAGCAGCCTCTCAGCCACCAGAACACGTCTCACCGAAGACACGGAGGGTGCACCGTGTTTCCCGTATCCGACAGTTTCGCGCCCATTCGCCAACAGCTTGAAATGTACCAGCAGCCTGTCAGCGGCCAGAACACGTCTCACCGAAGACACGGAGGGTGCACCGTGTTTCCCGTATCCGACAGTTTCGCGCCCATTCGCCAACAGCTTGAAATGTACCAGCAGCCTGTCAGCCACCAGAACACGTCTCACCGAAGACACGGTGGGTGCACCGTGTTTTCCATATCCCACAGTTTCGCAACCATTCACTTACAGCTTGAAATGACCGGCAGTCTCTAAGACACCGGAACACATCTCACCGAAGACACATGGATGCACCATGTTTCCCATTTCCGACAGTTTCGCACCCATCAGCCAACAGCTTGACATGACCAGCAGCCTCTCAGCCGCCAGAACGCATCTCACCGAAGACAAGGTGGGTGCACGAAGTTTCACGTATCAAACAGTATCACACCGCATCACCATCAGCTTGAAATGACCAGCAGCCTCTCAGCCACCGGAACACGTCTCTCCAAAGACAAGGCGGGTGCACCGTGTGTCCCATATCCAACAGTTTCACACCCATTCGCCAACAGCTTGAAATGTACCAGCAGCCTGTCAGCCACCGGAACACGTCTCACCAAAGACACAGTGGGTGTTTCACGTATCCAACAGTATCACACCACTTCGCAAGCAGCTTGAAATGACCGGCAGCCTCTCAGCCACCTGAACACATCTCACCGAAGACACGTGGGTGCACCGTGTTTCCCATATCCGACAGTTTCACACCCATCAGCCAATAGCTTGACATGACCAGCAGCCTCTCAGCCGCCAGAACACGTCTCACCGAAGCCACGACAGGTGCACCGTGTTTCCCGTATCCAACAGTTTCGCGCCCATTCGCCAACAGCTTGAAATGTACCAGCAGCCTGTCAGCCACCAGAACACATCTCACCGATGACACCATGGGTGCACCGTGTTTCCCGTATCCGACAGTTTCACGCCCGTTCGCCAACAGCTTGAAATGTACCAGCAGCCTGTCGGCCACCTGAACACGTCTCACCGAAGACACGTGGATGCACCGTGTTTCCCGTTTCCGACAGTTTCGCACCCATCAGCCAACAGCCTGACATGACCAGCAGCCTCTCAGCCGCCAGAACACATCTCACCGAAGACATGGTGGGTGCACGATGTTTCACATATCCAACAGTATCACACCGCTTCGCCAACAGCTTGAAATGACCAGCAGCCTCTCAGCCACCGGAACACATCTCTCCGAAGACAAGGAGGGTGCACCGTGTGTCCCGTATCCGACAGTTTCGCACCCATTCGCCAACAGCTTGAAATGACCAGCAGCCTCTCAGCCACCAGAACACGTCTCACCGAAGACACGGAGGGTGCGCCGTGTTTCCCATATCGGACAGTTTCGCGCCCATTCGCCAACAGCTTGAAATGTACCAGCAGCCTGTCAGCCGCCAGAACACATCTCACCGAAGACACGGTGGGTGCACCGTAATACCCGTATCGGTCCATACCATCGCATGATAAACCAGAATCCGTACGGCCACCAGCCCACCATTGCGATGGCTGACAGTGCAACCAGATCTTCAAGCATTGGGTACATGCAATTCACTAAATAGTAAGGCCACAACACCCTAAGCCCACAAGAATCTGGTTTGAGCACTGCCCACCCCGACAGGAAAACGGACCGGTAACCATCCAGCCAACAATCCGTCCCATACCCGGGGGACGCCACAGCCACGTTTATCTGGCACCAGGATGATGTATCCACCCAAAAAGGGTGGCACAATGTGTCCCGAAGCCAAAATCCGTGTTGCACCGTCGCATCTGTGTTCATCTCAGTGAAGGTCCCCAAGGCCGGTAGGATGTTGGCAGCCTTGGATCATCCCAACACCGAGATCCGGTGGATGTAGTACACCGCGAGGGGAGGTAATCAAGGTTCCTTTCAGTATCCGACATCATCCTACTTTGCCCCGAGCTGACAGACCACCTCCCTCTAATATACCTTAGGAGCGCCCCCCCTCCCAGGAGTATGGGGGATTTTTGGGACTGCTGAGCGCACTATTTGGGAGAAGCCCAAAAAGTGGTATTTTTCTGGTTTTGCCGCGCCAAGCCTCCAAAACGGGTGGGTTATCTAGTTTCAACTTGGGTTCCCAGACTTCCCGTATTCTTTCCGGAGGCCTCCTGCTGTGTACAGTACGGCATCCCTGGACCCGAGTTCCTGAGATCCCGACTTTCCCGATTTCGACCCAGGAGGCCATCCATGCATTCCAAAACCTTCAAAATGCACCGTCCGAATGATTATTCAGCCAAGGTCCCGTCGGGCCACCGGGGATCCCAGTTAGTGAGTATTACCGACTTTCCCAACTTTCCTCATTTCGACCCAGATGGCCATCCACGCATGAAAAACCATCAAGTTTTACCATCCGAACGTGTGTTCCGTTGAGGTCCGTCCGCCCCCGGGACACATGTTCACGAGTTTTCCCATCTCTCAGCCACCGGAACACGTCTCTCCGAGACAAGGTGGGAGCACCGTGTTTCCCGTATCCGACAGTTTCACACCCATCAGCAAACAGCTTTACATGACCAGCAGCATCTCAGCCGCTGGAACACGTCTCACAGAAGCCAAGGTGGGTGCACCGTGTTTCCTGTATCCGACAGTTTCACGCCCATTCCGCAACAGCTTGAAATGTACCAGCAGCCTGTCAGCCGCCGGAACACGTCTCACCGAAGACAAAGGTGGGTGCTCCATGTTTCCCGTATCCCACAGTTTCGCACCCATTCGTCAACAGCTTGAAATGACCAGCAGCCTCTCAGCCACCAGAACACGTCGCACCGAAGACACGGAGGGTGCACCGTGTTTCCCGTATCCGACAGTTTCGCGCCCATTCGCCAACAGCTTGAAATGTACCAGCAGCCTGTCAGCGGCCAGAACACGTCTCACCGAAGACACGGTGGGTGCACCGTAATACCCTTACCGGGCCATACCATCGCATGATAAACAAGAACCCGTACGGCCACCAGCCCACCATTGCGATGGCTGGCAGTGTAACCAGATCTTCAAGCGTTGGGTACATGCAGTTCACTAAATAGTATGGCCACAACACCCTAAGCCCACAAGAATCTGGTTTGAGCACTGCCCACCCCGACAGGAAAACGGACCGGTAACCATCCAGCCAACAATCCGACCCATACCCGGGGGACGCCACAGCCACGTTTATCTGGCACCAGGATGATGTATCCACCCAAAAAGGATGGCACAATGTGTCCCGAAGCCAAAATCCGTGTTGCACCGTCACATCTGTGTTCATCTCAGTGAAGGTCCCCAAGGCCGGTAGGATGTTGGCAG
>JASWHV010000209.1:50000-55000 GCA_030760725.1 Neostapfia colusana
TCAGTATCCGACATCATCCTACTTTGCCCCTAGCTGACAGACCACCTCCCCCTAATATACCTTAGGAGCGCCCCCCCTCCCAGGAGTATGGGGGATTTTTGGGACTGCTGAGCGCACTATTTGGGAGAAGCCCAAAAAGTGGTATTTTTCTGGTTTTGCCGCGCCAAGCCTCCAAAACGGGTTGGTTATCTAGTTTCAACTTGGGTTCCCAGACTTCCCGTATTCTTTCCGGAGGCCTCCTGCTGTGTACAGTACGGCCTCCCTGGACCCGAGTTCCTGAGATCCCGACTTTCCCGATTTCGACCCAGGAGGCCATCCATGCATTCCAAAACCTTCAAAATGCACCGTCCGAATGATTATTCAGCCAAGGTCCCGTCGGGCCACCGGGGATCCCAGTTAGTGAGTTTTACCGACTTTCCCAACTTTCCTCATTTCGACCCAGATGGCCATCCACGCATGAAAAACCATCAAGTTTTACCATCCGAACGTGTGTTCCGTTGAGGTCCGTCCGCCCCCGGGACACATGTTCACGAGTTTTCCCATCTCTCAGCCACCGGAACACGTCTCTCCGAGACAAGGTGGGAGCACCGTGTTTCCCGTATCCGACAGTTTCACACCCATCAGCAAACAGCTTTACATGACCAGCAGCATCTCAGCCGCTGGAACACGTCTCACAGAAGCCAAGGTGGGTGCACCGTGTTTCCTGTATCCGACAGTTTCACGCCCATTCCGCAACAGCTTGAAATGTACCAGCAGCCTGTCAGCCGCCGGAACACGTCTCACCGAAGACAAAGGTGGGTGCTCCATGTTTCCCGTATCCCACAGTTTCGCACCCATTCGTCAACAGCTTGAAATGACCAGCAGCCTCTCAGCCACCAGAACACGTCTCACCGAAGACACGGAGGGTGCACCGTGTTTCCCGTATCCGACAGTTTCGCGCCCATTCGCCAACAGCTTGAAATGTACCAGCAGCCTGTCAGCGGCCAGAACACGTCTCACCGAAGACACGGAGGGTGCACCGTGTTTCCCGTATCCGACAGTTTCGCGCCCATTCGCCAACAGCTTGAAATGTACCAGCAGCCTGTCAGCCACCAGAACACGTCTCACCGAAGACACGGTGGGTGCACCGTGTTTTCCATATCCCACAGTTTCGCAACCATTCACTTACAGCTTGAAATGACCGGCAGTCTCTAAGACACCGGAACACATCTCACCGAAGACACATGGATGCACCATGTTTCCCATTTCCGACAGTTTCGCACCCATCAGCCAACAGCTTGACATGACCAGCAGCCTCTCAGCCGCCAGAACGCATCTCACCGAAGACAAGGTGGGTGCACGAAGTTTCACGTATCAAACAGTATCACACCGCATCACCATCAGCTTGAAATGACCAGCAGCCTCTCAGCCACCGGAACACGTCTCTCCAAAGACAAGGCGGGTGCACCGTGTGTCCCATATCCAACAGTTTCACACCCATTCGCCAACAGCTTGAAATGTACCAGCAGCCTGTCAGCCACCGGAACACGTCTCACCAAAGACACAGTGGGTGTTTCACGTATCCAACAGTATCACACCACTTCGCAAGCAGCTTGAAATGACCGGCAGCCTCTCAGCCACCTGAACACATCTCACCGAAGACACGTGGGTGCACCGTGTTTCCCATATCCGACAGTTTCACACCCATCAGCCAATAGCTTGACATGACCAGCAGCCTCTCAGCCGCCAGAACACGTCTCACCGAAGCCACGACAGGTGCACCGTGTTTCCCGTATCCAACAGTTTCGCGCCCATTCGCCAACAGCTTGAAATGTACCAGCAGCCTGTCAGCCACCAGAACACATCTCACCGATGACACCATGGGTGCACCGTGTTTCCCGTATCCGACAGTTTCACGCCCGTTCGCCAACAGCTTGAAATGTACCAGCAGCCTGTCGGCCACCTGAACACGTCTCACCGAAGACACGTGGATGCACCGTGTTTCCCGTTTCCGACAGTTTCGCACCCATCAGCCAACAGCCTGACATGACCAGCAGCCTCTCAGCCGCCAGAACACATCTCACCGAAGACATGGTGGGTGCACGATGTTTCACATATCCAACAGTATCACACCGCTTCGCCAACAGCTTGAAATGACCAGCAGCCTCTCAGCCACCGGAACACATCTCTCCGAAGACAAGGAGGGTGCACCGTGTGTCCCGTATCCGACAGTTTTGCACCCATTCGCCAACAGCTTGAAATGACCAGCAGCCTCTCAGCCACCAGAACACGTCTCACCGAAGACACGGAGGGTGCGCCGTGTTTCCCATATCGGACAGTTTCGCGCCCATTCGCCAACAGCTTGAAATGTACCAGCAGCCTGTCAGCCGCCACAACACATCTCACCGAAGACATGGTGGGTGCACCGTAATACCCGTATCGGTCCATACCATCGCATGATAAACCAGAATCCGTACGGCCACCAGCCCACCATTGCGATGGCTGACAGTGCAACCAGATCTTCAAGCATTGGGTACATGCAATTCACTAAATAGTAAGGCCACAACACCCTAAGCCCACAAGAATCTGGTTTGAGCACTGCCCACCCCGACAGGAAAACGGACCGGTAACCATCCAGCCAACAATCCGTCCCATACCCGGGGGACGCCACAGCCACGTTTATCTGGCACCAGGATGATGTATCCACCCAAAAAGGGTGGCACAATGTGTCCCGAAGCCAAAATCCGTGTTGCACCGTCGCATCTGTGTTCATCTCAGTGAAGGTCCCCAAGGCCGGTAGGATGTTGGCAGCCTTGGATCATCCCAACACCGAGATCCGGTGGATGTAATACACCGCGAGGGGAGGTAATCAAGGTTCCTTTCAGTATCCGACATCATCCTACTTTGCCCCGAGCTGACAGACCACCTCCCCCTAATATACCTTAGGAGCGCCCCCCCTCCCAGGAGTATGGGGGATTTTTGGGACTGCTGAGCGCACTATTTGGGAGAAGCCCAAAAAGTGGTATTTTTCTGGTTTTGCCGCGCCAAGCCTCCAAAACGGGTGGGTTATCTAGTTTCAACTTGGGTTCCCAGACTTCCCGTATTCTTTCCGGAGGCCTCCTGCTGTGTACAGTACGGCATCCCTGGACCCGAGTTCCTGAGATCCCGACTTTCCCGATTTCGACCCAGGAGGCCATCCATGCATTCCAAAACCTTCAAAATGCACCGTCCGAATGATTATTCAGCCAAGGTCCCGTCGGGCCACCGGGGATCCCAGTTAGTGAGTTTTACCGACTTTCCCAACTTTCCTCATTTCGACCCAGATGGCCATCCACGCATGAAAAACCATCAAGTTTTACCATCCGAACGTGTGTTCCGTTGAGGTCCGTCCGCCCCCGGGACACATGTTCACGAGTTTTCCCATCTCTCAGCCACCGGAACACGTCTCTCCGAGACAAGGTGGGAGCACCGTGTTTCCCGTATCCGACAGTTTCACACCCATCAGCAAACAGCTTTACATGACCAGCAGCATCTCAGCCGCTGGAACACGTCTCACAGAAGCCAAGGTGGGTGCACCGTGTTTCCTGTATCCGACAGTTTCACGCCCATTCCGCAACAGCTTGAAATGTACCAGCAGCCTGTCAGCCGCCGGAACACGTCTCACCGAAGACAAAGGTGGGTGCTCCATGTTTCCCGTATCCCACAGTTTCGCACCCATTCGTCAACAGCTTGAAATGACCAGCAGCCTCTCAGCCACCAGAACACGTCTCACCGAAGACACGGAGGGTGCACCGTGTTTCCCGTATCCGACAGTTTCGCGCCCATTCGCCAACAGCTTGAAATGTACCAGCAGCCTGTCGCGGCCAGAACACGTCTCACCGAAGACACGGAGGGTGCACCGTGTTTCCCGTATCCGACAGTTTCGCGCCCATTCGCCAACAGCTTGAAATGTACCAGCAGCCTGTCAGCCACCAGAACACGTCTCACCGAAGACACGGTGGGTGCACCGTGTTTTCCATATCCCACAGTTTCGCAACCATTCACTTACAGCTTGAAATGACCGGCAGTCTCTAAGACACCGGAACACATCTCACCGAAGACACATGGATGCACCATGTTTCCCATTTCCGACAGTTTTGCACCCATCAGCCAACAGCTTGACATGACCAGCAGCCTCTCAGCCGCCAGAACGCATCTCACCGAAGACAAGGTGGGTGCACGAAGTTTCACGTATCAAACAGTATCACACCGCATCACCATCAGCTTGAAATGACCAGCAGCCTCTCAGCCACCGGAACACGTCTCTCCAAAGACAAGGCGGGTGCACCGTGTGTCCCATATCCAACAGTTTCACACCCATTCGCCAACAGCTTGAAATGTACCAGCAGCCTGTCAGCCACCGGAACACGTCTCACCAAAGACACAGTGGGTGTTTCACGTATCCAACAGTATCACACCACTTCGCAAGCAGCTTGAAATGACCGGCAGCCTCTCAGCCACCTGAACACATCTCACCGAAGACACGTGGGTGCACCGTGTTTCCCATATCCGACAGTTTCACACCCATCAGCCAATAGCTTGACATGACCAGCAGCCTCTCAGCCGCCAGAACACGTCTCACCGAAGCCACGACAGGTGCACCGTGTTTCCCGTATCCAACAGTTTCGCGCCCATTCGCCAACAGCTTGAAATGTACCAGCAGCCTGTCAGCCACCAGAACACATCTCACCGATGACACCATGGGTGCACCGTGTTTCCCGTATCCGACAGTTTCGCGCCCGTTCGCCAACAGCTTGAAATGTACCAGCAGCCTGTCGGCCACCTGAACACGTCTCACCGAAGACACGTGGATGCACCGTGTTTCCCGTTTCCGACAGTTTCGCACCCATCAGCCAACAGCCTGACATGACCAGCAGCCTCTCAGCCGCCAGAACACATCTCACCGAAGACATGGTGGGTGCACGATGTTTCACATATCCAACAGTATCACACCGCTTCGCCAACAGCTTGAAATGACCAGC
>JASWHV010000209.1:65000-70000 GCA_030760725.1 Neostapfia colusana
CAGCTTGAAATGACCAGCAGCCTCTCAGCCACAGGAACACGTCTCTCTGAAGACGAGGGTGGGTGCACCATGTGTCCCTTATCCGACAGTTTTGCACCCATTCGCCAACAGCTTGAAATGACCAGCAGCTTCTCAGCCACCGGAACACATCTCACCGAAGCCACGGCGGGTGCACCATGTTTACCGTATCCGACAGTTTTGCACCGATTCGCCAACAGCTTGAAATGACCAGCAGCCTCTCAGCCACCAGAACACGTCTCACCGAAGACACGGAGGGTGCACCATGTTTCCCGTATCCGACAGTTTCGCGCCCATTCGCCAACAGCTTGAAATGTACCAGCAGCCTGTCAGCCACCAGAACACGTCTCACCGAAGACACGGTGGGTGCACCGTGTTTTCCATATCCCACAGTTTCGCAACCATTCACTTACAGCTTGAAATGACCGGCAGTCTCTAAGACACCGGAACACATCTCACCGAAGACACATGGATGCACCATGTTTCCCGTTTCCGACAGTTTCGCACCCATCAGCCAACAGCTTGACATGACCAGCAGCCTCTCAGCCGCCAGAACGCATCTCACCGAAGACAAGGTGGGTGCACGAAGTTTCACGTATCAAACAGTATCACACCGCATCACCATCAGCTTGAAATGACCAGCAGCCTCTCAGCCACCGGAACACGTCTCTCCAAAGACAAGGCGGGTGCACCGTGTGTCCCATATCCAACAGTTTGACACCCATTCGCCAACAGCTTGAAATGTACCAGCAGCCTGTCAGCCACCAGAACACGTCTCACCAAAGACACAGTGGGTGTTTCACGTATCCAACAGTATCACACCACTTCGCGAGCAGCTTGAAATGACCGGCAGCCTCTCAGCCACCTGAACACATCTCACCGAAGACACGTGGGTGCACCGTGTTTCCCATATCCGACAGTTTCACACCCATCAGCCAATAGCTTGACATGACCAGCAGCCTCTCAGCCGCCAGAACACGTCTCACCAAAGCCACGACAGGTGCACCGTGTTTCCCGTATCCAACAGTTTCGCGCCCATTCGCCAACAGCTTGAAATGTACCAGCAGCCTGTCAGCCACCAGAACACATCTCACCGATGACACCATGGGTGCACCGTGTTTCCCGTATCCGACAGTTTCGCGCCCGTTCGCCAACAGCTTGAAATGTACCAGCAGCCTGTCGGCCACCTGAACACGTCTCACCGAAGACACGTGGATGCACCGTGTTTCCCGTTTCCGACAGTTTCGCACCCATCAGCCAACAGCCTGACATGACCAGCAGCCTCTCAGCCGCCAGAACACATCTCACCGAAGACATGGTGGGTGCACGATGTTTCACATATCCAACAGTATCACACCGCTTCGCCAACAGCTTGAAATGACCAGCAGCCTCTCAGCCACCGGAACACATCTCTCCGAAGACAAGGAGGGTGCACCGTGTGTCCCGTATCCGACAGTTTCACACCCATTCGCCAACAGCTTGAAATGACCAGCAGCCTCTCAGCCACCAGAACACGTCTCACCGAAGACACGGAGGGTGCGCCGTGTTTCCCATATCGGACAGTTTCGCGCCCATTCGCCAACAGCTTGAAATGTACCAGCAGCCTGTCAGCCGCCAGAACACATCTCACCGAAGACACGGTGGGTGCACCGTAATACCCGTATCGGTCCATACCATCGCATGATAAACCAGAATCCGTACGGCCACCAGCCCACCATTGCGATGGCTGACAGTGCAGCCAGATCTTCAAGCATTGGGTACAATTCACTAAATAGTAAGGCCACAACACCCTAAGCCCACAAGAATCTGGTTTGAGCACTGCCCACCCCGACAGGAAAACGGACCGGTAACCATCCAGCCAACAATCCGTCCCATACCCGGGGGACGCCACAGCCACGTTTATCTGGCACCAGGATGATGTATCCACCCAAAAAGGATGCCACAATGTGTCCCAAAGCCAAAATCCGTGTTGCACCGTCGCATCTGTGTTCATCTCAGTGAAGGTCCCCAAGGCCGGTAGGATGTTGGCAGCCTTGGATCATCCCAACACCGAGATCCGGTGGATGTAGTACACCGCGAGGGGAGGTAATCAAGGTTCCTTTCAGTATCCGACATCATCCTACTTTGCCCCGAGCTGACAGACCACCTCCCCCTAATATACCTTAGGAGCGCCCCCCCTCCCAGGAGTATGGGGGATTTTTGGGACTGCTGAGCGCACTATTTGGGAGAAGCCCAAAAAGTGGTATTTTTCTGGTTTTGCCGCGCCAAGCCTCCAAAACGGGTTGGTTATCTAGTTTCAACTTGGGTTCCCAGACTTCCCGTATTCTTTCCGGAGGTCTCCTGCTGTGTACAGTACGGCATCCCTGGACCCGAGTTCCTGAGATCCCGACTTTCCCGATTTCGACCCAGGAGGCCATCCATGCATTCCAAAACCTTCAAAATGCACCGTCCGAATGATTATTCAGCCAAGGTCCCGTCGGGCCACCGGGGATCCCAGTTAGTGAGTTTTACCGACTTTCCCAACTTTCCTCATTTCGACCCAGATGGCCATCCACGCATGAAAAACCATCAAGTTTTACCATCCGAACGTGTGTTCCGTTGAGGTCCGTCCGCCCCCGGGACACATGTTCACGAGTTTTCCCATCTCTCAGCCACCGGAACACGTCTCTCCGAGACAAGGTGGGAGCACCGTGTTTCCCGTATCCGACAGTTTCACACCCATCAGCAAACAGCTTTACATGACCAGCAGCATCTCAGCCGCTGGAACACGTCTCACAGAAGACGAGGGTGGGTGCACCATGTGTCCCTTATCCGACAGTTTTGCACCCATTCGCCAACAGCTTGAAATGACCAGCAGCTTCTCAGCCACCGGAACACATCTCACCGAAGCCACGGCGGGTGCACCATGTTTACCGTATCCGACAGTTTTGCACCG
Organism: Neostapfia colusana; assembly: GCA_030760725.1. Taxonomy (NCBI): domain Eukaryota; kingdom Viridiplantae; phylum Streptophyta; class Magnoliopsida; order Poales; family Poaceae; genus Neostapfia; species Neostapfia colusana. The sequence goes on from JASWHV010000209.1 coordinate 67,954, forward strand.
ATTCGCCAACAGCTTGAAATGACCAGCAGCCTCTCAGCCACCAGAACACGTCTCACCGAAGACACGGAGGGTGCACCGTGTTTCCCGTATCCGACAGTTTCGCGCCCATTCGCCAACAGCTTGAAATGTACCAGCAGCCTGTCAGCCACCAGAACACGTCTCACCGAAGACACGGTGGGTGCACCGTGTTTTCCATATCCCACAGTTTCGCAACCATTCACTTACAGCTTGAAATGACCGGCAGTCTCTAAGACACCGGAACACATCTCACCGAAGACACATGGATGCACCATGTTTCCCATTTCCGACAGTTTCGCACCCATCAGCCAACAGCTTGACATGACCAGCAGCCTCTCAGCCGCCAGAACGCATCTCACCGAAGACAAGGTGGGTGCACGAAGTTTCACGTATCAAACAGTATCACACCGCATCACCATCAGCTTGAAATGACCAGCAGCCTCTCAGCCACCGGAACACGTCTCTCCAAAGACAAGGCGGGTGCACCGTGTGTCCCATATCCAACAGTTTCACACCCATTCGCCAACAGCTTGAAATGTACCAGCAGCCTGTCAGCCACCGGAACACGTCTCACCAAAGACACAGAGGGTGTTTCACGTATCCAACAGTATCACACCACTTCGCAAGCAGCTTGAAATGACCGGCAGCCTCTCAGCCACCTGAACACATCTCACCGAAGACACGTGGGTGCACCGTGTTTCCCATATCCGACAGTTTCACACCCATCAGCCAATAGCTTGACATGACCAGCAGCCTCTCAGCCGCCAGAACACGTCTCACCGAAGCCACGACAGGTGCACCGTGTTTCCCGTATCCAACAGTTTCGCGCCCATTCGCCAACAGCTTGAAATGTACCAGCAGCCTGTCAGCCACCAGAACACATCTCACCGATGACACCATGGGTGCACCGTGTTTCCCGTATCTGACAGTTTCACGCCCGTTCGCCAACAGCTTGAAATGTACCAGCAGCCTGTCGGCCACCTGAACACGTCTCACCGAAGACACGTGGATGCACCGTGTTTCCCGTTTCCGACAGTTTCGCACCCATCAGCCAACAGCCTGACATGACCAGCAGCCTCTCAGCCGCCAGAACACATCTCACCGAAGACATGGTGGGTGCACGATGTTTCACATATCCAACAGTATCACACCGCTTCGCCAACAGCTTGAAATGACCAGCAGCCTCTCAGCCACCGGAACACATCTCTCCGAAGACAAGGAGGGTGCACCGTGTGTCCCGTATCCGACAGTTTCGCACCCATTCGCCAACAGCTTGAAATGACCAGCAGCCTCTCAGCCACCAGAACACGTCTCACCGAAGACACGGAGGGTGCGCCGTGTTTCCCATATCGGACAGTTTCGCGCCCATTCGCCAACAGCTTGAAATGTACCAGCAGCCTGTCAGCCGCCAGAACACATCTCACCGAAGACACGGTGGGTGCACCGTAATACCCGTATCGGTCCATACCATCGCATGATAAACCAGAATCCGTACGGCCACCAGCCCACCATTGCGATGGCTGACAGTGCAACCAGATCTTCAAGCATTGGGTACATGCAATTCACTAAATAGTAAGGCCACAACAACCTAAGCCCACAAGAATCTGGTTTGAGCACTGCCCACCCCGACAGGAAAACGGACCGGTAACCATCCAGCCAACAATCCGTCCCATACCCGGGGGACGCCACAGCCACGTTTATCTGGCACCAGGATGATGTATCCACCCAAAAAGGGTGGCACAATGTGTCCCGAAGCCAAAATCCGTGTTGCACCGTCGCATCTGTGTTCATCTCAGTGAAGGTCCCCAAGGCCGGTAGGATGTTGGCAGCCTTGGATCATCCCAACACCGAGATCCGGTGGATGTAGTACACCGCGAGGGGAGGTAATCAAGGTTCCTTTCAGTATCCGACATCATCCTACTTTGCCCCGAGCTGACAGACCACCTCCCCCTAATATACCTTAGGAGCGCCCCCCCTCCCAGGAGTATGGGGGATTTTTGGGACTGCTGAGCGCACTATTTGGGAGAAG
>JASWHV010000209.1:80000-85000 GCA_030760725.1 Neostapfia colusana
AGCAGCTTGAAATGACCGGCAGCCTCTCAGCCACCTGAACACATCTCACCGAAGACACGTGGGTGCACCGTGTTTCCCATATCCGACAGTTTCACACCCATCAGCCAATAGCTTGACATGACCAGCAGCCTCTCAGCCGCCAGAACACGTCTCACCAAAGCCACGACAGGTGCACCGTGTTTCCCGTATCCAACAGTTTCGCGCCCATTCGCCAACAGCTTGAAATGTACCAGCAGCCTGTCAGCCACCAGAACACATCTCACCGATGACACCATGGGTGCACCGTGTTTCCCGTATCCGACAGTTTCGCGCCCGTTCGCCAACAGCTTGAAATGTACCAGCAGCCTGTCGGCCACCTGAACACGTCTCACCGAAGACACGTGGATGCACCGTGTTTCCCGTTTCCGACAGTTTCGCACCCATCAGCCAACAGCCTGACATGACCAGCAGCCTCTCAGCCGCCAGAACACATCTCACCGAAGACATGGTGGGTGCACGATGTTTCACATATCCAACAGTATCACACCGCTTCGCCAACAGCTTGAAATGACCAGCAGCCTCTCAGCCACCGGAACACATCTCTCCGAAGACAAGGAGGGTGCACCGTGTGTCCCGTATCCGACAGTTTCACACCCATTCGCCAACAGCTTGAAATGACCAGCAGCCTCTCAGCCACCAGAACACGTCTCACCGAAGACACGGAGGGTGCGCCGTGTTTCCCATATCGGACAGTTTCGCGCCCATTCGCCAACAGCTTGAAATGTACCAGCAGCCTGTCAGCCGCCAGAACACATCTCACCGAAGACACGGTGGGTGCACCGTAATACCCGTATCGGTCCATACCATCGCATGATAAACCAGAATCCGTACGGCCACCAGCCCACCATTGCGATGGCTGACAGTGCAGCCAGATCTTCAAGCATTGGGTACAATTCACTAAATAGTAAGGCCACAACACCCTAAGCCCACAAGAATCTGGTTTGAGCACTGCCCACCCCGACAGGAAAACGGACCGGTAACCATCCAGCCAACAATCCGTCCCATACCCGGGGGACGCCACAGCCACGTTTATCTGGCACCAGGATGATGTATCCACCCAAAAAGGGTGCCACAATGTGTCCCAAAGCCAAAATCCGTGTTGCACCGTCGCATCTGTGTTCATCTCAGTGAAGGTCCCCAAGGCCGGTAGGATGTTGGCAGCCTTGGATCATCCCAACACCGAGATCCGGTGGATGTAGTACACCGCGAGGGGAGGTAATCAAGGTTCCTTTCAGTATCCGACATCATCCTACTTTGCCCCGAGCTGACAGACCACCTCCCCCTAATATACCTTAGGAGCGCCCCCCCTCCCAGGAGTATGGGGGATTTTTGGGACTGCTGAGCGCACTATTTGGGAGAAGCCCAAAAAGTGGTATTTTTCTGGTTTTGCCGCGCCAAGCCTCCAAAACGGGTTGGTTATCTAGTTTCAACTTGGGTTCCCAGACTTCCCGTATTCTTTCCGGAGGCCTCCTGCTGTGTACAGTACGGCATCCCTGGACCCGAGTTCCTGAGATCCCGACTTTCCCGATTTCGACCCAGGAGGCCATCCATGCATTCCAAAACCTTCAAAATGCACCGTCCGAATGATTATTCAGCCAAGGTCCCGTCGGGCCACCGGGGATCCCAGTTAGTGAGTTTTACCGACTTTCCCAACTTTCCTCATTTCGACCCAGATGGCCATCCACGCATGAAAAACCATCAAGTTTTACCATCCGAACGTGTGTTCCGTTGAGGTCCGTCCGCCCCCGGGACACATGTTCACGAGTTTTCCCATCTCTCAGCCACCGGAACACGTCTCTCCGAGACAAGGTGGGAGCACCGTGTTTCCCGTATCCGACAGTTTCACACCCATCAGCAAACAGCTTTACATGACCAGCAGCATCTCAGCCGCTGGAACACGTCTCACAGAAGACGAGGGTGGGTGCACCATGTGTCCCTTATCCGACAGTTTTGCACCCATTCGCCAACAGCTTGAAATGACCAGCAGCTTCTCAGCCACCGGAACACATCTCACCGAAGCCACGGCGGGTGCACCATGTTTACCGTATCCGACAGTTTTGCACCGATTCGCCAACAGCTTGAAATGACCAGCAGCCTCTCAGCCACCAGAACACGTCTCACCGAAGACACGGAGGGTGCACCGTGTTTCCCGTATCCGACAGTTTCGCGCCCATTCGCCAACAGCTTGAAATGTACCAGCAGCCTGTCAGCCACCAGAACACGTCTCACCGAAGACACGGTGGGTGCACCGTGTTTTCCATATCCCACAGTTTCGCAACCATTCACTTACAGCTTGAAATGACCGGCAGTCTCTAAGACACCGGAACACATCTCACCGAAGACACATGGATGCACCATGTTTCCCATTTCCGACAGTTTCGCACCCATCAGCCAACAGCTTGACATGACCAGCAGCCTCTCAGCCGCCAGAACGCATCTCACCGAAGACAAGGTGGGTGCACGAAGTTTCACGTATCAAACAGTATCACACCGCATCACCATCAGCTTGAAATGACCAGCAGCCTCTCAGCCACCGGAACACGTCTCTCCAAAGACAAGGCGGGTGCACCGTGTGTCCCATATCCAACAGTTTCACACCCATTCGCCAACAGCTTGAAATGTACCAGCAGCCTGTCAGCCACCGGAACACGTCTCACCAAAGACACAGAGGGTGTTTCACGTATCCAACAGTATCACACCACTTCGCAAGCAGCTTGAAATGACCGGCAGCCTCTCAGCCACCTGAACACATCTCACCGAAGACACGTGGGTGCACCGTGTTTCCCATATCCGACAGTTTCACACCCATCAGCCAATAGCTTGACATGACCAGCAGCCTCTCAGCCGCCAGAACACGTCTCACCGAAGCCACGACAGGTGCACCGTGTTTCCCGTATCCAACAGTTTCGCGCCCATTCGCCAACAGCTTGAAATGTACCAGCAGCCTGTCAGCCACCAGAACACATCTCACCGATGACACCATGGGTGCACCGTGTTTCCCGTATCTGACAGTTTCACGCCCGTTCGCCAACAGCTTGAAATGTACCAGCAGCCTGTCGGCCACCTGAACACGTCTCACCGAAGACACGTGGATGCACCGTGTTTCCCGTTTCCGACAGTTTCGCACCCATCAGCCAACAGCCTGACATGACCAGCAGCCTCTCAGCCGCCAGAACACATCTCACCGAAGACATGGTGGGTGCACGATGTTTCACATATCCAACAGTATCACACCGCTTCGCCAACAGCTTGAAATGACCAGCAGCCTCTCAGCCACCGGAACACATCTCTCCGAAGACAAGGAGGGTGCACCGTGTGTCCCGTATCCGACAGTTTCGCACCCATTCGCCAACAGCTTGAAATGACCAGCAGCCTCTCAGCCACCAGAACACGTCTCACCGAAGACACGGAGGGTGCGCCGTGTTTCCCATATCGGACAGTTTCGCGCCCATTCGCCAACAGCTTGAAATGTACCAGCAGCCTGTCAGCCGCCAGAACACATCTCACCGAAGACACGGTGGGTGCACCGTAATACCCGTATCGGTCCATACCATCGCATGATAAACCAGAATCCGTACGGCCACCAGCCCACCATTGCGATGGCTGACAGTGCAACCAGATCTTCAAGCATTGGGTACATGCAATTCACTAAATAGTAAGGCCACAACACCCTAAGCCCACAAGAATCTGGTTTGAGCACTGCCCACCCCGACAGGAAAACGGACCGGTAACCATCCAGCCAACAATCCGTCCCATACCCGGGGGACGCCACAGCCACGTTTATCTGGCACCAGGATGATGTATCCACCCAAAAAGGGTGGCACAATGTGTCCCGAAGCCAAAATCCGTGTTGCACCGTCGCATCTGTGTTCATCTCAGTGAAGGTCCCCAAGGCCGGTAGGATGTTGGCAGCCTTGGATCATCCCAACACCGAGATCCGGTGGATGTAGTACACCGCGAGGGGAGGTAATCAAGGTTCCTTTCAGTATCCGACATCATCCTACTTTGCCCCGAGCTGACAGACCACCTCCCCCTAATATACCTTAGGAGCGCCCCCCCTCCCAGGAGTATGGGGGATTTTTGGGACTGCTGAGCGCACTATTTGGGAGAAGCCCAAAAAGTGGTATTTTTCTGGTTTTGCCGCGCCAAGCCTCGAAAACGGGTGGGTTATCTAGTTTCAACTTGGGTTCCCAGACTTCCCGTATTCTTTCCGGAGGCCTCCTGCTGTGTACAGTACGGCATCCCTGGACCCGAGTTCCTGAGATCCCGACTTTCCCGATTTCGACCCAGGAGGCCATCCATGCATTCCAAAACCTTCAAAATGCACCGTCCGAATGATTATTCAGCCAAGGTCCCGTCGGGCCACCGGGGATCCCAGTTAGTGAGTTTTACCGACTTTCCCAACTTTCCTCATTTCGACCCAGATGGCCATCCACGCATGAAAAACCATCAAGTTTTACCATCCGAACGTGTGTTCCGTTGAGGTCCGTCCGCCCCCGGGACACATGTTCACGAGTTTTCCCATCTCTCAGCCACCGGAACACGTCTCTCCGAGACAAGGTGGGAGCACCGTGTTTCCCGTATCCGACAGTTTCACACCCATCAGCAAACAGCTTTACATGACCAGCAGCATCTCAGCCGCTGGAACACGTCTCACAGAAGCCAAGGTGGGTGCACCGTGTTTCCTGTATCCGACAGTTTCACGCCCATTCCGCAACAGCTTGAAATGTACCAGCAGCCTGTCAGCCGCCAGAACACGTCTCACCGAAGACAAAGGTGGGTGCTCCATGTTTCCCGTATCCCACAGTTTCACACCCATTCGTCAACAGCTTGAAATGACCAGCAGCCTCTCAGCCACCAGAACACGTCTCACCGAAGACACGGAGGGTGCACCGTGTTTCCCGTATCCGACAGTTTCGCGCCCATTCGCCAACAGCTTGAAATGTACCAGCAGCCTGTCA
>JASWHV010000209.1:95000-97500 GCA_030760725.1 Neostapfia colusana
ATGATAAACCAGAATCCGTACGGCCACCAGCCCACCATTGCGATGGCTGACAGTGCAACCAGATCTTCAAGCATTGGGTACATGCAATTCACTAAATAGTAAGGCCACAACACCCTAAGCCCACAAGAATCTGGTTTGAGCACTGCCCACCCCGACAGGAAAACGGACCGGTAACCATCCAGCCAACAATCCGTCCCATACCCGGGGGACGCCACAGCCACGTTTATCTGGCACCAGGATGATGTATCCACCCAAAAAGGGTGGCACAATGTGTCCCGAAGCCAAAATCCGTGTTGCACCGTCGCATCTGTGTTCATCTCAGTGAAGGTCCCCAAGGCCGGTAGGATGTTGGCAGCCTTGGATCATCCCAACACCGAGATCCGGTGGATGTAGTACACCGCGAGGGGAGGTAATCAAGGTTCCTTTCAGTATCCGACATCATCCTACTTTGCCCCGAGCTGACAGACCACCTCCCCCTAATATACCTTAGGAGCGCCCCCCCTCCCAGGAGTATGGGGGATTTTTGGGACTGCTGAGCGCACTATTTGGGAGAAGCCCAAAAAGTGGTATTTTTCTGGTTTTGCCGCGCCAAGCCTCCAAAACGGGTGGGTTATCTAGTTTCAACTTGGGTTCCCAGACTTCCCGTATTCTTTCCGGAGGCCTCCTGCTGTGTACAGTACGGCATCCCTGGACCCGAGTTCCTGAGATCCCGACTTTCCCGATTTCGACCCAGGAGGCCATCCATGCATTCCAAAACCTTCAAAATGCACCGTCCGAATGATTATTCAGCCAAGGTCCCGTCGGGCCACCGGGGATCCCAGTTAGTGAGTTTTACCGACTTTCCCAACTTTCCTCATTTCGACCCAGATGGCCATCCACGCATGAAAAACCATCAAGTTTTACCATCCGAACGTGTGTTCCGTTGAGGTCCGTCCGCCCCCGGGACACATGTTCACGAGTTTTCCCATCTCTCAGCCACCGGAACACGTCTCTCCGAGACAAGGTGGGAGCACCGTGTTTCCCGTATCCGACAGTTTCACACCCATCAGCAAACAGCTTTACATGACCAGCAGCATCTCAGCCGCTGGAACACGTCTCACAGAAGACGAGGGTGGGTGCACCATGTGTCCCTTATCCGACAGTTTTGCACCCATTCGCCAACAGCTTGAAATGACCAGCAGCTTCTCAGCCACCGGAACACATCTCACCGAAGCCACGGCGGGTGCACCATGTTTACCGTATCCGACAGTTTTGCACCGATTCGCCAACAGCTTGAAATGACCAGCAGCCTCTCAGCCACCAGAACACGTCTCACCGAAGACACGGAGGGTGCACCGTGTTTCCCGTATCCGACAGTTTCACGCCCATTCGCCAACAGCTTGAAATGTACCAGCAGCCTGTCAGCCACCAGAACACGTCTCACCGAAGACACGGTGGGTGCACCGTGTTTTCCATATCCCACAGTTTCGCAACCATTCACTTACAGCTTGAAATGACCGGCAGTCTCTAAGACACCGGAACACATCTCACCGAAGACACATGGATGCACCATGTTTCCCGTTTCCGACAGTTTCGCACCCATCAGCCAACAGCTTGACATAACCAGCAGCCTCTCAGCCGCCAGAACGCATCTCACCGAAGACAAGGTGGGTGCACGAAGTTTCACGTATCAAACAGTATCACACCACATCACCATCAGCTTGAAATGACCAGCAGCCTCTCAGCCACCGGAACACGTCTCTCCAAAGACAAGGCGGGTGCACCGTGTGTCCCATATCCAACAGTTTCACACCCATTCGCCAACAGCTTGAAATGTACCAGCAGCCTGTCAGCCACCGGAACACGTCTCACCAAAGACACAGTGGGTGTTTCACGTATCCAACAGTATCACACCACTTCGCAAGCAGCTTGAAATGACCGGCAGCCTCTCAGCCACCTGAACACATCTCACCGAAGACACGTGGGTGCACCGTGTTTCCCATATCCGACAGTTTCACACCCATCAGCCAATAGCTTGACATGACCAGCAGCCTCTCAGCCGCCAGAACACGTCTCACCGAAGCCACGACAGGTGCACCGTGTTTCCCGTATCCAACAGTTTCGCGCCCATTCGCCAACAGCTTGAAATGTACCAGCAGCCTGTCAGCCACCAGAACACATCTCACCGATGACACCATGGGTGCACCGTGTTTCCCGTATCCGACAGTTTCACGCCCGTTCGCCAACAGCTTGAAATGTACCAGCAGCCTGTCGGCCACCTGAACACATCTCACCGAAGACACGTGGATGCACCGTGTTTCCCGTTTCCGACAGTTTCGCACCCATCAGCCAACAGCCTGACATGACCAGCAGCCTCTCAGCCGCCAGAACACATCTCACCGAAGACATGGTGGGTGCACGATGTTTCACATATCCAACAGTATCACACCGCTTCGCCAACAGCTTGAAATGACCAGCAGCCTCTCAGCCACCGGAACACATCTCTCCGAAGACAAGGAGG
>JASWHV010000209.1:107500-110000 GCA_030760725.1 Neostapfia colusana
TCTCTGAAGACGAGGGTGGGTGCACCATGTGTCCCTTATCCGACAGTTTTGCACCCATTCGCCAACAGCTTGAAATGACCAGCAGCTTCTCAGCCACCGGAACACATCTCACCGAAGCCACGGCGGGTGCACCGTGTTTACCGTATCCGACAGTTTTGCACCGATTCGCCAACAGCTTGAAATGACCAGCAGCCTCTCAGCCACCAGAACACGTCTCACCGAAGACACGGAGGGTGCACCGTGTTTCCCGTATCCGACAGTTTCGCGCCCATTCGCCAACAGCTTGAAATGTACCAGCAGCCTGTCAGCCACCAGAACACGTCTCACCGAAGACACGGTGGGTGCACCGTGTTTTCCATATCCCACAGTTTCGCAACCATTCACTTACAGCTTGAAATGACCGGCAGTCTCTAAGACACCGGAACACATCTCACCGAAGACACATGGATGCACCATGTTTCCCGTTTCCGACAGTTTCGCACCCATCAGCCAACAGCTTGACATGACCAGCAGCCTCTCAGCCGCCAGAACGCATCTCACCGAAGACAAGGTGGGTGCACGAAGTTTCACGTATCAAACAGTATCACACCGCATCACCATCAGCTTGAAATGACCAGCAGCCTCTCAGCCACCGGAACACGTCTCTCCAAAGACAAGGCGGGTGCACCGTGTGTCCCATATCCAACAGTTTCACACCCATTCGCCAACAGCTTGAAATGTACCAGCAGCCTGTCAGCCACCGGAACACGTCTCACCAAAGACACAGTGGGTGTTTCACGTATCCAACAGTATCACACCACTTCGCAAGCAGCTTGAAATGACCGGCAGCCTCTCAGCCACCTGAACACATCTCACCGAAGACACGTGGGTGCACCGTGTTTCCCATATCCGACAGTTTCACACCCATCAGCCAATAGCTTGACATGACCAGCAGCCTCTCAGCCGCCAGAACACGTCTCACCGAAGCCACGACAGGTGCACCGTGTTTCCCGTATCCAACAGTTTCGCGCCCATTCGCCAACAGCTTGAAATGTACCAGCAGCCTGTCAGCCACCAGAACACATCTCACCGATGACACCATGGGTGCACCGTGTTTCCCGTATCCGACAGTTTCGCGCCCGTTCGCCAACAGCTTGAAATGTACCAGCAGCCTGTCGGCCACCTGAACACGTCTCACCGAAGACACGTGGATGCACCGTGTTTCCCGTTTCCGACAGTTTCGCACCCATCAGCCAACAGCCTGACATGACCAGCAGCCTCTCAGCCGCCAGAACACATCTCACCGAAGACATGGTGGGTGCACGATGTTTCACATATCCAACAGTATCACACCGCTTCGCCAACAGCTTGAAATGACCAGCAGCCTCTCAGCCACCGGAACACATCTCTCCGAAGACAAGGAGGGTGCACCGTGTGTCCCGTATCCGACAGTTTCGCACCCATTCGCCAACAGCTTGAAATGACCAGCAGCCTCTCAGCCACCAGAACACGTCTCACCGAAGACACGGAGGGTGCGCCGTGTTTCCCATATCGGACAGTTTCGCGCCCATTCGCCAACAGCTTGAAATGTACCAGCAGCCTGTCAGCCGCCAGAACACATCTCACCGAAGACACGGTGGGTGCACCGTAATACCCGTATCGGTCCATACCATCGCATGATAAACCAGAATCCGTACGGCCACCAGCCCACCATTGCGATGGCTGACAGTGCAACCAGATCTTCAAGCATTGGGTACATGCAATTCACTAAATAGTAAGGCCACAACACCCTAAGCCCACAAGAATCTGGTTTGAGCACTGCCCACCCCGACAGGAAAACGGACCGGTAACCATCCAGCCAACAATCCGTCCCATACCCGGGGGACGCCACAGCCACGTTTATCTGGCACCAGGATGATGTATCCACCCAAAAAGGGTGGCACAATGTGTCCCGAAGCCAAAATCCGTGTTGCACCGTCGCATCTGTGTTCATCTCAGTGAAGGTCCCCAAGGCCGGTAGGATGTTGGCAGCCTTGGATCATCCCAACACCGAGATCCGGTGGATGTAGTACACCGCGAGGGGAGGTAATCAAGGTTCCTTTCAGTATCCGACATCATCCTACTTTGCCCCGAGCTGACAGACCACCTCCCCCTAATATACCTTAGGAGCGCCCCCCCTCCCAGGAGTATGGGGGATTTTTGGGACTGCTGAGCGCACTATTTGGGAGAAGCCCAAAAAGTGGTATTTTTCTGGTTTTGCCGCGCCAAGCCTCCAAAACGGGTGGGTTATCTAGTTTCAACTTGGGTTCCCAGACTTCCCGTATTCTTTCCGGAGGCCTCCTGCTGTGTACAGTACGGCATCCCTGGACCCGAGTTCCTGAGATCCCGACTTTCCCGATTTCGACCCAGGAGGCCATCCATGCATTCCAAAACCTTCAAAATGCACCGTCCGAATGATTATTCAGCCAAGGTCCCGTCGGGCCACCGGGGATCCCAGTTAGTGAGTTTTACCGACTTTCCC
>JASWHV010000209.1:120000-125000 GCA_030760725.1 Neostapfia colusana
CCCGTATCCGACAGTTTCGCGCCCGTTCGCCAACAGCTTGAAATGTACCAGCAGCCTGTCGGCCACCTGAACACGTCTCACCGAAGACACGTGGATGCACCGTGTTTCCCGTTTCCGACAGTTTCGCACCCATCAGCCAACAGCCTGACATGACCAGCAGCCTCTCAGCCGCCAGAACACATCTCACCGAAGACATGGTGGGTGCACGATGTTTCACATATCCAACAGTATCACACCGCTTCGCCAACAGCTTGAAATGACCAGCAGCCTCTCAGCCACCGGAACACATCTCTCCGAAGACAAGGAGGGTGCACCGTGTGTCCCGTATCCGACAGTTTCGCACCCATTCGCCAACAGCTTGAAATGACCAGCAGCCTCTCAGCCACCAGAACACGTCTCACCGAAGACACGGAGGGTGCGCCGTGTTTCCCATATCGGACAGTTTCGCGCCCATTCGCCAACAGCTTGAAATGTACCAGCAGCCTGTCAGCCGCCAGAACACATCTCACCGAAGACACGGTGGGTGCACCGTAATACCCGTATCGGTCCATACCATCGCATGATAAACCAGAATCCGTACGGCCACCAGCCCACCATTGCGATGGCTGACAGTGCAACCAGATCTTCAAGCATTGGGTACATGCAATTCACTAAATAGTAAGGCCACAACACCCTAAGCCCACAAGAATCTGGTTTGAGCACTGCCCACCCCGACAGGAAAACGGACCGGTAACCATCCAGCCAACAATCCGTCCCATACCCAGGGGACGCCACAGCCACGTTTATCTGGCACCAGGATGATGTATCCACCCAAAAAGGGTGGCACAATGTGTCCCGAAGCCAAAATCCGTGTTGCACCATCGCATCTGTGTTCATCTCAGTGAAGGTCCCCAAGGCCGGTAGGATGTTGGCAGCCTTGGATCATCCCAACACCGAGATCCGGTGGATGTAGTACACCGCGAGGGGAGGTAATCAAGGTTCCTTTCAGTATCCGACATCATCCGACATCATCCTACTTTGCCCCGAGCTGACAGACCACCTCCCCCTAATATACCTTAGGAGCGCCCCCCCTCCCAGGAGTATGGGGGATTTTTGGGACTGCTGAGCGCACTATTTGGGAGAAGCCCAAAAAGTGGTATTTTTCTGGTTTTGCCGCGCCAAGCCTCCAAAACGGGTTGGTTATCTAGTTTCAACTTGGGTTCCCAGACTTCCCGTATTCTTTCCGGAAGCCTCCTGCAGTGTACAGTACGGCCTCCCTGGACCCGAGTTCCTGAGATCCCGACTTTCCCGATTTCGACCCAGGAGGCCATCCATGCATTCCAAAACCTTCAAAATGCACCGTCCGAATGATTATTCAGCCAAGGTCCCGTCGGGCCACCGGGGATCCCAGTTAGTGAGTTTTACCGACTTTCCCAACTTTCCTCATTTCGACCCAGATGGCCATCCACGCATGAAAAACCATCAAGTTTTACCATCCGAACGTGTGTTCCGTTGAGGTCCGTCCGCCCCCGGGACACATGTTCACGAGTTTTCCCATCTCTCAGCCACCGGAACACGTCTCTCCGAGACAAGGTGGGAGCACCGTGTTTCCCGTATCCGACAGTTTCACACCCATCAGCAAACAGCTTTACATGACCAGCAGCATCTCAGCCGCTGGAACACGTCTCACAGAAGCCAAGCTGGGTGCACCGTGTTTCCTGTATCCGACAGTTTCACGCCCATTCCGCAACAGCTTGAAATGTACCAGCAGCCTGTCAGCCGCCGGAACACGTCTCACCGAAGACAAAGGTGGGTGCTCCATGTTTCCCGTATCCCACAGTTTCGCACCCATTCGTCAACAGCTTGAAATGACCAGCAGCCTCTCAGCCACCAGAACACGTCTCACCGAAGACACGGAGGGTGCACCGTGTTTCCCGTATCCGACAGTTTCGCGCCAATTCGCCAACAGCTTGAAATGTACCAGCAGCCTGTCAGCGGCCAGAACACGTCTCACCGAAGACACGGAGGGTGCACCGTGTTTCCCGTATCCGACAGTTTCGCGCCCATTCGCCAACAGCTTGAAATGTACCAGCAGCCTGTCAGCCACCAGAACACGTCTCACCGAAGACACGGTGGGTGCACCGTGTTTTCCATATCCCACAGTTTCGCAACCATTCACTTACAGCTTGAAATGACCGGCAGTCTCTAAGACACCGGAACACATCTCACCGAAGACACATGGATGCACCATGTTTCCCATTTCCGACAGTTTCGCACCCATCAGCCAACAGCTTGACATGACCAGCAGCCTCTCAGCCGCCAGAACGCATCTCACCGAAGACAAGGTGGGTGCACGAAGTTTCACGTATCAAACAGTATCACACCGCATCACCATCAGCTTGAAATGACCAGCAGCCTCTCAGCCACCGGAACACGTCTCTCCAAAGACAAGGCGGGTGCACCGTGTGTCCCATATCCAACAGTTTCACACCCATTCGCCAACAGCTTGAAATGTACCAGCAGCCTGTCAGCCACCGGAACACGTCTCACCAAAGACACAGAGGGTGTTTCACGTATCCAACAGTATCACACCACTTCGCAAGCAGCTTGAAATGACCGGCAGCCTCTCAGCCACCTGAACACATCTCACCGAAGACACGTGGGTGCACCGTGTTTCCCATATCCGACAGTTTCACACCCATCAGCCAATAGCTTGACATGACCAGCAGCCTCTCAGCCGCCAGAACACGTCTCACCGAAGCCACGACAGGTGCACCGTGTTTCCCGTATCCAACAGTTTCGCGCCCATTCGCCAACAGCTTGAAATGTACCAGCAGCCTGTCAGCCACCAGAACACATCTCACCGATGACACCATGGGTGCACCGTGTTTCCCGTATCCGACAGTTTCACGCCCGTTCGCCAACAGCTTGAAATGTACCAGCAGCCTGTCGGCCACCTGAACACGTCTCACCGAAGACACGTGGATGCACCGTGTTTCCCGTTTCCGACAGTTTCGCACCCATCAGCCAACAGCCTGACATGACCAGCAGCCTCTCAGCCGCCAGAACACATCTCACCGAAGACATGGTGGGTGCACGATGTTTCACATATCCAACAGTATCACACCGCTTCGCCAACAGCTTGAAATGACCAGCAGCCTCTCAGCCACCGGAACACATCTCTCCGAAGACAAGGAGGGTGCACCGTGTGTCCCGTATCCGACAGTTTCGCACCCATTCGCCAACAGCTTGAAATGACCAGCAGCCTCTCAGCCACCAGAACACGTCTCACCGAAGACACGGAGGGTGCGCCGTGTTTCCCATATCGGACAGTTTCGCGCCCATTCGCCAACAGCTTGAAATGTACCAGCAGCCTGTCAGCCGCCAGAACACATCTCACCGAAGACACGGTGGGTGCACCGTAATACCCGTATCGGTCCATACCATCGCATGATAAACCAGAATCCGTACGGCCACCAGCCCACCATTGCGATGGCTGACAGTGCAACCAGATCTT
Organism: Neostapfia colusana; assembly: GCA_030760725.1. Lineage (NCBI taxonomy): Eukaryota > Viridiplantae > Streptophyta > Magnoliopsida > Poales > Poaceae > Neostapfia > Neostapfia colusana. The sequence goes on from JASWHV010000209.1 coordinate 123,497, forward strand.
CAAGCATTGGGTACATGCAATTCACTAAATAGTAAGGCCACAACACCCTAAGCCCACAAGAATCTGGTTTGAGCACTGCCCACCCCGACAGGAAAACGGACCGGTAACCATCCAGCCAACAATCCGTCCCATACCCGGGGGACGCCACAGCCACGTTTATCTGGCACCAGGATGATGTATCCACCCAAAAAGGGTGGCACAATGTGTCCCGAAGCCAAAATCCGTGTTGCACCGTCGCATCTGTGTTCATCTCAGTGAAGGTCCCCAAGGCCGGTAGGATGTTGGCAGCCTTGGATCATCCCAACACCGAGATCCGGTGGATGTAGTACACCGCGAGGGGAGGTAATCAAGGTTCCTTTCAGTATCCGACATCATCCTACTTTGCCCCGAGCTGACAGACCACCTCCCCCTAATATACCTTAGGAGCGCCCCCCCTCCCAGGAGTATGGGGGATTTTTGGGACTGCTGAGCGCACTATTTGGGAGAAGCCCAAAAAGTGGTATTTTTCTGGTTTTGCCGCGCCAAGCCTCCAAAACGGGTGGGTTATCTAGTTTCAACTTGGGTTCCCAGACTTCCCGTATTCTTTCCGGAGGCCTCCTGCTGTGTACAGTACGGCATCCCTGGACCCGAGTTCCTGAGATCCCGACTTTCCCGATTTCGACCCAGGAGGCCATCCATGCATTCCAAAACCTTCAAAATGCACCGTCCGAATGATTATTCAGCCAAGGTCCCGTCGGGCCACCGGGGATCCCAGTTAGTGAGTTTTACCGACTTTCCCAACTTTCCTCATTTCGACCCAGATGGCCATCCACGCATGAAAAACCATCAAGTTTTACCATCCGAACGTGTGTTCCGTTGAGGTCCGTCCGCCCCCGGGACACATGTTCACGAGTTTTCCCATCTCTCAGCCACCGGAACACGTCTCTCCGAGACAAGGTGGGAGCACCGTGTTTCCCGTATCCGACAGTTTCACACCCATCAGCAAACAGCTTTACATGACCAGCAGCATCTCAGCCGCTGGAACACGTCTCACAGAAGCCAAGGTGGGTGCACCGTGTTTCCTGTATCCGACAGTTTCACGCCCATTCCGCAACAGCTTGAAATGTACCAGCAGCCTGTCAGCCGCCGGAACACGTCTCACCGAAGACAAAGGTGGGTGCTCCATGTTTCCCGTATCCCACAGTTTCGCACCCATTCGTCAACAGCTTGAAATGACCAGCAGCCTCTCAGCCACCAGAACACGTCTCACCGAAGACACGGAGGGTGCACCGTGTTTCCCGTATCCGACAGTTTCGCGCCCATTCGCCAACAGCTTGAAATGTACCAGCAGCCTGTCAGAGGCCAGAACACGTCTCACCGAAGACACGGTGGGTGCACCGTAATACCCTTACCGGGCCATACCATCGCATGATAAACAAGAACCCGTACGGCCACCAGCCCACCATTGCGATGGCTGGCAGTGTAACCAGATCTTCAAGCGTTGGGTACATGCAGTTCACTAAAT
>JASWHV010000209.1:145000-147500 GCA_030760725.1 Neostapfia colusana
CCGGAACACATCTCACCGAAGACACATGGATGCACCATGTTTCCCGTTTCCGACAGTTTCGCACCCATCAGCCAACAGCTTGACATGACCAGCAGCCTCTCAGCCGCCAGAACGCATCTCACCGAAGACAAGGTGGGTGCACGAAGTTTCACGTATCAAACAGTATCACACCGCATCACCATCAGCTTGAAATGACCAGCAGCCTCTCAGCCACCGGAACACGTCTCTCCAAAGACAAGGCGGGTGCACCGTGTGTCCCATATCCAACAGTTTCACACCCATTCGCCAACAGCTTGAAATGTACCAGCAGCCTGTCAGCCACCGGAACACGTCTCACCAAAGACACAGTGGGTGTTTCACGTATCCAACAGTATCACACCACTTCGAAAGCAGCTTGAAATGACCGGCAGCCTCTCAGCCACCTGAACACATCTCACCGAAGACACGTGGGTGCACCGTGTTTCCCATATCCGACAGTTTCACACCCATCAGCCAATAGCTTGACATGACCAGCAGCCTCTCAGCCGCCAGAACACGTCTCACCGAAGCCACGACAGGTGCACCGTGTTTCCCGTATCCAACAGTTTCGCGCCCATTCGCCAACAGCTTGAAATGTACCAGCAGCCTGTCAGCCACCAGAACACATCTCACCGATGACACCATGGGTGCACCGTGTTTCCCGTATCCGACAGTTTCGCGCCCGTTCGCCAACAGCTTGAAATGTACCAGCAGCCTGTCGGCCACCTGAACACGTCTCACCGAAGACACGTGGATGCACCGTGTTTCCCGTTTCCGACAGTTTCGCACCCATCAGCCAACAGCCTGACATGACCAGCAGCCTCTCAGCCGCCAGAACACATCTCACCGAAGACATGGTGGGTGCACGATGTTTCACATATCCAACAGTATCACACCGCTTCGCCAACAGCTTGAAATGACCAGCAGCCTCTCAGCCACCGGAACACATCTCTCCGAAGACAAGGAGGGTGCACCGTGTGTCCCGTATCCGACAGTTTCGCACCCATTCGCCAACAGCTTGAAATGACCAGCAGCCTCTCAGCCACCAGAACACGTCTCACCGAAGACACGGAGGGTGCGCCGTGTTTCCCATATCGGACAGTTTCGCGCCCATTCGCCAACAGCTTGAAATGTACCAGCAGCCTGTCAGCCGCCAGAACACATCTCACCGAAGACACGGTGGGTGCACCGTAATACCCGTATCGGTCCATACCATCGCATGATAAACCAGAATCCGTACGGCCACCAGCCCACCATTGCGATGGCTGACAGTGCAACCAGATCTTCAAGCATTGGGTACATGCAATTCACTAAATAGTAAGGCCACAACACCCTAAGCCCACAAGAATCTGGTTTGAGCACTGCCCACCCCGACAGGAAAACGGACCGGTAACCATCCAGCCAACAATCCGTCCCATACCCGGGGGACGCCACAGCCACGTTTATCTGGCACCAGGATGATGTATCCACCCAAAAAGGGTGGCACAATGTGTCCCGAAGCCAAAATCCGTGTTGCACCGTCGCATCTGTGTTCATCTCAGTGAAGGTCCCCAAGGCCGGTAGGATGTTGGCAGCCTTGGATCATCCCAACACCGAGATCCGGTGGATGTAGTACACCGCGAGGGGAGGTAATCAAGGTTCCTTTCAGTATCCGACATCATCCTACTTTGCCCCGAGCTGACAGACCACCTCCCCCTAATATACCTTAGGAGCGCCCCCCCTCCCAGGAGTATGGGGGATTTTTGGGACTGCTGAGCGCACTATTTGGGAGAAGCCCAAAAAGTGGTATTTTTCTGGTTTTGCCGCGCCAAGCCTCCAAAACGGGTGGGTTATCTAGTTTCAACTTGGGTTCCCAGACTTCCCGTATTCTTTCCGGAGGCCTCCTGCTGTGTACAGTACGGCATCCCTGGACCCGAGTTCCTGAGATCCCGACTTTCCCGATTTCGACCCAGGAGGCCATCCATGCATTCCAAAACCTTCAAAATGCACCGTCCGAATGATTATTCAGCCAAGGTCCCGTCGGGCCACCGGGGATCCCAGTTAGTGAGTTTTACCGACTTTCCCAACTTTCCTCATTTCGACCCAGATGGCCATCCACGCATGAAAAACCATCAAGTTTTACCATCCGAACGTGTGTTCCGTTGAGGTCCGTCCGCCCCCGGGACACATGTTCACGAGTTTTCCCATCTCTCAGCCACCGGAACACGTCTCTCCGAGACAAGGTGGGAGCACCGTGTTTCCCGTATCCGACAGTTTCACACCCATCAGCAAACAGCTTTACATGACCAGCAGCATCTCAGCCGCTGGAACACGTCTCACAGAAGCCAAGGTGGGTGCACCGTGTTTCCTGTATCCGACAGTTTCACGCCCATTCCGCAACAGCTTGAAATGTACCAGCAGCCTGTCAGCCGCCGGAACACGTCTCACCGAAGACAAAGGTGGGTGCTCCATGTTTCCCGTATCCCACAGTTTCGCACCCATT
>JASWHV010000209.1:167500-170220 GCA_030760725.1 Neostapfia colusana
ACCGAAGCCACGGCGGGTGCACCGTGTTTACCGTATCCGACAGTTTTGCACCGATTCGCCAACAGCTTGAAATGACCAGCAGCCTCTCAGCCACCAGAACACGTCTCACCGAAGACACGGAGGGTGCACCGTGTTTCCCGTATCCGACAGTTTCGCGCCCATTCGCCAACAGCTTGAAATGTACCAGCAGCCTGTCAGCCACCAGAACACGTCTCACCGAAGACACGGTGGGTGCACCGTGTTTTCCATATCCCACAGTTTCGCAACCATTCACTTACAGCTTGAAATGACCGGCAGTCTCTAAGACACCGGAACACATCTCACCGAAGACACATGGATGCACCATGTTTCCCGTTTCCGACAGTTTCGCACCCATCAGCCAACAGCTTGACATGACCAGCAGCCTCTCAGCCGCCAGAACGCATCTCACCGAAGACAAGGTGGGTGCACGAAGTTTCACGTATCAAACAGTATCACACCGCATCACCATCAGCTTGAAATGACCAGCAGCCTCTCAGCCACCGGAACACGTCTCTCCAAAGACAAGGCGGGTGCACCGTGTGTCCCATATCCAACAGTTTCACACCCATTCGCCAACAGCTTGAAATGTACCAGCAGCCTGTCAGCCACCGGAACACGTCTCACCAAAGACACAGTGGGTGTTTCACGTATCCAACAGTATCACACCACTTCGCAAGCAGCTTGAAATGACCGGCAGCCTCTCAGCCACCTGAACACATCTCACCGAAGACACGTGGGTGCACCGTGTTTCCCATATCCGACAGTTTCACACCCATCAGCCAATAGCTTGACATGACCAGCAGCCTCTCAGCCGCCAGAACACGTCTCACCGAAGCCACGACAGGTGCACCGTGTTTCCCGTATCCAACAGTTTCGCGCCCATTCGCCAACAGCTTGAAATGTACCAGCAGCCTGTCAGCCACCAGAACACATCTCACCGATGACACCATGGGTGCACCGTGTTTCCCGTATCCGACAGTTTCGCGCCCGTTCGCCAACAGCTTGAAATGTACCAGCAGCCTGTCGGCCACCTGAACACGTCTCACCGAAGACACGTGGATGCACCATGTTTCCCGTTTCCGACAGTTTCGCACCCATCAGCCAACAGCCTGACATGACCAGCAGCCTCTCAGCCGCCAGAACACATCTCACCGAAGACATGGTGGGTGCACGATGTTTCACATATCCAACAGTATCACACCGCTTCGCCAACAGCTTGAAATGACCAGCAGCCTCTCAGCCACCGGAACACATCTCTCCGAAGACAAGGAGGGTGCACCGTGTGTCCCGTATCCGACAGTTTCGCACCCATTCGCCAACAGCTTGAAATGACCAGCAGCCTCTCAGCCACCAGAACACGTCTCACCGAAGACACGGAGGGTGCGCCGTGTTTCCCATATCGGACAGTTTCGCGCCCATTCGCCAACAGCTTGAAATGTACCAGCAGCCTGTCAGCCGCCAGAACACATCTCACCGAAGACACGGTGGGTGCACCGTAATACCCGTATCGGTCCATACCATCGCATGATAAACCAGAATCCGTACGGCCACCAGCCCACCATTGCGATGGCTGACAGTGCAACCAGATCTTCAAGCATTGGGTACATGCAATTCACTAAATAGTAAGGCCACAACACCCTAAGCCCACAAGAATCTGGTTTGAGCACTGCCCACCCCGACAGGAAAACGGACCGGTAACCATCCAGCCAACAATCCGTCCCATACCCAGGGGACGCCACAGCCACGTTTATCTGGCACCAGGATGATGTATCCACCCAAAAAGGGTGGCACAATGTGTCCCGAAGCCAAAATCCGTGTTGCACCATCGCATCTGTGTTCATCTCAGTGAAGGTCCCCAAGGCCGGTAGGATGTTGGCAGCCTTGGATCATCCCAACACCGAGATCCGGTGGATGTAGTACACCGCGAGGGGAGGTAATCAAGGTTCCTTTCAGTATCCGACATCATCCTACTTTGCCCCGAGCTGACAGACCACCTCCCCCTAATATACCTTAGGAGCGCCCCCCCTCCCAGGAGTATGGGGGATTTTTGGGACTGCTGAGCGCACTATTTGGGAGAAGCCCAAAAAGTGGTATTTTTCTGGTTTTGCCGCGCCAAGCCTCCAAAACGGGTTGGTTATCTAGTTTCAACTTGGGTTCCCAGACTTCCCGTATTCTTTCCGGAAGCCTCCTGCTGTGTACAGTACGGCCTCCCTGGACCCGAGTTCCTGAGATCCCGACTTTCCCGATTTCGACCCAGGAGGCCATCCATGCATTCCAAAACCTTCAAAATGCACCGTCCGAATGATTATTCAGCCAAGGTCCCGTCGGGCCACCGGGGATCCCAGTTAGTGAGTTTTACCGACTTTCCCAACTTTCCTCATTTCGACCCAGATGGCCATCCACGCATGAAAAACCATCAAGTTTTACCATCCGAACGTGTGTTCCGTTGAGGTCCGTCCGCCCCCGGGACACATGTTCACGAGTTTTCCCATCTCTCAGCCACCGGAACACGTCTCTCCGAGACAAGGTGGGAGCACCGTGTTTCCCGTATCCGACAGTTTCACACCCATCAGCAAACAGCTTTACATGACCAGCAGCATCTCAGCCGCTGGAACACGTCTCACAGAAGCCAAGCTGGGTGCACCGTGTTTCCTGTATCCGACAGTTTCACGCCCATTCCGCAACAGCTTGAAATGTAC
>JASWHV010000210.1:0-169804 GCA_030760725.1 Neostapfia colusana
TTTTTATAACATCCCAAAAATGAAGTTTGGATTGGTAACGCATAGCGGATAGAGAATACAAGTCTCATGTGCAAGAAAAATGAATTTTTCACGAGTTATTAAACGGGAACCTCCCTTTTCAATAATATCGAAGGCTAACCCCTTTGGATTCTTCTCAAAAATTTTGATATTTGTTACAACCTTCCAAAAAATAAGTATGGATAGGTAACGCGTAGCCGATACAGAATACAAGCCTCATGTGCAAGAAAAATGAATTTTTGACTAGTTATTTCATAGAAAAATAATTTTTTGACGAGTTATTTGACAGAAATCTCCCTTTTCTATAATATCGAAGGCTAACCCCTTTGGATTTTCTCAAAAAATTTGATATTTTTCATAACCTCCCAAAAATTAAGTTTGGATTGGTAACACGTAGCCGATTGAGAATACACGCCTCGTGTGCAAGAAAAATGAATTTTTCACGAGTTATTAACCGGAAACCTCCCTTTTCAATAATACCAAAGGCTAACCCCTTTGGATTTTTCTCAAAAATTTGATATTCTTTAGGATCTTACCAAAAAATAAGTATGGATAAGTAACGCGTAGCCAATACAGAATACAAGCCTTAATTGCAAGAAAAATGAATTTTTGATGAGTTATTCGACAGAAAAATGAATTTTTGACGAGTTATTTGATGGAAACCTCCTTTTCGGTAATACGGAAGGCTAACCCCTTTGGATTTTCTCAAAAATATTGATATTTTTTATAACATCCCAAAAATGAAGTTTGGATTGGTAACGCATAGTGGATAGAAAATACAAGTCTCATGTGCAAGAAAAATGAATTTTTCACGAGTTATTAACCGGGAACCTCCCTTTTCAATAATATCGAAGGCTAACCCCTTTGGATTTTTCTAAAAAATTTTGATATTATCTAGAATCTTACCAAAAAATAAGTATGGATAGGTAACGCGTATCCGATATAGAATATAAGACTTATGTGCAAGAAAAATGATTTTTTAACGAGTTATTTGAAATAAAAATAAATTTTAGACGAGTTATTTGACGGAAACCTCCTTTTCGGTAATATCGAAGGCTAACCCCTTTGGATTTTCTCAAAATTTTGATATTTTTTATAACATCCCAAAAATGTAGTTTGGATTGGTAACGCATAGAGGATAGAGAATACAAGTCTCATGTGCAAGAAAAGTGAATTTTTCACGAGTTATTAACCGGGAACCCCTTGTTTCAATAATATTGAAGGCTAACCCCTTTGGATTTTTCTTAAAAATTTTGATATTTTTTACAACCTTCCAAAAAATAAGTATGGATAGGTAACGCGTAGCCCATAGAGAATACAAGCTTCAAGTGCAAGAAAAATGAATTTTTGACTAGTTATTTCACAGAAAAATAAATTTTTGACGAGTTATTTAACAAAAACCTCCCTTTTCTGTAATATCAAAGGCTAACACCATTGGATTTTCTCAAAAAAATTGATATTTTTCATAACCACCCAAAAATTAAATTTGGATTGGTAACACATAGCCGATTGGGAATACAAGCCTTATGTGCAAGAAAAATGAATTTTTCACGAGTTATTAACCGGAAACCTCCCTTTTCAATAATACTTAAGGCTAACCCCTTTGGTTTTTTCTCAAAAAATTGATATTCTTTAGAATCTTACCAAAAAATAAGTGGATAGGTAACGCGTAGCCGATACAGAATACAAGCCTTAATTGCAAGAAAAATGAATTTTTGATGAGTTATTCGACAGAAAAATGAATTTTTGACGAGTTATTTGAGGGAAACCTCCTTTTCGGTAATATGGAAGGCTAACACCTTTGGGTTTTCTCAAAAACTTTGATATTTTTTATAACATCCCAAAAATGAAGTTTGGATTGGTAACGCATAGCGGATAGAGAATACAAGTCTCATGTGCAAGAAAAATGAATTTTTCACGAGTTATTAACCGGGAACCTCCCTTTTCAATAATATCGAAGGCTAACCCCTTTGGATTTTTCTCAAAAATTTTGATATTTGTTACAACCTTCCAAAAAATAAGTATGGATAGGTAACCCGTAGCCGATACAGAATACAAGCCTCATGTAAAAGAAAAATGAATTTTTGACTAGTTATTTCAGAGAAAAATAAATTTTTGACGAGTTATTTGATAGAAATCTCCCTTTTCTATAATATCGAAGGCTAACCCCTTTGGATTTTCTCAAAAAATTTGATATTTTCATAACCTCCCAAAAATTAAGTTTGGATTGGTAACATGTAGCCGATTGAGATTACAAGCCTCGTGTGCAAGAAAAATGAATTTCCCACGAGTTATTAACCGGAAACCTCCCTTTTCAATAATACCGAAGGCTAACCCCTTTGGATTTTTCTAAAAAATTTTGATATTTTTTAGAATCTTACCAAAAAATAAGTATGGATAGGTAACGCGTAGCCGATACAGAATACAAGCCTTATGTGCAAGAAAAATGAATTTTAATGAGTTATTTGAAATAAAAATGAATTTTAGACGAGTTATTTGACGGAAACCTCCTTTTCGGTAATATCGAAGGCTAACCCCTTTGGATTTTCTCAAAAAATTTGATATTTTTATAACATCCCAAAAATGAAGTTTGGATTGGTAACGCATAGCGGATAGAGAATACAAGTCTCATGTGCAAGAAAAGTGAATTTTTAACGGGTTATTTGTCAGAAAGCTCCCTTTTCAGTAATATCAAAGGCTAACCTCTTTGGATTTTTCTCAAAAATTTTGATATTTTTTAGAACCTCCCGAAAAATAGGTATGGATAGGTAACACGTAGCGGATAGAGAATACAGCCTCATGTGCAAGAAAAATGAATTTTTCACGAGTTATTAACCGGGAACCTCCCTTTTCAATAATATCGAAGGCTAACCCCTTTGGATTTCTCTAAAAAATTTTTATATATTTTACAACCTTACAAAAAATAAGTATGGATAGGTAACGCGTAGACGATACAGAATACAAGCCTCATGTGCAAGAAAAATGAATTTTTGACTAGTTAGTTCAGAGAAAAATAAATTTTTGACGAGTTATTTGACAGAAACCTCCCTTTCTGTAATACCGAAGGCTAACCCCTTTGGATTTTCTCAAAAAATTTGATATTTTTCATAACCTCCCAAAAATTAAGTTTGGATTGGTAACCCGTAGCCGATTGAGAATACAAGCCTCATGTGCAAGAAAAGTGAGATTTTCACGAGTTATTAACCAGAAACCTCCCTTTTCAATAATACCGAAGGCAAACCCCTATGGATTTTTCTAAAAATTTTTGATATTTTTTAGAATCTTACCAAAAAATAAGTATGGATAGATAACGCGTAGCCGATACATAATACAAGCCTTATGTGCAAGAAAAATGAATTTTAACGAGTTATTTGAAATAAAAATGAATTTTAGACGAGTTATTTGACGGAAACCTCCTTTTCGGTAATATCGAAGGCTAACCCCTTTGTATTTTCTCAAAAAATTTGATATTTTTATAACATCCCAAAAATGAAGTTTGGATTGGTAACGCATAGCGGATAGAGAATACAAGTCTCATGTGCAAGAAAAGTGAATTTTAACGGGTTATTTGTCAGAAAGCTCCCTTTTCAGTAATATCAAAGGCTAACCTCTTTGGATTTTTTTAAAAAATTTTGATATTTTTTAAAACCTCCCGAAAAATAGGTATGGATAGGTAACACGTAGCGGATAGAGAATACAGCCTCATGTGCAAGAAAAATGAATTTTTCACGAGTTATTAACCGGGAACCTCCCTTTTCAATAATATCGAAGGCTAACCCCTTTGGATTTCTCTCAAAAGTTTTGATATATTTTACAACCTTACAAAAATAAGTATGGATAGGTAACGCGTAGCCGATACAGAATACAAGCCTCATGTGCAAGAAAAATGAATTTTTGACTAGTTATTTCAGAGAAAAATAAATTTTTGACGAGTTATTTGACAGAAACCCCCCTTTCTGTAATACCGAAGGCTAACCCCTTTGGATTTTCTCAAAAAATTTGATATTTTTCATAACCTCCCAAAAATTAAGTTTGGATTGGTAACCCGTAGCCGATTGAGAATACAAGCCTCATGTGCAAGAAAAATGAGATTTTCACGAGTTATTAACCGGAAACCTCCCTTTTCAATAATACCGAAGGCTAACCCCTTTGGATTTTTCTAAAAAATTTTGATATTTTTTAGAATCTTATCAAAAAATAAGTATGGATAGGTAACGCGTAGCCGATACAGAATACAAGCCTTATGTGCAAGAAAAATGAATTTTTAACAAGTTATTTGACAGAAAAATGAATTTTAGACGAGTTATTTGACGGAAACCTCCTTTTCGGTAATATGCAAAGGCTAACCCCTTTGGATTTTCTCAAAATTTTGATATTTTTTATAACATCCCAAAAATTAAGTTTGGATTGGTAACGCATAGCGGATAGAGAATACAAGTCCCACGTGCAAGAAAAATGAATTTTCGAAGAGCTATTTGTTGGAAAGCTCCCTTTTTGTTAATATCCAAGGCTAACCCCTTTGGATTTTTCTCAGAAATTTCGATATTTTTAGAACCTCCCGAAAAATAGGTATGGATAGCTAACACGTAGCCGATTGAGAATACAAGCCTCATGTGCAAGAAAAATGAATTTTTCACGAGTTATTAACCGGGAACCTCCCTTTTCAATAATATCGAAGGCTAACCCCTTTGGATTTTTCTCAAAAATTTGATATTCTTTAGAATCTTACCAAAAAATAAGTGGATAGGTAACGCGTAGCCGATACAGAATACAAGCCTTAATTGCAAGAAAAATGAATTTTTGATGAGTTATTCGATAGAAAAATGAAATTTTGACGAGTTATTTGACGGAAATCTCCTTTTCGGTAATATGGAAGGCTAACCCCTTTGGGTTTTCTCAAAAATTTTGATATTTTTTATAACATCCCAAAAATGAAGTTTGGATTGGTAACGCATAGCGGATAGAGAATACAAGTCTCATGTGCAAGAAAAATGAATTTTTCACGAGTTATTAACCGGGAACCTCCCTTTTCGATAATATCGAAGGCTAACCCCTTTGGATTTTTCTCAAAAGAAAAGGGCAGCCCGGTGCATGTAGCTCCCGCTTGCGCAGGGTCCGGGGAAGGGTCCGACCCATTTGGGTCTTTTGTACGCAGCCTTTCCCTACATTTCTGCAAGAGGCTGTTTCCAGGACTCGAACCCGTGACCTCATGGTCACAAGGCAACAGCTTTACCGCTGCGCCAAGGCCCCCCTTCCGGACTTTTCTCAAAAAATTTGATATTTTTTACAACCTTCCAAAAAATAAGTATGGATAGGTAACGCGTAGCCGATACAGAATACAAGCCTCATGTGCAAGAAAAATGAATTTTTGACTAGTTATTTCAGAGAAAAATAAATTTTTGACGAGTTATTTGACAGAAATCTCCCTTTTCTATAATATCGAAGGCTAACCCCTTTGGATTTTCTCAAAAAATTTGATATTTTTCATAACCTCCCAAAAATTAAGTTTGGATTGGTAACATGTAGCCGATTGAGATTACAAGCCTCGTGTGCAAGAAAAATGAATTTCCCACGAGTTATTAACCGGAAACCTCCCTTTTCAATAATACCGAAGGCTAACCCCTTTGGATTTTTCTAAAAAATTTTGATATTTTTTAGAATCTTACCAAAAAATAAGTATGGATAGGTAACGCGTAGCCGATACAGAATACAAGCCTTATGTGCAAGAAAAATGAATTTTAACGAGTTATTTGAAATAAAAATGAATTTTAGACGAGTTATTTGACGGAAACCACCTTTTCGGTAATATCGAAGGCTAACCCCTTTGGATTTTCTCAAAAAATTTGATATTTTTATAACATCCCAAAAATGAAGTTTGGATTGGTAACGCATAGCGGATAGAGAATACAAGTCTAATGTGCAAGAAAAGTGAATTTTTAACGGGTTATTTGTCAGAAAGCTCCCTTTTCAGTAATATCAAAGGCTAACCTCTTTGGATTTTTCTCAAAAATTTTGATATTTTTTAGAACCTCCTGAAAAATAGGTATGGATAGGTAACACGTAGCGGATAGAGAATACAGCCTCATGTGCAAGAAAAATGAATTTTTCACGAGTTATTAACCGGGAACCTCCCTTTTCAATAATATCGAAGGCTAACCCCTTTGGATTTCTCTAAAAAATTTTTATATATTTTACAACCTTACAAAAAATAAGTATGGATAGGTAACGCGTAGCCGATACAAAATACAAGCCTCATGTGCAAGAAAAATGAATTTTTGACTAGTTAGTTCAGAGAAAAATAAATTTTGACGAGTTATTTGACAGAAACCTCCCTTTCTGTAATACCGAAGGCTAACCCCTTTGGATTTTCTCAAAAAATTTGATATTTTTCATAACCTCCCAAAAATTAAGTTTGGATTGGTAACCCGTAGCCGATTGAGAATACAAGCCTCATGTGCAAGAAATGTGAATTTTTCACGAGTTATTAACCGGGAACCCCTTGTTTCAATAATATTGAAGGCTAACCCCTTTGGATTTTTCTCAAAAATTTTGATATTTTTTACAACCTTCCAAAAAATAAGTATGGATAGGTAACGCGTAGCCCATAGAGAATACAAGCTTCAAGTGCAAGAAAAATGAATTTTTGACTAGTTATTTCATAGAAAAATAAATTTTTGACGAGTTATTTAACAAAAACCTCCCTTTTCTGTAATATCAAAGGCTAACACCATTGGATTTTCTCAAAAAAATTTATATTTTTCATAACCACCCAAAAATTAAATTTGGATTGGTAACACATAGCCGATTGAGAATACAAGCCTCATGTGCAAGAAAAATGAATTTTTCACGAGTTATTAACCGGAAACCTCCCTTTTCAATAATACTTAAGGCTAACCCCTTTGGTTTTTTCTCAAAAATTTGATATTCTTTAGAATCTTACCAAAAAATAAGTGGATTGGTAACGAGTAGCCGATACAGAATACAAGCCTTAATTGCAAGAAAAATGAATTTTTGATGAGTTATTCGACAGAAAAATGAACTTTTGACGAGTTATTTGACGGAAACCTCCTTTTCGGTAATATGGAAGGCTAACACCTTTGGGTTTTCTCAAAAACTTTGATATTTTTTATAACATCCCAAAAATGAAGTTTGGATTGGTAACACATAGCGGATAGAGAATACAAGTCTCATGTGCAAGAAAAATGAATTTTTCACGAGTTATTAACCGGGAACCTCCCTTTTCAATAATATCGAAGGCTAACCCCTTTGGATTTTTCTCAAAAAATTTGATATTTTTTACAACCTTCCAAAAAATAAGTATGGATAGGTAATGCGTAGCCGATACAGAATACAAGCCTCATGTGCAAGAAAAATGAATTTTTGACTAGTTATTTCAGAGAAAAATAAATTTTTGACGAGTTATTTGACAGAAATCTCCCTTTTCTATAATATCAAAGGCTAACCCCTTTGGATTTTCTCAAAAAATTTGATATTTTTCATAACCTCCCAAAAATTAAGTTTGGATTGGTAACATGTAGCCGATTGAGATTACAAGCCTCGTGTGCAAGAAAAATGAATTTCCCACGAGTTATTAACCGGAAACCTCCCTTTTCAATAATACCGAAGGCTAACCCCTTTGGATTTTTCTAAAAAATTTTGATATTTTTTAGAATCTTACCAAAAAATAAGTATGGATAGGTAACGCGTAGCCGATACAGAATACAAGCCTTATGTGCAAGAAAAATGAATTTTAATGAGTTATTTGAAATAAAAATGAATTTTAGACGAGTTATTTGACGGAAACCTCCTTTTCGGTAATATCGAAGGCTAACCCCTTTGGATTTTCTCAAAAAATTTGATATTTTTATAACATCCCAAAAATGAAGTTTGGATTGGTAACGCATAGCGGATAGAGAATACAAGTCTCATGTGCAAGAAAAGTGAATTTTTAACGGGTTATTTGTCAGAAAGCTCCCTTTTCAGTAATATCAAAGGCTAACCTCTTTGGATTTTTCTCAAAAATTTTGATATTTTTTAGAACCTCCCGAAAAATAGGTATGGATAGGTAACACGTAGCGGATAGAGAATACAGCCTCATGTGCAAGAAAAATGAATTTTTCACGAGTTATTAACCGGGAACCTCCCTTTTCAATAATATCGAAGGCTAACCCCTTTGGATTTCTCTAAAAAATTTTTATATATTTTACAACCTTACAAAAAATAAGTATGGATAGGTAACGCGTAGACGATACAGAATACAAGCCTCATGTGCAAGAAAAATGAATTTTTGACTAGTTAGTTCAGAGAAAAATAAATTTTTGACGAGTTATTTGACAGAAACCTCCCTTTCTGTAATACCGAAGGCTAACCCCTTTGGATTTTCTCAAAAAATTTGATATTTTTCATAACCTCCCAAAAATTAAGTTTGGATTGGTAACCCGTAGCCGATTGAGAATACAAGCCTCATGTGCAAGAAAAGTGAGATTTTCACGAGTTATTAACCAGAAACCTCCCTTTTCAATAATACCGAAGGCAAACCCCTATGGATTTTTCTAAAAATTTTTGATATTTTTTAGAATCTTACCAAAAAATAAGTATGGATAGATAACGCGTAGCCGATACATAATACAAGCCTTATGTGCAAGAAAAATGAATTTTAACGAGTTATTTGAAATAAAAATGAATTTTAGACGAGTTATTTGACGGAAACCTCCTTTTCGGTAATATCGAAGGCTAACCCCTTTGTATTTTCTCAAAAAATTTGATATTTTTATAACATCCCAAAAATGAAGTTTGGATTGGTAACGCATAGCGGATAGAGAATACAAGTCTCATGTGCAAGAAAAGTGAATTTTAACGGGTTATTTGTCAGAAAGCTCCCTTTTCAGTAATATCAAAGGCTAACCTCTTTGGATTTTTTTAAAAAATTTTGATATTTTTTAAAACCTCCCGAAAAATAGGTATGGATAGGTAACACGTAGCGGATAGAGAATACAGCCTCATGTGCAAGAAAAATGAATTTTTCACGAGTTATTAACCGGGAACCTCCCTTTTCAATAATATCGAAGGCTAACCCCTTTGGATTTCTCTCAAAAGTTTTGATATATTTTACAACCTTACAAAAATAAGTATGGATAGGTAACGCGTAGCCGATACAGAATACAAGCCTCATGTGCAAGAAAAATGAATTTTTGACTAGTTATTTCAGAGAAAAATAAATTTTTGACGAGTTATTTGACAGAAACCCCCCTTTCTGTAATACCGAAGGCTAACCCCTTTGGATTTTCTCAAAAAATTTGATATTTTTCATAACCTCCCAAAAATTAAGTTTGGATTGGTAACCCGTAGCCGATTGAGAATACAAGCCTCATGTGCAAGAAAAATGAGATTTTCACGAGTTATTAACCGGAAACCTCCCTTTTCAATAATACCGAAGGCTAACCCCTTTGGATTTTTCTAAAAAATTTTGATATTTTTTAGAATCTTATCAAAAAATAAGTATGGATAGGTAACGCGTAGCCGATACAGAATACAAGCCTTATGTGCAAGAAAAATGAATTTTTAACAAGTTATTTGACAGAAAAATGAATTTTAGACGAGTTATTTGACGGAAACCTCCTTTTCGGTAATATCAAAGGCTAACCCCTTTGGATTTTCTCAAAATTTTTGATATTTTTTATAACATCCCAAAAATTAAGTTTGGATTGGTAACGCATAGCGGATAGAGAATACAAGTCCCACGTGCAAGAAAAATGAATTTTCGAAGAGCTATTTGTTGGAAAGCTCCCTTTTTGTTAATATCCAAGGCTAACCCCTTTGGATTTTTCTCAGAAATTTCGATATTTTTTAGAACCTCCCGAAAAATAGGTATGGATAGCTAACACGTAGCCGATTGAGAATACAAGCCTCATGTGCAAGAAAAATGAATTTTTCACGAGTTATTAACCGGGAACCTCCCTTTTCAATAATATCGAAGGCTAACCCCTTT
This sequence comes from Neostapfia colusana, assembly GCA_030760725.1. NCBI lineage: Eukaryota > Viridiplantae > Streptophyta > Magnoliopsida > Poales > Poaceae > Neostapfia > Neostapfia colusana. Next base: position 10,007 of record JASWHV010000210.1, read on the forward strand.
GGATTTTTCTCAAAAATTTGATATTCTTTAGAATCTTACCAAAAAATAAGTGGATAGGTAACGCGTAGCCGATACAGAATACAAGCCTTAATTGCAAGAAAAATGAATTTTTGATGAGTTATTCGATAGAAAAATGAAATTTTGACGAGTTATTTGACGGAAATCTCCTTTTCGGTAATATGGAAGGCTAACCCCTTTGGGTTTTCTCAAAAATTTTGATATTTTTTATAACATCCCAAAAATGAAGTTTGGATTGGTAACGCATAGCGGATAGAGAATACAAGTCTCATGTGCAAGAAAAATGAATTTTTCACGAGTTATTAACCGGGAACCTCCCTTTTCGATAATATCGAAGGCTAACCCCTTTGGATTTTTCTCAAAAGAAAAGGGCAGCCCGGTGCATGTAGCTCCCGCTTGCGCAGGGTCCGGGGAAGGGTCCGACCCATTTGGGTCTTTTGTACGCAGCCTTTCCCTACATTTCTGCAAGAGGCTGTTTCCAGGACTCGAACCCGTGACCTCATGGTCACAAGGCAACAGCTTTACCGCTGCGCCAAGGCCCCCCTTCCGGACTTTTCTCAAAAAATTTGATATTTTTTACAACCTTCCAAAAAATAAGTATGGATAGGTAACGCGTAGCCGATACAGAATACAAGCCTCATGTGCAAGAAAAATGAATTTTTGACTAGTTATTTCAGAGAAAAATAAATTTTTGACGAGTTATTTGACAGAAATCTCCCTTTTCTATAATATCGAAGGCTAACCCCTTTGGATTTTCTCAAAAAATTTGATATTTTTCATAACCTCCCAAAAATTAAGTTTGGATTGGTAACATGTAGCCGATTGAGATTACAAGCCTCGTGTGCAAGAAAAATGAATTTCCCACGAGTTATTAACCGGAAACCTCCCTTTTCAATAATACCGAAGGCTAACCCCTTTGGATTTTTCTAAAAAATTTTGATATTTTTTAGAATCTTACCAAAAAATAAGTATGGATAGGTAACGCGTAGCCGATACAGAATACAAGCCTTATGTGCAAGAAAAATGAATTTTAACGAGTTATTTGAAATAAAAATGAATTTTAGACGAGTTATTTGACGGAAACCACCTTTTCGGTAATATCGAAGGCTAACCCCTTTGGATTTTCTCAAAAAATTTGATATTTTTATAACATCCCAAAAATGAAGTTTGGATTGGTAACGCATAGCGGATAGAGAATACAAGTCTAATGTGCAAGAAAAGTGAATTTTTAACGGGTTATTTGTCAGAAAGCTCCCTTTTCAGTAATATCAAAGGCTAACCTCTTTGGATTTTTCTCAAAAATTTTGATATTTTTTAGAACCTCCTGAAAAATAGGTATGGATAGGTAACACGTAGCGGATAGAGAATACAGCCTCATGTGCAAGAAAAATGAATTTTTCACGAGTTATTAACCGGGAACCTCCCTTTTCAATAATATCGAAGGCTAACCCCTTTGGATTTCTCTAAAAAATTTTTATATATTTTACAACCTTACAAAAAATAAGTATGGATAGGTAACGCGTAGCCGATACAAAATACAAGCCTCATGTGCAAGAAAAATGAATTTTTGACTAGTTAGTTCAGAGAAAAATAAATTTTGACGAGTTATTTGACAGAAACCTCCCTTTCTGTAATACCGAAGGCTAACCCCTTTGGATTTTCTCAAAAAATTTGATATTTTTCATAACCTCCCAAAAATTAAGTTTGGATTGGTAACCCGTAGCCGATTGAGAATACAAGCCTCATGTGCAAGAAATGTGAATTTTTCACGAGTTATTAACCGGGAACCCCTTGTTTCAATAATATTGAAGGCTAACCCCTTTGGATTTTTCTCAAAAATTTTGATATTTTTTACAACCTTCCAAAAAATAAGTATGGATAGGTAACGCGTAGCCCATAGAGAATACAAGCTTCAAGTGCAAGAAAAATGAATTTTTGACTAGTTATTTCATAGAAAAATAAATTTTTGACGAGTTATTTAACAAAAACCTCCCTTTTCTGTAATATCAAAGGCTAACACCATTGGATTTTCTCAAAAAAATTTATATTTTTCATAACCACCCAAAAATTAAATTTGGATTGGTAACACATAGCCGATTGAGAATACAAGCCTCATGTGCAAGAAAAATGAATTTTTCACGAGTTATTAACCGGAAACCTCCCTTTTCAATAATACTTAAGGCTAACCCCTTTGGTTTTTTCTCAAAAATTTGATATTCTTTAGAATCTTACCAAAAAATAAGTGGATTGGTAACGAGTAGCCGATACAGAATACAAGCCTTAATTGCAAGAAAAATGAATTTTTGATGAGTTATTCGACAGAAAAATGAACTTTTGACGAGTTATTTGACGGAAACCTCCTTTTCGGTAATATGGAAGGCTAACACCTTTGGGTTTTCTCAAAAACTTTGATATTTTTTATAACATCCCAAAAATGAAGTTTGGATTGGTAACACATAGCGGATAGAGAATACAAGTCTCATGTGCAAGAAAAATGAATTTTTCACGAGTTATTAACCGGGAACCTCCCTTTTCAATAATATCGAAGGCTAACCCCTTTGGATTTTTCTCAAAAAATTTGATATTTTTTACAACCTTCCAAAAAATAAGTATGGATAGGTAATGCGTAGCCGATACAGAATACAAGCCTCATGTGCAAGAAAAATGAATTTTTGACTAGTTATTTCAGAGAAAAATAAATTTTTGACGAGTTATTTGACAGAAATCTCCCTTTTCTATAATATCAAAGGCTAACCCCTTTGGATTTTCTCAAAAAATTTGATATTTTTCATAACCTCCCAAAAATTAAGTTTGGATTGGTAACATGTAGCCGATTGAGATTACAAGCCTCGTGTGCAAGAAAAATGAATTTCCCACGAGTTATTAACCGGAAACCTCCCTTTTCAATAATACCGAAGGCTAACCCCTTTGGATTTTTCTAAAAAATTTTGATATTTTTTAGAATCTTACCAAAAAATAAGTATGGATAGGTAACGCGTAGCCGATACAGAATACAAGCCTTATGTGCAAGAAAAATGAATTTTAATGAGTTATTTGAAATAAAAATGAATTTTAGACGAGTTATTTGACGGAAACCTCCTTTTCGGTAATATCGAAGGCTAACCCCTTTGGATTTTCTCAAAAAATTTGATATTTTTATAACATCCCAAAAATGAAGTTTGGATTGGTAACGCATAGCGGATAGAGAATACAAGTCTCATGTGCAAGAAAAGTGAATTTTTAACGGGTTATTTGTCAGAAAGCTCCCTTTTCAGTAATATCAAAGGCTAACCTCTTTGGATTTTTCTCAAAAATTTTGATATTTTTTAGAACCTCCCGAAAAATAGGTATGGATAGGTAACACGTAGCGGATAGAGAATACAGCCTCATGTGCAAGAAAAATGAATTTTTCACGAGTTATTAACCGGGAACCTCCCTTTTCAATAATATCGAAGGCTAACCCCTTTGGATTTCTCTAAAAAAATTTTATATATTTTACAACCTTACAAAAAATAAGTATGGATAGGTAACGCGTAGACGATACAGAATACAAGCCTCATGTGCAAGAAAAATGAATTTTTGACTAGTTAGTTCAGAGAAAAATAAATTTTTGACGAGTTATTTGACAGAAACCTCCCTTTCTGTAATACCGAAGGCTAACCCCTTTGGATTTTCTCAAAAAATTTGATATTTTTCATAACCTCCCAAAAATTAAGTTTGGATTGGTAACCCGTAGCCGATTGAGAATACAAGCCTCATGTGCAAGAAAAGTGAGATTTTCACGAGTTATTAACCAGAAACCTCCCTTTTCAATAATACCGAAGGCAAACCCCTATGGATTTTTCTAAAAAAATTTGATATTTTTTAGAATCTTACCAAAAAATAAGTATGGATAGATAACGCGTAGCCGATACATAATACAAGCCTTATGTGCAAGAAAAATGAATTTTAACGAGTTATTTGAAATAAAAATGAATTTTAGACGAGTTATTTGACGGAAACCTCCTTTTCGGTAATATCGAAGGCTAACCCCTTTGTATTTCCTCAAAAAATTTGATATTTTTATAACATGCCAAAAATGAAGTTTGGATTGGTAACGCATAGCGGATAGAGAATACAAGTCTCATGTGCAAGAAAAGTGAATTTTTAACGGGTTATTTGTCAGAAAGCTCCCTTTTCAGTAATATCAAAGGCTAACCTCTTTGGATTTTTTTAAAAAATTTTGATATTTTTTAAAACCTCCCGAAAAATAGGTATGGATAGGTAACACGTAGCGGATAGAGAATACAGCCTCATGTGCAAGAAAAATGAATTTTTCACGAGTTATTAACCGGGAACCTCCCTTTTCAATAATATCGAAGGCTAACCCCTTTGGATTTCTCTCAAAAGTTTTGATATATTTTACAACCTTACAAAAATAAGTATGGATAGGTAACGCGTAGCCGATACAGAATACAAGCCTCATGTGCAAGAAAAATGAATTTTTGACTAGTTATTTCAGAGAAAAATAAATTTTTGACGAGTTATTTGACAGAAACCCCCCTTTCTGTAATACCGAAGGCTAACCCCTTTGGATTTTCTCAAAAAATTTGATATTTTTCATAACCTCCCAAAAATTAAGTTTGGATTGGTAACCCGTAGCCGATTGAGAATACAAGCCTCATGTGCAAGAAAAATGAGATTTTCACGAGTTATTAACCGGAAACCTCCCTTTTCAATAATACCGAAGGCTAACCCCTTTGGATTTTTCTAAAAAATTTTGATATTTTTTAGAATCTTACCAAAAAATAAGTATGGATAGGTAACGCGTAGCCGATACAGAATACAAGCCTTATGTGCAAGAAAAATGAATTTTAACGAGTTATTTGAAATAAAAATGAATTTTAGACGAGTTATTTGACGGAAACCACCTTTTCGGTAATATCGAAGGCTAACCCCTTTGGATTTTCTCAAAAAATCTGATATTTTTATAACATCCCAAAAATGAAGTTTGGATTGGTAACGCATAGCGGATAGAGAATACAAGTCTAATGTGCAAGAAAAGTGAATTTTTAACGGGTTATTTGTCAGAAAGCTCCCTTTTCAGTAATATCAAAGGCTAACCTCTTTGGAGTTTTCTCAAAAATTTTGATATTTTTTAGAACCTCCCGAAAAATAGGTATGGATAGGTAACACGTAGCGGATAGAGAATACAGCCTCATGTGCAAGAAAAATGAATTTTTCACGAGTTATTAACCGGGAACCTCCCTTTTCAATAATATCGAAGGCTAACCCCTTTGGATTTCTCTAAAAATTTTTTATATATTTTACAACCTTACAAAAAATAAGTATGGATAGGTAACGCGTAGCCGATACAAAATACAAGCCTCATGTGCAAGAAAAATGAATTTTTGACTAGTTAGTTCAGAGAAAAATAAATTTTGACGAGTTATTTGACAGAAACCTCCCTTTCTGTAATACCGAAGGCTAACCCCTTTGGATTTTCTCAAAAAATTTGATATTTTTCATAACCTCCCAAAAATTAAGTTTGGATTGGTAACCCGTAGCCGATTGAGAATACAAGCCTCATGTGCAAGAAATGTGAATTTTTCACGAGTTATTAACCGGGAACCCCTTGTTTCAATAATATTGAAGGCTAACCCCTTTGGATTTTTCTCAAAAATTTTGATATTTTTTACAACCTTCCAAAAAATAAGTATGGATAGGTAACGCGTAGCCCATAGAGAATACAAGCTTCAAGTGCAAGAAAAATGAATTTTTGACTAGTTATTTCATAGAAAAATAAATTTTTGACGAGTTATTTAACAAAAACCTCCCTTTTCTGTAATATCAAAGGCTAACACCATTGGATTTTCTCAAAAAAATTTATATTTTTCATAACCACCCAAAAATTAAATTTGGATTGGTAACACATAGCCGATTGAGAATACAAGCCTCATGTGCAAGAAAAATGAATTTTTCACGAGTTATTAACCGGAAACCTCCCTTTTCAATAATACTTAAGGCTAACCCCTTTGGTTTTTTCTCAAAAATTTGATATTCTTTAGAATCTTACCAAAAAATAAGTGGATTGGTAACGAGTAGCCGATACAGAATACAAGCCTTAATTGCAAGAAAAATGAATTTTTGATGAGTTATTCGACAGAAAAATGAATTTTTGACGAGTTATTTGACGGAAACCTCCTTTTCGGTAATATGGAAGGCTAACACCTTTGGGTTTTCTCAAAAACTTTGATATTTTTTATAACATCCCAAAAATGAAGTTTGGATTGGTAACAAATAGCGGATAGAGAATACAAGTCTCATGTGCAAGAAAAATGAATTTTTCACGAGTTATTAACCGGGAACCTCCCTTTTCAATAATATCGAAGGCTAACCCCTTTGGATTTTTCTCAAAAAATTTGATATTTTTTACAACCTTCCAAAAAATAAGTATGGATAGGTAATGCGTAGCCGATACAGAATACAAGCCTCATGTGCAAGAAAAATGAATTTTTGACTAGTTATTTCAGAGAAAAATAAATTTTTGACGAGTTATTTGACAGAAATCTCCCTTTTCTATAATATCAAAGGCTAACCCCTTTGGATTTTCTCAAAAAATTTGATATTTTTCATAACCTCCCAAAAATTAAGTTTGGATTGGTAACATGTAGCCGATTGAGATTACAAGCCTCGTGTGCAAGAAAAATGAATTTCCCACGAGTTATTAACCGGAAACCTCCCTTTTCAATAATACCGAAGGCTAACCCCTTTGGATTTTTCTAAAAAATTTTGATATTTTTTAGAATCTTACCAAAAAATAAGTATGGATAGGTAACGCGTAGCCGATACAGAATACAAGCCTTATGTGCAAGAAAAATGAATTTTAATGAGTTATTTGAAATAAAAATGAATTTTAGACGAGTTATTTGACGAAAACCTCCTTTTCGGTAATATCGAAGGCTAACCCCTTTGGATTTTCTCAAAAAATTTGATATTTTTATAACATCCCAAAAATGAAGTTTGGATTGGTAACGCATAGCGGATAGAGAATACAAGTCTCATGTGCAAGAAAAGTGAATTTTTAACGGGTTATTTGTTAGAAAGCTCCCTTTTCAGTAATATCAAAGGCTAACCTCTTTGGATTTTTCTCAAAAATTTTGATATTTTTTAGAACCTCCCGAAAAATAGGTATGGATAGGTAACACGTAGCGGATAGAGAATACAGCCTCATGTGCAAGAAAAATGAATTTTTCACGAGTTATTAACCGGGAACCTCCCTTTTCAATAATATCGAAGGCTAACCCCTTTGGATTTCTCTCAAAAAATTTTATATATTTTACAACCTTACAAAAAATAAGTATGGATAGGTAACGCGTAGACGATACAGAATACAAGCCTCATGTGCAAGAAAAATGAATTTTTGACTAGTTAGTTCAGAGAAAAATAAATTTTTGACGAGTTATTTGACAGAAACCTCCCTTTCTGTAATACCGAAGGCTAACCCCTTTGGATTTTCTCAAAAAATTTGATATTTTTCATAACCTCCCAAAAATTAAGTTTGGATTGGTAACCCGTAGCCGATTGAGAATACAAGCCTCATGTGCAAGAAAAGTGAGATTTTCACGAGTTATTAACCAGAAACCTCCCTTTTCAATAATACCGAAGGCAAACCCCTATGGATTTTTCTAAAAAATTTTGATATTTTTTAGAATCTTACCAAAAAATAAGTATGGATAGATAACGCGTAGCCGATACATAATACAAGCCTTATGTGCAAGAAAAATGAATTTTAACGAGTTATTTGAAATAAAAATGAATTTTAGACGAGTTATTTGACGGAAACCTCCTTTTCGGTAATATCGAAGGCTAACCCCTTTGTATTTCCTCAAAAAATTTGATATTTTTATAACATCCCAAAAATGAAGTTTGGATTGGTAACGCATAGCGGATAGAGAATACAAGTCTCATGTGCAAGAAAAGTGAATTTTTAACGGGTTATTTGTCAGAAAGCTCCCTTTTCAGTAATATCAAAGGCTAACCTCTTTGGATTTTTTTAAAAAATTTTGATATTTTTTAAAACCTCCCGAAAAATAGGTATGGATAGGTAACACGTAGCGGATAGAGAATACAGCCTCATGTGCAAGAAAAATGAATTTTTCACGAGTTATTAACCGGGAACCTCCCTTTTCAATAATATCGAAGGCTAACCCCTTTGGATTTCTCTCAAAAGTTTTGATATATTTTACAACCTTACAAAAATAAGTATGGATAGGTAACGCGTAGCCGATACAGAATACAAGCCTCATGTGCAAGAAAAATGAATTTTTGACTAGTTATTTCAGAGAAAAATAAATTTTTGACGAGTTATTTGACAGAAACCCCCCTTTCTGTAATACCGAAGGCTAACCCCTTTGGATTTTCTCAAAAAATTTGATATTTTTCATAACCTCCCAAAAATTAAGTTTGGATTGGTAACCCGTAGCCGATTGAGAATACAAGCCTCATGTGCAAGAAAAATGAGATTTTCACGAGTTATTAACCGGAAACCTCCCTTTTCAATAATACCGAAGGCTAACCCCTTTGGATTTTTCTAAAAAATTTTGATATTTTTTAGAATCTTACCAAAAAATAAGTATGGATAGGTAACGCGTAGCCGATACAGAATACAAGCCTTATGTGCAAGAAAAATAAATTTTTAACAAGTTATTTGACAGAAAAATGAATTTTAGACGAGTTATTTGACGGAAACCTCCTTTTCGGTAATATCAAAGGCTAACCCCTTTGGATTTTCTCAAAATTTTTGATATTTTTTAGAACATCCCAAAAATTAAGTTTGGATTGGTAACGCATAGCGGATAGAGAATACAAGTCCCACGTGCAAGAAAAATGAATTTTCGAAGAGCTATTTGTTGGAAAGCTCCCTTTTTGTTAATATCGAAGGCTAACCCCTTTGGATTTTTCTCAAAAATTTCGATATTTTTTAGAACCTCCCGAAAAATAGGTATGAATAGCTAACACGTAGCCGATTGAGAATACAAGCCTCATGTGCAAGAAAAATGAATTTTTCACGAGTTATTAACCGGGAACCTCCCTTTTCAATAATATCGAAGGCTAACCCCTTTGGATTTTTCTCAAAAATTTGATATTCTTTAGAATCTTACCAAAAAATAAGTGGATAGGTAACGCGTAGCCGATACAGAATACAAGCCTTAATTGCAAGAAAAATGAATTTTTGATGAGTTATTCGATAGAAAAATGAAATTTTGACGAGTTATTTGACGGAAATCTCCTTTTCGGTAATATGGAAGGCTAACCCCTTTGGGTTTTCTCAAAAATTTTGATATTTTTTATAACATCCCAAAAATGAAGTTTGGATTGGTAACGCATAGCGGATAGAGAATACAAGTCTCATGTGCAAGAAAAATGAATTTTTCACGAGTTATTAACCGGGAACCTCCCTTTTCGATAATATCGAAGGCTAACCCCTTTGGATTTTTCTCAAAAGAAAAGGGCAGCCCGGTGCATGTAGCTCCCGCTTGCGCAGGGTCCGGGGAAGGGTCCGACCCATTTGGGTCTTTTGTTCGCAGCCTTTCCCTACATTTCTGCAAGAGGCTGTTTCCAGGACTCGAACCCGTGACCTCATGGTCACAAGGCAACAGCTTTACCGCTGCGCCAAGGCCCCCCTTCCGGACTTTTCTCAAAAATTTTGATATTTTTTACAACCTTCCAAAAAATAAGTATGGATAGGTAACGCGTAGCCGATACAGAATACAAGCCTCATGTGCAAGAAAAATGAATTTTTGACTAGTTATTTCAGAGAAAAATAAATTTTTGACGAGTTATTTGACAGAAATCTCCCATTTCTATAATATCGAAGGCTAACCCCTTTGGATTTTCTCAAAAAATTTGATATTTTTTATAACCTCCCAAAAATTAAGTTTGGATTGGTAACATGTAGCCGATTGAGAATACAAGCCTCGTGTGCAAGAAAAATGAATTTTCCACGAGTTATTAACCGGAAACCTCCCTTTTCAATAATACAGAAGGCTAACCCCTTTGGATTTTTCTAAAAAATTTTGATATTTTTTAGAATCTTACCAAAAAATAAGTATGGATAGGTAACGCGTAGCCGATACAGAATACAAGCCTTATGTGCAAGAAAAATGAATTTTAACGAGTTATTTGAAATAAAAATGAATTTTAGACGAGTTATTTGACGGAAACCTCCTTTTCGGTAATATCGAAGGCTAACCCCTTTGGATTTTCTCAAAAAATTTGATATTTTTATAACATCCCAAAAATGAAGGTTGGATTGGTAACGCATAGCGGATAGAGAATACAAGTCTCATGTGCAAGAAAAGTGAATTTTTAATGGGTTATTTGTCAGAAAGCTCCCTTTTCAGTAATATCAAAGGCCAACCTCTTTGGATTTTTCTCAAAAATTTTGATATTTTTTAGAACCTCCCGAAAAATAGGTATGGATAGGTAACACGTAGCGGATAGAGAATACAGCCTCATGTGCAAGAAAAATGAATTTTTCACGAGTTATTAACCGGGAACCTCACTTTTCAATAATATCGAAGGCTAACCCCTTTGGATCTCTCTCAAAAAATTTTATATATTTTACAACCTTACAAAAAATAAGTATGGATAGGTAACGCGTAGCCGATACAGAATACAAGCCTCATGTGCAAGAAAAATGAATTTTTGACTAGTTATTTCAGAGAAAATTAAATTTTTGACGAGTTATTTGATAGAAACCTCCCTTTCTGTAATACCGAAGGCTAACCCCTTTGGATTTTCTCAAAAAATTTGATATTTTTCATAACCTCCTAAAAATTAAGTTTGGATTGGTAACATGTAGCCGATTGAGATTACAAGCCTCGTGTGCAAGAAAAATGAATTTCCCACGAGTTATTAACCGGAAACCTCCCTTTTCAATAATACCGAAGGCTAACCCCTTTAGATTTTTCTAAAAAATTTTGATATTTTTTAGAATCTTACCAAAAAATAAGTATGGATAGGTAACGCGTAGCCGATACAGAATACAAGCCTTATGTGCAAGAAAAATGAATTTTAACGAGTTATTTGAAATAAAAATGAATTTTAGACGAGTTATTTGACGGAAACCTCCTTTTCGATAATATCGAAGGCTAACCCCTTTGGATTTTCTCAAAAAATTTGATATTTTTATAACATCCCAAAAATGAAGTTTGGATTGGTAACGCATAGCGGATAGAGAATACAAGTCTCATGTGCAAGAAAAGTGAATTTTTAACGGGTTATTGGTCAGAAAGCTCCCTTTTCAGTAATATCAAAGGCTAACCTCTTTGGATTTTTCTCAAAAATTTTGATATTTTTTAGAACCTCCCGAAAAATAGGTATGGATAGGTAACACGTAGCGGATAGAGAATACAGCCTCATGTGCAAGAAAAATGAATTTTTCACGAGTTATTAACCGGGAACCTCACTTTTCAATAATATCGAAGGCTAACCCCTTTGGATCTCTCTCAAAAAATTTTATATATTTTACAACCTTACAAAAAATAAGTATGGATAGGTAACGCGTAGCCGATACAGAATACAAGCCTCATGTGCAAGAAAAATGAATTTTTGACTAGTTATTTCAGAGAAAATTAAATTTTTGACGAGTTATTTGATAGAAACCTCCCTTTCTGTAATACCGAAGGCTAACCCCTTTGGATTTTCTCAAAAAATTTGATATTTTTCATAACCTCCTAAAAATTAAGTTTGGATTGGTAACATGTAGCCGATTGAGATTACAAGCCTCGTGTGCAAGAAAAATGAATTTCCCACGAGTTATTAACCGGAAACCTCCCTTTTCAATAATACCGAAGGCTAACCCCTTTAGATTTTTCTAAAAAATTTTGATATTTTTTAGAATCTTACCAAAAAATAAGTATGGATAGGTAACGCGCAGCCGATACAGAATACAAGCCTTATGTGCAAGAAAAATGAATTTTAACGAGTTATTTGAAATAAAAATGAATTTTAGACGAGTTATTTGACGGAAACCTCCTTTTCGATAATATCGAAGGCTAACCCCTTTGGATTTTCTCAAAAAATTTGATATTTTTATAACATCCCAAAAATGAAGTTTGGATTGGTAACGCATAGCGGATAGAGAATACAAGTCTTATGTGCAAGAAAAGTGAATTTTTAACGGGTTATTGGTCAGAAAGCTCCCTTTTCAGTAATATCAAAGGCTAACCTCTTTGGATTTTTCTCAAAAATTTTGATATTTTTTAGAACCTCCCGAAAAATAGGTATGGATAGGTAACACGTAGCGGATAGAGAATACAGCCTCATGTGCAAGAAAAATGAATTTTTCACGAGTTATTAACCGGGAACCTCCCTTTTCAATAATATCGAAGGCTAACCCCTTTGGATTTCTCTAAAAAAATTTTATATATTTTACAACCTTACAAAAAATAAGTATGGATAGGTAACGCGTAGACGATACAGAATACAAGCCTCATGTGCAAGAAAAATGAATTTTTGACTAGTTAGTTCAGAGAAAAATAAATTTTTGACGAGTTATTTGACAGAAACCTCCCTTTCTGTAATACCGAAGGCTAACCCCTTTGGATTTTCTCAAAAAATTTGATATTTTTCATAACCTCCCAAAAATTAAGTTTGGATTGGTAACCCGTAGCCGATTGAGAATACAAGCCTCATGTGCAAGAAAAGTGAGATTTTCACGAGTTATTAACCAGAAACCTCCCTTTTCAATAATACCGAAGGCAAACCCCTATGGATTTTTCTAAAAAATTTTGATATTTTTTAGAATCTTACCAAAAAATAAGTATGGATAGATAACGCGTAGCCGATACATAATACAAGCCTTATGTGCAAGAAAAATGAATTTTAACGAGTTATTTGAAATAAAAATGAATTTTAGACGAGTTATTTGACGGAAACCTCCTTTTCGGTAATATCGAAGGCTAACCCCTTTGTATTTCCTCAAAAAATTTGATATTTTTATAACATCCCAAAAATGAAGTTTGGATTGGTAACGCATAGCGGATAGAGAATACAAGTCTCATGTGCAAGAAAAGTGAATTTTTAACGGGTTATTTGTCAGAAAGCTCCCTTTTCAGTAATATCAAAGGCTAACCTCTTTGGATTTTTTTAAAAAATTTTGATATTTTTTAAAACCTCCCGAAAAATAGGTATGGATAGGTAACACGTAGCGGATAGAGAATACAGCCTCATGTGCAAGAAAAATGAATTTTTCACGAGTTATTAACCGGGAACCTCCCTTTTCAATAATATCGAAGGCTAACCCCTTTGGATTTCTCTCAAAAGTTTTGATATATTTTACAACCTTACAAAAATAAGTATGGATAGGTAACGCGTAGCCGATACAGAATACAAGCCTCATGTGCAAGAAAAATGAATTTTTGACTAGTTATTTCAGAGAAAAATAAATTTTTGACGAGTTATTTGACAGAAACCCCCCTTTCTGTAATACCGAAGGCTAACCCCTTTGGATTTTCTCAAAAAATTTGATATTTTTCATAACCTCCCAAAAATTAAGTTTGGATTGGTAACCCGTAGCCGATTGAGAATACAAGCCTCATGTGCAAGAAAAATGAGATTTTCACGAGTTATTAACCGGAAACCTCCCTTTTCAATAATACCGAAGGCTAACCCCTTTGGATTTTTCTAAAAAATTTTGATATTTTTTAGAATCTTACCAAAAAATAAGTATGGATAGGTAACGCGTAGCCGATACAGAATACAAGCCTTATGTGCAAGAAAAATAAATTTTTAACAAGTTATTTGACAGAAAAATGAATTTTAGACGAGTTATTTGACGGAAACCTCCTTTTCGGTAATATCAAAGGCTAACCCCTTTGGATTTTCTCAAAATTTTTGATATTTTTTAGAACATCCCAAAAATTAAGTTTGGATTGGTAACGCATAGCGGATAGAGAATACAAGTCCCACGTGCAAGAAAAATGAATTTTCGAAGAGCTATTTGTTGGAAGTTCCCTTTTTGTTAATATCGAAGGCTAACCCCTTTGGATTTTTCTCAAAAATTTCGATATTTTTTAGAACCTCCCGAAAAATAGGTATGAATAGCTAACACGTAGCCGATTGAGAATACAAGCCTCATGTGCAAGAAAAATGAATTTTTCACGAGTTATTAACCGGGAACCTCCCTTTTCAATAATATCGAAGGCTAACCCCTTTGGATTTTTCTCAAAAATTTGATATTCTTTAGAATCTTACCAAAAAATAAGTGGATAGGTAACGCGTAGCCGATACAGAATACAAGCCTTAATTGCAAGAAAAATGAATTTTTGATGAGTTATTCGATAGAAAAATGAAATTTTGACGAGTTATTTGACGGAAATCTCCTTTTCGGTAATATGGAAGGCTAACCCCTTTGGGTTTTCTCAAAAATTTTGATATTTTTTATAACATCCCAAAAATGAAGTTTGGATTGGTAACGCATAGCGGATAGAGAATACAAGTCTCATGTGCAAGAAAAATGAATTTTTCACGAGTTATTAACCGGGAACCTCCCTTTTCGATAATATCGAAGGCTAACCCCTTTGGATTTTTCTCAAAAGAAAAGGGCAGCCCGGTGCATGTAGCTCCCGCTTGCGCAGGGTCCGGGGAAGGGTCCGACCCATTTGGGTCTTTTGTTCGCAGCCTTTCCCTACATTTCTGCAAGAGGCTGTTTCCAGGACTCGAACCCGTGACCTCATGGTCACAAGGCAACAGCTTTACCGCTGCGCCAAGGCCCCCCTTCCGGACTTTTCTCAAAAATTTTGATATTTTTTACAACCTTCCAAAAAATAAGTATGGATAGGTAACGCGTAGCCGATACAGAATACAAGCCTCATGTGCAAGAAAAATGAATTTTTGACTAGTTATTTCAGAGAAAAATAAATTTTTGACGAGTTATTTGACAGAAATCTCCCATTTCTATAATATCGAAGGCTAACCCCTTTGGATTTTCTCAAAAAATTTGATATTTTTTATAACCTCCCAAAAATTAAGTTTGGATTGGTAACATGTAGCCGATTGAGAATACAAGCCTCGTGTGCAAGAAAAATGAATTTTCCACGAGTTATTAACCGGAAACCTCCCTTTTCAATAATACAGAAGGCTAACCCCTTTGGATTTTTCTAAAAAATTTTGATATTTTTTAGAATCTTACCAAAAAATAAGTATGGATAGGTAACGCGTAGCCGATACAGAATACAAGCCTTATGTGCAAGAAAAATGAATTTTAACGAGTTATTTGAAATAAAAATGAATTTTAGACGAGTTATTTGACGGAAACCTCCTTTTCGGTAATATCGAAGGCTAACCCCTTTGGATTTTCTCAAAAAATTTGATATTTTTATAACATCCCAAAAATGAAGGTTGGATTGGTAACGCATAGCGGATAGAGAATACAAGTCTCATGTGCAAGAAAAGTGAATTTTTAATGGGTTATTTGTCAGAAAGCTCCCTTTTCAGTAATATCAAAGGCCAACCTCTTTGGATTTTTCTCAAAAATTTTGATATTTTTTAGAACCTCCCGAAAAATAGGTATGGATAGGTAACACGTAGCGGATAGAGAATACAGCCTCATGTGCAAGAAAAATGAATTTTTCACGAGTTATTAACCGGGAACCTCACTTTTCAATAATATCGAAGGTTAACCCCTTTGGATCTCTCTCAAAAAATTTTATATATTTTACAACCTTACAAAAAATAAGTATGGATAGGTAACGCGTAGCCGATACAGAATACAAGCCTCATGTGCAAGAAAAATGAATTTTTGACTAGTTATTTCAGAGAAAATTAAATTTTTGACGAGTTATTTGATAGAAACCTCCCTTTCTGTAATACCGAAGGCTAACCCCTTTGGATTTTCTCAAAAAATTTGATATTTTTCATAACCTCCTAAAAATTAAGTTTGGATTGGTAACATGTAGCCGATTGAGATTACAAGCCTCGTGTGCAAGAAAAATGAATTTCCCACGAGTTATTAACCGGAAACCTCCCTTTTCAATAATACCGAAGGCTAACCCCTTTAGATTTTTCTAAAAAATTTTGATATTTTTTAGAATCTTACCAAAAAATAAGTATGGATAGGTAACGCGTAGCCGATACAGAATACAAGCCTTATGTGCAAGAAAAATGAATTTTAACGAGTTATTTGAAATAAAAATGAATTTTAGACGAGTTATTTGACGGAAACCTCCTTTTCGATAATATCGAAGGCTAACCCCTTTGGATTTTCTCAAAAAATTTGATATTTTTATAACATCCCAAAAATGAAGTTTGGATTGGTAACGCATAGCGGATAGAGAATACAAGTCTCATGTGCAAGAAAAGTGAATTTTTAACGGGTTATTGGTCAGAAAGCTCCCTTTTCAGTAATATCAAAGGCTAACCTCTTTGGATTTTTCTCAAAAATTTTGATATTTTTTAGAACCTCCCGAAAAATAGGTATGGATAGGTAACACGTAGCGGATAGAGAATACAGCCTCATGTGCAAGAAAAATGAATTTTTCACGAGTTATTAACCGGGAACCTCACTTTTCAATAATATCGAAGGCTAACCCCTTTGGATCTCTCTCAAAAAATTTTATATATTTTACAACCTTACAAAAAATAAGTATGGATAGGTAACGCGTAGCCGATACAGAATACAAGCCTCATGTGCAAGAAAAATGAATTTTTGACTAGTTATTTCAGAGAAAATTAAATTTTTGACGAGTTATTTGATAGAAACCTCCCTTTCTGTAATACCGAAGGCTAACCCCTTTGGATTTTCTCAAAAAATTTGATATTTTTCATAACCTCCTAAAAATTAAGTTTGGATTGGTAACATGTAGCCGATTGAGATTACAAGCCTCGTGTGCAAGAAAAATGAATTTCCCACGAGTTATTAACCGGAAACCTCCCTTTTCAATAATACCGAAGGCTAACCCCTTTAGATTTTTCTAAAAAATTTTGATATTTTTTAGAATCTTACCAAAAAATAAGTATGGATAGGTAACGCGCAGCCGATACAGAATACAAGCCTTATGTGCAAGAAAAATGAATTTTAACGAGTTATTTGAAATAAAAATGAATTTTAGACGAGTTATTTGACGGAAACCTCCTTTTCGATAATATCGAAGGCTAACCCCTTTGGATTTTCTCAAAAAATTTGATATTTTTATAACATCCCAAAAATGAAGTTTGGATTGGTAACGCATAGCGGATAGAGAATACAAGTCTTATGTGCAAGAAAAGTGAATTTTTAACGGGTTATTGGTCAGAAAGCTCCCTTTTCAGTAATATCAAAGGCTAACCTCTTTGGATTTTTCTCAAAAATTTTGATATTTTTTAGAACCTCCCGAAAAATAGGTATGGATAGGTAACACGTAGCGGATAGAGAATACAGCCTCATGTGCAAGAAAAATGAATTTTTCACGAGTTATTAACCGGGAACCTCCCTTTTCAATAATATCGAAGGCTAACCCCTTTGGATTTCTCTAAAAAAATTTTATATATTTTACAACCTTACAAAAAATAAGTATGGATAGGTAACGCGTAGCCGATACAGAATACAAGCCTCATGTGCAAGAAAAATGAATTTTTGACTAGTTAGTTCAGAGAAAAATAAATTTTTGACGAGTTATTTGACAGAAACCTCCCTTTCTGTAATACCGAAGGCTAACCCCTTTGGATTTTCTCAAAAAATTTGATATTTTTCATAACCTCCCAAAAATTAAGTATAGATTGGTAACCCGTAGCCGATTGAGAATACAAGCCTCATGTGCAAGAAAAATGAGATTTTCACGAGTTATTAACCGGAAACCTCCCTTTTCAATAATACCGAAGGCTAACCCCTATGGATTTTTCTAAAAAATTTTGATATTTTTTAGAATCTTACCAAAAAATAAGTATGGATAGATAACGCGTAGCCGATACATAATACAAGCCTTATGTGCAAGAAAAATGAATTTTAACGAGTTATTTGAAATAAAAATGAATTTTAGACGAGTTATTTGACGGAAACCTCCTTTTCGGTAATATCGAAGGCTAACCCCTTTGTATTTTCTCAAAAAATTTGATATTTTTATAACATCCCAAAAATGAAGTTTGGATTGGTAACGCATAGCGGATAGAGAATACAAGTCTCATGTGCAAGAAAAGTGAATTTTTAACGGGTTATTTGTCAGAAAGCTCCCTTTTCAGTAATATCAAAGGCTAACCTCTTTGGATTTTTTTAAAAAATTTTGATATTTTTTAAAACCACCCGAAAAATAGGTATGGATAGGTAACACGTAGCGGATAGAGAATACAGCCTCATGTGCAAGAAAAATGAATTTTTCACGAGTTATTAACCGGGAACCTCCCTTTTCAATAATATCGAAGGCTAACCCCTTTGGATTACTCTCAAAAGTTTTGATATATTTTACAACCTTACAAAAATAAGTATGGATAGGTAATGCGTAGCCGATACAGAATACAAGCCTCATGTGCAAGAAAAATGAATTTTTGACTAGTTATTTCAGAGAAAAATAAATTTTTGACGAGTTATTTGACAGAAACCCCCCTCTCTGTAATACCGAAGGCTAACCCCTTTGGATTTTCTCAAAAAATTTGATATTTTTCATAACCTCCCAAAAATTAAGTTTGGATTGGTAACCCGTAGCCGATTGAGAATACAAGCCTCATGTGCAAGAAAAATGAGATTTTCACGAGTTATTAACCGGAAACCTCCCTTTTCAATAATACCGAAGGCTAACCCCTTTGGATTTTTCTAAAAAATTTTGATATTTTTTAGAATCTTACCAAAAAATAAGTATGGATAGGTAACGCGTAGCCGATACAGAATACAAGCCTTATGTGCAAGAAAAATGAATTTTTAACAAGTTATTTGACAGAAAAATGAATTTTAAACGAGTTATTTGACGGAAACCTCCTTTTCGGTAATATCAAAGGCTAACCCCTTTGGATTTTCTCAAAATTTTTGATATTTTTTATAACATCCCAAAAATTAAGTTTGGATTGGTAACGCATAGCGGATAGAGAATACAAGTCCCATGTGCAAGAAAAATGAATTTTCGAAGAGCTATTTGTCGGAAAGCTCCCTTTTCGTTAATATCGAAGGCTAACCCCTTTGGATTTTTCTCAAAAATTTCGATATTTTTTAGAACCTCCCGAAAAATAGGTATGAATAGCTAACACGTAGCCGATTGAGAATACAAGCCTCATGTGCAAGAAAAATGAATTTTTCACGAGTTATTAACCGGGAACCTCCCTTTTCAATAATATCGAAGGCTAACCCCTTTGGATTTTTCTCAAAAATTTGATATTCTTTAGAATCTTACCAAAAAATAAGTGGATAGGTAACGCGTAGCCGATACAGAATACAAGCCTTAATTGCAAGAAAAATGAATTTTTGATGAGTTATTCGATAGAAAAATGAAATTTTGACGAGTTATTTGACGGAAATCTCCTTTTCGGTAATATGGAAGGCTAACCCCTTTGGGTTTTCTCAAAAATTTTGATATTTTTTATAACATCCCAAAAATGAAGTTTGGATTGGTAACGCATAGTGGATAGAGAATACAAGTCTCATGTGCAACAAAAATGAATTTTTCACGAGTTATTAACCGGGAACCTCCCTTTTTGATAATATCGAAGGCTAACCCCTTTGGATTTTTCTCAAAAATTTTGATATTTTTTACAACCTTCCAAAAAATAAGTATGGATAGGTAACGCGTAGCCGATACAGAATACAAGCCTCATGTGCAAGAAAAATGAATTTTTGACTAGTTATTTCAGAGAAAAATAAATTTTTGACGAGTTATTTGACAAAAATCTCCCATTTCTATAATATGAAGGCTAACCCCTTTGGATTTTCTCAAAAAATTTGATATTTTTCATAACCTCCCAAAAATTAAGTTTGGATTGGTAACATGTAGCCGATTGAGAATACAAGCCTCGTGTGCAAGAAAAATGAATTTTCCACGAGTTATTAACCGGAAACCTCCCTTTTCAATAATACCGAAGGCTAACCCCTTTGGATTTTTCTAAAAATTTTTGATATTTTTTAGAATCTTACCAAAAAATAAGTATGGATAGGTAACGCGTAGCAGATACAGAATACAAGCCTTATGTGCAAGAAAAATGAATTTTAACGAGTTATTTGAAATAAAAATGAATTTTAGACGAGTTATTTGACGGAAACCTCCTTTTCGGTAATATCGAAGGCTAACCCCTTTGGATTTTCTCAAAAAATTTGATATTTTTATAACATCCCAAAAATGAAGTTTGGATTGGTAACGCATAGCGGATAGAGAATACAAGTCTCATGTGCAAGAAAAGTGAATTTTTAATGGGTTATTTGTCAGAAAGCTCCCTTTTCAGTAATATCAAAGGCCAACATCTTTGGATTTTTCTCAAAAAATTTTATATTTTTTAGAACCTCCCGAAAAATAGGTATGGATAGGTAACACGTAGCGGATAGAGAATACAGCCTTATGTGCAAGAAAAATGAATTTTTCACGAGTTATTAACCGGGAACCTCCCTTTTCAATAATATCGAAGGCTAACCCCTTTGGATCTCTCTCAAAATTTTTTATATATTTTACAACCTTACAAAAATAAGTATGGATAGGTAACGCGTAGCTGATACAGAATACAAGCCTCATGTGCAAGAAATATGAATTTTTGACTAGTTATTTCAGAGAAAAATAAATTTTTGACGAGTTATTTGACAGAAACCTCCCTTTCTGTAATACCGAAGGCTAACCCCTTTGGATTTTCTCAAAAAATTTGATATTTTTCATAACCTCCCAAAAATTAAGTTTGGATTAGTAACCCGTAGCCGATTGAGAATACAAGCCTCATGTGCAAGAAAAATGAGATTTTCTCGTGTTATTAACCGGAAACCTCCCTTTTCAATAATACCGAAGGCTAACCCCTTTGGATTTTTCTAAAAAATTTTGATATTTTTTAGAATATTACCAAAAAATAAGTATGGATAGGTAACGCATAGCCGATACAGAATACAAGCCTTATGTGCAAGAAAAATGAATTTTTAACAAGTTATTTGACAGAAAAATGAATTTTAGACGAGTTATTTGACGGAAACCTCCTTTTCGGTAATATCAAAGGCTAACCCCTTTGGATTTTCTCAAAATTTTTGATATTTTTTATAACATCCCAAAAATGAAGTTTGGATTGGTAACGCATAGCGGATAGAGAATACAAGTCCCATGTGCAAGAAAAATGAATTTTCGAAGAGCTATTTGTCGGAAAGCTCCCTTTTCGTTAATATCGAAGGCTAACGCCTTTGGATTTTTCTCAAAAATTTCGATATTTTTTAGAACCTCCCGAAAAATAGGTATGAATAGCTAACACGTAGCTGATTGAGAATACAAGCCTCATGTGCAAGAAAAATGAATTTTTCACGAGTTATTAACCGGGAACCTCCCTTTTCAATAATATCGAAGGCTAACCCCTTTGGATTTTTCTCAAAAATTTGATATTCTTTAGAATCTTACCAAAAAATAAGTGGATAGGTAACGCGTAGCCGATACAGAATACAAGCCTTAATTGCAAGAAAAATGAATTTTTGATGAGTTATTCGATAGAAAAATGAAATTTTGACGAGTTATTTGACGGAAATCTCTTTTTCGGTAATATGGAAGGCTAACCCCTTTGGGTTTTCTCAAAAATTTTGATATTTTTTATAACATCCCAAAAATGAAGTTTGGATTGGTAACGCATAGTGGATAGAGAATACAAGTCTCATGTGCAACAAAAATGAATTTTTCACGAGTTATTAACCGGGAACCTCCCTTTTCGATAATATCGAAGGCTAACCCCTTTGGATTTTTCTCAAAAATTTTGATATTTTTTACAACCTTCCAAAAAATAAGTATGGATAGGTAACGCGTAGCCGATACAGAATACAAGCCTCATGTGCAAGAAAAATGAATTTTTGACTAGTTATTTCAGAGAAAAATAAATTTTTGACGAGTTATTTGACAAAAATCTCCCATTTCTATAATATGAAGGCTAACCCCTTTGGATTTTCTCAAAAAATTTGATATTTTTCATAACCTCCCAAAAATTAAGTTTGGATTGGTAACATGTAGCCGATTGAGAATACAAGCCTCGTGTGCAAGAAAAATGAATTTTCCACGAGTTATTAACCGGAAACCTCCCTTTTCAATAATACCGAAGGCTAACCCCTTTGGATTTTTCTAAAAATTTTTGATATTTTTTAGAATCTTACCAAAAAATAAGTATGGATAGGTAACGCGTAGCAGATACAGAATACAAGCCTTATGTGCAAGAAAAATGAATTTTAACGAGTTATTTGAAATAAAAATGAATTTTAGACGAGTTATTTGACGGAAACCTCCTTTTCGGTAATATCGAAGGCTAACCCCTTTGGATTTTCTCAAAAAATTTGATATTTTTATAACATCCCAAAAATGAAGTTTGGATTGGTAACGCATAGCGGATAGAGAATACAGGTCTCATGTGCAAGAAAAGTGAATTTTTAATGGGTTATTTGTCAGAAAGCTCCCTTTTCAGTAATATCAAAGGCCAACATCTTTGGATTTTTCTCAAAAAATTTTATATTTTTTAGAACCTCCCGAAAAATAGGTATGGATAGGTAACACGTAGCGGATAGAGAATACAGCCTTATGTGCAAGAAAAATGAATTTTTCACGAGTTATTAACCGGGAACCTCCCTTTTCAATAATATCGAAGGCTAACCCCTTTGGATCTCTCTCAAAATTTTTTATATATTTTACAACCTTACAAAAAATAAGTATGGATAGGTAACGCGTAGCTGATACAGAATACAAGCCTCATGTGCAAGAAATATGAATTTTTGACTAGTTATTTCAGAGAAAAATAAATTTTTGACGAGTTATTTGACAGAAACCTCCCTTTCTGTAATACCGAAGGCTAACCCCTTTGGATTTTCTCAAAAAATTTGATATTTTTCATAACCTCCCAAAAATTAAGTTTGGATTAGTAACCCGTAGCCGATTGAGAATACAAGCCTCATGTGCAAGAAAAATGAGATTTTCTCGTGTTATTAACCGGAAACCTCCCTTTTCAATAATACCGAAGGCTAACCCCTTCGGATTTTTCTAAAAAATTTTGATATTTTTTAGAATCTTACCAAAAAATAAGTATGGATAGGTAACGCATAGCCGATACAGAATACAAGCCTTATGTGCAAGAAAAATGAATTTTTAACAAGTTATTTGACAGAAAAATGAATTTTAGACGAGTTATTTGACGGAAACCTCCTTTTCGGTAATATCAAAGGCTAACCCCTTTGGATTTTCTCAAAATTTTTGATATTTTTTATAACATCCCAAAAATGAAGTTTGGATTGGTAACGCATAGTGGATAGAGAATACAAGTCCCATGTGCAAGAAAAATGAATTTTCGAAGAGCTATTTGTCGGAAAGCTCCCTTTTCGTTAATATCGAAGGCTAACCCCTTTGGAATTTTCTCAAAAATTTCGATATTTTAGGTTCCCGAAAAATAGGTATGGATAGCTAACACGTAGCCGATTGAGAATACAAGCCTCATGTGCAAGAAAAATGAGTTTTTCACGAGTTATTAACCGGGAACCTCCCTTTTCAATAATATCGAAGGCTAACCCCTTTGGATTTTTCTCAAAAATTTGATATTCTTTAGAATCTTACCAAAAAATAAGTGGATAGGTAACGCGTAGCCGATACAGAATACAAGCCTTAATTGCAAGAAAAATGTATTTTTGATGAGTTATTCGACAGAAAAATGAATTTTTGACGAGTTATTTGACGGAAACCTCCTTTTCGGTAATATGGAAGGCTAACCCCTTTGGGTTTTCTCAAAAATTTTGATATTTTTTATAACCTTCCAAAAAATAAGTATGGATAGGTAACGCGTAGCTGATACAGAATACAAGCCTCATGTGCAAGAAATATGAATTTTTGACTAGTTATTTCAGAGAAAAATAAATTTTTGACGAGTTATTTGACAGAAACCTCCCTTTCTGTAATACCGAAGGCTAACCCCTTTGGATTTTCTCAAAAAATTTGATATTTTTCATAACCTCCCAAAAATTAAGTTTGGATTAGTAACCCGTAGCCGATTGAGAATACAAGCCTCATGTGCAAGAAAAATGAGATTTTCTCGTGTTATTAACCGGAAACCTCCCTTTTCAATAATACCGAAGGCTAACCCCTTTGGATTTTTCTAAAAAATTTTGATATTTTTTAGAATATTACCAAAAAATAAGTATGGATAGGTAACGCATAGCCGATACAGAATACAAGCCTTATGTGCAAGAAAAATGAATTTTTAACAAGTTATTTGACAGAAAAATGAATTTTAGACGAGTTATTTGACGGAAACCTCCTTTTCGGTAATATCAAAGGCTAACCCCTTTGGATTTTCTCAAAATTTTTGATATTTTTTATAACATCCCAAAAATGAAGTTTGGATTGGTAACGCATAGCGGATAGAGAATACAAGTCCCATGTGCAAGAAAAATGAATTTTCGAAGAGCTATTTGTCGGAAAGCTCCCTTTTCGTTAATATCGAAGGCTAACGCCTTTGGATTTTTCTCAAAAATTTCGATATTTTTTAGAACCTCCCGAAAAATAGGTATGAATAGCTAACACGTAGCTGATTGAGAATACAAGCCTCATGTGCAAGAAAAATGAATTTTTCACGAGTTATTAACCGGGAACCTCCCTTTTCAATAATATCGAAGGCTAACCCCTTTGGATTTTTCTCAAAAATTTGATATTCTTTAGAATCTTACCAAAAAATAAGTGGATAGGTAACGCGTAGCCGATACAGAATACAAGCCTTAATTGCAAGAAAAATGAATTTTTGATGAGTTATTCGATAGAAAAATGAAATTTTGACGAGTTATTTGACGGAAATCTCTTTTTCGGTAATATGGAAGGCTAACCCCTTTGGGTTTTCTCAAAAATTTTGATATTTTTTATAACATCCCAAAAATGAAGTTTGGATTGGTAACGCATAGTGGATAGAGAATACAAGTCTCATGTGCAACAAAAATGAATTTTTCACGAGTTATTAACCGGGAACCTCCCTTTTCGATAATATCGAAGGCTAACCCCTTTGGATTTTTCTCAAAAATTTTGATATTTTTTACAACCTTCCAAAAAATAAGTATGGATAGGTAACGCGTAGCCGATACAGAATACAAGCCTCATGTGCAAGAAAAATGAATTTTTGACTAGTTATTTCAGAGAAAAATAAATTTTTGACGAGTTATTTGACAAAAATCTCCCATTTCTATAATATGAAGGCTAACCCCTTTGGATTTTCTCAAAAAATTTGATATTTTTCATAACCTCCCAAAAATTAAGTTTGGATTGGTAACATGTAGCCGATTGAGAATACAAGCCTCGTGTGCAAGAAAAATGAATTTTCCACGAGTTATTAACCGGAAACCTCCCTTTTCAATAATACCGAAGGCTAACCCCTTTGGATTTTTCTAAAAATTTTTGATATTTTTTAGAATCTTACCAAAAAATAAGTATGGATAGGTAACGCGTAGCAGATACAGAATACAAGCCTTATGTGCAAGAAAAATGAATTTTAACGAGTTATTTGAAATAAAAATGAATTTTAGACGAGTTATTTGACGGAAACCTCCTTTTCGGTAATATCGAAGGCTAACCCCTTTGGATTTTCTCAAAAAATTTGATATTTTTATAACATCCCAAAAATGAAGTTTGGATTGGTAACGCATAGCGGATAGAGAATACAAGTCTCATGTGCAAGAAAAGTGAATTTTTAATGGGTTATTTGTCAGAAAGCTCCCTTTTCAGTAATATCAAAGGCCAACATCTTTGGATTTTTCTCAAAAAATTTTATATTTTTTAGAACCTCCCGAAAAATAGGTATGGATAGGTAACACGTAGCGGATAGAGAATACAGCCTTATGTGCAAGAAAAATGAATTTTTCACGAGTTATTAACCGGGAACCTCCCTTTTCAATAATATCGAAGGCTAACCCCTTTGGATCTCTCTCAAAATTTTTTATATATTTTACAACCTTACAAAAAATAAGTATGGATAGGTAACGCGTAGCTGATACAGAATACAAGCCTCATGTGCAAGAAATATGAATTTTTGACTAGTTATTTCAGAGAAAAATAAATTTTTGACGAGTTATTTGACAGAAACCTCCCTTTCTGTAATACCGAAGGCTAACCCCTTTGGATTTTCTCAAAAAATTTGATATTTTTCATAACCTCCCAAAAATTAAGTTTGGATTAGTAACCCGTAGCCGATTGAGAATACAAGCCTCATGTGCAAGAAAAATGAGATTTTCTCGTGTTATTAACCGGAAACCTCCCTTTTCAATAATACCGAAGGCTAACCCCTTCGGATTTTTCTAAAAAATTTTGATATTTTTTAGAATCTTACCAAAAAATAAGTATGGATAGGTAACGCATAGCCGATACAGAATACAAGCCTTATGTGCAAGAAAAATGAATTTTTAACAAGTTATTTGACAGAAAAATGAATTTTAGACGAGTTATTTGACGGAAACCTCCTTTTCGGTAATATCAAAGGCTAACCCCTTTGGATTTTCTCAAAATTTTTGATATTTTTTATAACATCCCAAAAATGAAGTTTGGATTGGTAACGCATAGTGGATAGAGAATACAAGTCCCATGTGCAAGAAAAATGAATTTTCGAAGAGCTATTTGTCGGAAAGCTCCCTTTTCGTTAATATCGAAGGCTAACCCCTTTGGAATTTTCTCAAAAATTTCGATATTTTAGGTTCCCGAAAAATAGGTATGGATAGCTAACACGTAGCCGATTGAGAATACAAGCCTCATGTGCAAGAAAAATGAGTTTTTCACGAGTTATTAACCGGGAACCTCCCTTTTCAATAATATCGAAGGCTAACCCCTTTGGATTTTTCTCAAAAATTTGATATTCTTTAGAATCTTACCAAAAAATAAGTGGATAGGTAACGCGTAGCCGATACAGAATACAAGCCTTAATTGCAAGAAAAATGTATTTTTGATGAGTTATTCGACAGAAAAATGAATTTTTGACGAGTTATTTGACGGAAACCTCCTTTTCGGTAATATGGAAGGCTAACCCCTTTGGGTTTTCTCAAAAATTTTGATATTTTTTATAACATCCCAAAAATGAAGTTTGGATTGGTAACACATAGCGGATAGAGAATACAAGTCTCATGTGCAAGAAAAATGAATTTTTCACGAGTTATTAACCGGGAACCTCCCTTTTCAATAATATCGAAGGCTAACCCCTTTGGATTTTTCTCAAAAATTTTGATATTTTTTACAACCTTGCAAAAAATAAGTATGGATAGGTAACGCGTAGCCGATACAGAATACAAGCCTCATGTGTAAGAAAAATGAATTTTTGACTAGTTATTTCAGAGAAAAATAAATTTCTGATGAGTTATTTGACAGAAATCTCCCTTTTCTATAATATCGAAGGCTAACCCCTTTGGATTTTCTCAAAAAAATTGATATTTTTCATAACCTCCCAAAAATTAAGTTTGAATTGGTAACACGTAGCTGATTGAGAGTACAAGCCTCGTGTGCAAGAAAAATGAATTTTTCACGAGTTATTAACCGGAAACCTCCCTTTTCAATAATACCGAAGGCTAACCCCTTTGGATTTTCTAAAAATTTTTGATATTATTTAGAATCTTACCCAAAAATAAGTATGGATAGGTAACGCGTAGCCGATATAGAATACAAGCCTTATGTGCAAGAAAAATGAATTTTAACGAGTTATTTGAAATAAAAATGAATTTTAGACGAGTTATTTGACGGAAACCTCCTTTTCGGTAATATCGAAGGCTAACCCCTTTGGATTTTCTCAAAAATTTTGATATTTTTTATAACATCCCAAAAATGAAGTTTGGATTGGTAACGCATAGAGGATAGAGAATACAAGTCTCATGTGCAAGAAAAGTTAATTTCTCACGAGTTATTAACCGGGAACCCCTTGTTTCAATAATATTGAAGGCTAACCCCTTTGGATTTTTCTCAAAAATTTTGATATTTTTTACAACCTTCCAAAAAATAAGTATGGATAGGTAACGCATAGCCGATACAGAATACAAGCTTCAAGTGCAAGAAAAATGAATTTTTGACTAGGTATTTCACAGAAAAATAAATTTTTGACGAGTTATTTAACAGAAACCTCCCTTTTCTGTAATATCAAAGGCTAACACCATTGGATTTTCTCAAAAAAATTGATATTTTTCATAACCACCCAAAAATTAAGTTTGGATTGGTAACACATAGTCGATTGAGAATGCAAGCCTCATGTGCAAGAAAAATGAATTTTTCACGAGTTATTAACCGGAAACCTCCCTTTTCAATAATACCGAAGGCTAACCCCTTTGGATTTTTCTAAAAAATTTATTATTCTTTAGAATCTTACCAAAAAATAAGTATGGATAGGTAACGCGTAGCCAATACAGAATACAAGCCTTAATTGCAATAAAAATGAATTTTTGATGAGTTATTCGACAGAAAAATGAATTTTTGACGAGTTATTTGACGGAAACCTCCTTTTCGGTAATATGGAAGGCTAACCCCTTTGGATTTTCTCAAAAATATTGATATTTTTTATAACATCCCAAAAATGAAGTTTGGATTGGTAACGCATAGCGGATAGAGAATACAGCCTCATGTGCAAGAAAAATGAATTTTTCACGAGTTATTAACCGGGAACCTCCCTTTTCAATAATATCGAAGGCTAACCCCTTTGGATTTCTCTCAAAAATTTTGATATATTTTACAACCTTACAAAAAATAAGTATGGATAGGTAACGCGTAGCCGATACAGAATACAAGCCTCATGTGCAAGAAAAATGAATTTTTGACTAGGTATTTCAGAGAAAAATAAATTTTTGACGAGTTATTTGACAGAAACCTCCCTTTCTGTAATACCGAAGGCTAACCCCTTTGGATTTTCTCAAAAAATTTGATATTTTTCATAACCTCCCAAAAATTAAGTTTGGATTGGTAACCCGTAGCCAATTGGGAATACAAGCCTCATGTGCAAGAAAAATGAGATTTTCACGAGTTATTAACCGGAAACCTCCCTTTTCAATAATACCGAAGGCTAACCCCTTTGGATTTTTCTAAAAATTTTGATATTTTTTAGAATCTTACCAAAAAATAAGTATGGATAGGTAACGCGTAGACGATACAGAATACAAGCCTTATGTGCAAGAAAAATTAATTTTTAACAAGTTATTTAACAGAAAAATGAATTTAGACGAGTTATTTGACGGAAACCTCCTTTTCGGTAATATCAAAGGCTAACCCCTTTGGATTTTCTCAAAATTTTTGATATTTTTTATAACATCCCAAAAATGAAGTTTGGATTGGTAACGCATAACGAATAGAGAATACAAGTCCCATGTGCAAGAAAAATGAATTTTCAAAGAGCTATTTGTCGGAAAGCTCCCTTTTCGTTAATATCGAAGGCTAACCCCTTTGGATTTTTCTCAAAAATTTCGATATTTTTTAGAACCTCCCGAAAAATAGGTATGGATAGCTAACACGTAGCCGATTGAGAATACAAGCCTCATGTGCAAGAAAAATGAATTTTTCACGAGTTATTAACCAGGAACCTCCCTTTTCAATATTATCGAAGGCTAACCCCTTTGGATTTTTCTCAAAAAATTGATATTCTTTAGAATCTTACCAAAAAATAAGTGGATAGGTAACTCGTAGCCGATACAGAATACAAGCCTTAATTGTAAGAAAAATGAATTTTTGATGAGTTATTCGACAGAAAAATGAATTTTTGACGAGTTATTTGACGGAAACCTCCTTTTCGGAAATATGGAAGGCTAACCCCTTTGGATTTTCTCAAAAATATTGATATTTTTTATAACATCCCAAAAATGAAGTTTGGATTGGTAACGCATAGTGGATAGAGAATACAAGTCTCATGTGCAAGAAAAGTGAATTTTTAACGGGTTATTTGTCAGAAAGCTCCCTTTTTAGTATTATCAAAGGCTAACCTCTTTGGATTTTTCTCAAAAATTTTGATATTTTTTAGAACCTCCCGAAAAATAGGTATGGATAGGTAACACGTAGCGGATAGAGAATACAGCCTCATGTGCAAGAAAAATGAATTTTTCACGAGTTATTAACCGGGAACCTCCCTTTTCAATAATATCGAAGGCTAACCCCTTTGGATTTCTCTCAAAAATTTTGATATATTTTACAACCTTACAAAAATAAGTATGGATAGGTAACGCGTAGCCGATACAGAATACAAGCCTTAATTGCAAGAAAAATGAATTTTTGATGAGTTATTCGACAGAAAAATGAATTTTTGACGAGTTATTTGACGGAAACCTCCTTTTCGGTAATATGGAAGGCTAACCCCTTTGGGTTTTCTCAAAAAATTTGATATTTTTTATAACATCCCAAAAATGAAGTTTGGATTGGTAACACATAGCGGATAGAGAATACAAGTCTCATGTGCAAGAAAAATGAATTTTTCACGAGTTATTAACCGGGAACCTCCCTTTTCAATAATATCGAAGGCTAACCCCTTTGGATTTTTCTCAAAAATTTTGATATTTTTTACAACCTTGCAAAAAATAAGTATGGATAGGTAACGCGTAGCCGATACAGAATACAAGCCTCATGTGTAAGAAAAATGAATTTTTGACTAGTTATTTCAGAGAAAAAATAATTTTTTGACGAGTTATTTGACAGAAATCTCCCTTTTCTATAATATCGAAGGCTAACCCCTTTGGATTTTCTCAAAAAAATTGATATTTTTCATAACCTCCCAAAAATTAAGTTTGGATTGGTAACACGTAGCTGATTGAGAGTACAAGCCTCGTGTGCAAGAAAAATGAATTTTTCACGAGTTATTAACCGGAAACCTCCCTTTTCAATAATACCGAAGGCTAACCCCTTTGGATTTTCTAAAAATTTTTGATATTATTTAGAATCTTACCCAAAAATAAGTATGGATAGGTAACGCGTAGCCGATATAGAATATAAGCCTTATGTGCAAGAAAAATGAATTTTAACGAGTTATTTGAAATAAAAATGAATTTTAGACGAGTTATTTGACGGAAACCTCCTTTTCGGTAATATCGAAGGCTAACCCCTTTGGATTTTCTCAAAAATTTTGATATTTTTTATAACATCCCAAAAATGAAGTTTGGATTGGTAACGCATAGAGGATAGAGAATACAAGTCTCATGTGCAAGAAAAGTTAATTTCTCACGAGTTATTAACCGGGAACCCCTTGTTTCAATAATATTGAAGGCTAACCCCTTTGGATTTTTCTCAAAAATTTTGATATTTTTTACAACCTTCCAAAAAATAAGTATGGATAGGTAACGCATAGCCGATACAGAATACAAGCTTCAAGTGCAAGAAAAAAGAATTTTTGACTAGTTATTTCACAGAAAAATAAATTTTTGACGAGTTATTTAACAGAAACCTCCCTTTTCTGTAATATCAAAGGCTAACACCATTGGATTTTCTCAAAAAAATTGATATTTTTCATAACCACCCAAAAATTAAGTTTGGATTGGTAACACATAGTCGATTGAGAATACAAGCCTCATGTGCAAGAAAAATGAATTTTTCACGAGTTATTAACCGGAAACCTCCCTTTTCAATAATACCGAAGGCTAACCCCTTTGGATTTTTCTCAAAAATTTGATATTCTTTAGAATCTTACCAAAAAATAAGTATGGATAGGTAACGCGTAGCCAATACAGAATACAAGCCTTAATTGCAATAAAAATGAATTTTGATGAGTTATTCGACAGAAAAATGAATTTTTGACGAGTTATTTGACGGAAACCTCCTTTTCGGTAATATGGAAGGCTAACCCCTTTGGATTTTCTCAAAAATATTGATATTTTTTTAAAACATCCCAAAAATGAAGTTTGGATTGGTAACGCATAGCGGATAGAGAATACAGCCTCATGTGCAAGAAAAATGAATTTTTCACGAGTTATTAACCGGGAACCTCCCTTTTCAATAATATCGAAGGCTAACCCCTTTGGATTTCTCTCAAAAATTTTGATATATTTTACAACCTTACAAAAAATAAGTATGGATAGGTAACGCGTAGCCGATACAGAATACAAGCCTCATGTGCAAGAAAAATGAATTTTTGACTAGTTATTTCAGAGAAAAATAAATTTTTGACGAGTTATTTGACAGAAACCTCCCTTTCTGTAATACCGAAGGCTAACCCCTTTGGATTTTCTCAAAAAATTTGATATTTTTCATAACCTCCCAAAAATTAAGTTTGGATTGGTAACCCGTAGCCAATTGAGAATACAAGCCTCATGTGCAAGAAAAATGAGATTTTCACGAGTTATTAACCGGAAACCTCCCTTTTCAATAATACCGAAGGCTAACCCCTTTGGATTTTTCTAAAAAATTTTGATATTTTTTAGAATCTTACCAAAAAATAAGTATGGATAGGTAACGCGTAGACGATACAGAATACAAGCCTTATGTGCAAGAAAAATTAATTTTTAACAAGTTATTTAACAGAAAAATGAATTTAGACGAGTTATTTGACGGAAACCTCCTTTTCGGTAATATCAAAGGCTAACCCCTTTGGATTTTCTCAAAATTTTTGATATTTTTTATAACATCCCAAAAATGAAGTTTGGATTGGTAACGCATAACGAATAGAGAATACAAGTCCCATGTGCAAGAAAAATGAATTTTCGAAGAGCTATTTGTCGGAAAGCTCCCTTTTCGTTAATATCGAAGGCTAACCCCTTTGGATTTTTCTCAAAAATTTCGATATTTTTTAGAACCTCCCGAAAAATAGGTATGGATAGCTAACACGTAGCCGATTGAGAATACAAGCCTCATGTGCAAGAAAAATGAATTTTTCACGAGTTATTAAACAGGAACCTCCCTTTTCAATATTATCGAAGGCTAACCCCTTTGGATTTTTCTCAAAAAATTGATATTCTTTAGAATCTTACCAAAAAATAAGTGGATAGGTAACTCGTAGCCGATACAGAATACAAGCCTTAATTGTAAGAAAAATGAATTTTTGATGAGTTATTCGACAGAAAAATGAATTTTTGACGAGTTATTTGACGGAAACCTCCTTTTCGGAAATATGGAAGGCTAACCCCTTTGGATTTTCTCAAAAATATTGATATTTTTTATAACATCCCAAAAATGAAGTTTGGATTGGTAACGCATAGTGGATAGAGAATACAAGTCTCATGTGCAAGAAAAGTGAATTTTTAACGGGTTATTTGTCAGAAAGCTCCCTTTTTAGTATTATCAAAGGCTAACCTCTTTCGATTTTTCTCAAAAATTTTGATATTTTTTAGAACCTCCCGAAAAATAGGTATGGATAGGTAACACGTAGCGGATAGAGAATACAGCCTCATGTGCAAGAAAAATGAATTTTTCACGAGTTATTAACCGGGAACCTCCCTTTTCAATAATATCGAAGGCTAACCCCTTTGGATTTCTCTCAAAAATTTTGATATATTTTACAACCTTACAAAAATAAGTATGGATAGGTAACGCGTAGCCGATACAGAATACAAGCCTCATGTGCAAGAAAAATGAATTTTTGACTAGTTATTTCAGAGAAAAATAAATTTTTGACGAGTTATTTGACAGAAACCTCCCTTTTCAATAATACCGAAGGCTAACCCCTTTGGATTTTTCTAAAAATTTTTGATATTTTTTAGAATCTTATCAAAAAATATGTATGGATAGGTAACGCGTAGCCGATACAGAATACAAGCCTTATGTGCAAGAAAAATTAATTTTTAACAAGTTATTTGACAGAAAAATGAATTTTAGACGAGTTATTTGACGGAAACCTTCTTTTCGGTAATATCAAAGGCTAACCCCTTTGGATTTTCTCAAAATTTTTGATATTTTTTATAACATCCCAAAAATGAAGTTTGGATTTGTAACGCATAGCGAATAGAGAATACAAGTCCCATGTGCAAGAAAAATGAATTTTCGAAGAGCTATTTGTCGGAAAGCTCCCTTTTCGTTAATATCGAAGGCTAACCCCTTTGGATTTTTCTTAAAAATTTAGATATTTTTTAGAACCTCCTGAAAAATAGGTATGGATAGCTAACACGTAGCCGATTGAGAATACAAGCCTCATGTGCAAGAAAAATGAATTTTTCACGAGTTATTAACCGGGAACCTCCCTTTTCAATAATATTGAAGGCTAACCCCTTTGGTTTTTTCTCAAAAATTTGATATTCTTTAGAATCTTACCAAAAAATAAGTGGATAGGTAACGCGTAGCCGATACAGAATACAAGCCTTAATTGCAAGAAAAATGAATTTTTGATGAGTTATTCGACAGAAAAATGAATTTTTGACGAGTTATTTGACGGAAACCTCCTTTTCGGTAATATGGAAGGCTAACCCCTTTGGATTTTCTCAAAAATATTGATATTTTTTATAACATTCCAAAAATGAAGTTTGGATTGGTAACGCATAGCGGATAGAGAATACAAGTCTCATGTGCAAGAAAAGTGAATTTTTAACGGGTTATTTGTCAGAAAGCTCCGTTTTCAGTAATATCAAAGGCTAACCTCTTTGTATTTTTCTCAAAAATTTTGATATTTTTTAGAACCTCCCGAAAAATAGGTATGGATAGGTAACACGTAGCGGATAGAGAATACAGCCTCATGTGCAAGAAAAATGAATTTTTCACGAGTTATTAACTGGGAATCTCCCTTTTCAATAATATCGAAGGCTAACCCCTTTGGATTTCTCTCAAAAAATTTGATATATTTTACAACCTTACAAAAAATAAGTATGGATAGGTAACGCATAGCCGATACAGAATACAAGCCTCATGTGCAAGAAAAATGAATTTTTGACTAGTTATTTCAGAGAAAAAATTTTTTTTTGACGAGTTATTTGACAGAAACCTCCCTTTCTGTAATACCGAAGGCTAACCCCTTTGGATTTTCTCAAAAAATTTGATATTTTTCATAACCTTCCAAAAATAAAGTTTGGATTGGTAACCCGTAGCCGATTGAGAATACAAGCCTCATGTGCAAGAAAAATGAGATTTTCACGAGTTATTAACCGGAAACCTCCCTTTTCAATAATACCGAAGGCTAACCCCTTTGGATTTTTCTAAAAAATTTTGATATTTTTTAGAATCTTACCAAAAAATAAGTATGGATAGGTAACGCGTAGCCGATACAAAATACAAGCCTTATGTGCAAACAAAATGAATTTTTCACGAGTTATTAACCAGGAACCTCCCTTTTCAATATTATCGAAGGCTAACCCCTTTGGATTTTTCTCAAAAAATTGATATTCTTTAGAATCTTACCAAAAAATAAGTGGATAGGTAACGCGTAGCCGATACAGAATACAAGCCTTAATTGCAAGAAAAATGAATTTTTGATGAGTTATTCGACAGAAAAATGATTTTTTGACAAGTTATTTGACGGAAACCTCCTTTTCGGAAATATGGAAGGCTAACCCCTTTGGATTTTCTCAAAAATATTGATATTTTTTATAACATCCCAAAAATGAAGTTTGGATTGGTAACGCATAGCGGATAGAGAATACAGCCTCATGTGCAAGAAAAGTGAATTTTTAACGGGTTATTAACCGGGAACCTCCCTGTTCTCTCAAAAAATTTGATATATTTTACAACCTTACAAAAAATAAGTATGGATAGGTAACGCGTAGCCGATACAGAATACAAGCCTCATGTGCAAGAAAAATGAATTTTTGACTAGTTATTTCAGAGAAAAATAAATTTTTGACGAGTTATTTGACAGAAACCTCCCTTTCTGTAATACCGAAGGCTAACCCCTTTGGATTTTCTCAAAAAATTTGATATTTTTCATAACCTCCCAAAAATTAAGTTTGGATTGGTAACCCGTAGCCAATTGAGAATACAAGCCTCATGTGCAAGAAAAATGAGATTTTCACGAGTTATTAACCGGAAACCTCCCTTTTCAATAATACCGAAGGCTAACCCCTTTGGATTTTTCTAAAAAATTTTGATATTTTTTAGAATCTTACCAAAAAATAAGTATGGATAGGTAACGCGTAGAGGATACAGAATACAAGCCTTATGTGCAAGAAAAATTAATTTTTAACAAGTTATTTAACAGAAAAATGAATTTAGACGAGTTATTTGACGGAAACCTCCTTTTCGGTAATATCAAAGGCTAACCCCTTTGGATTTTCTCAAAATTTTTGATATTTTTTATAACATCCCAAAAATGAAGTTTGGATTGGTAACGCATAACGAATAGAGAATACAAGTCCCATGTGCAAGAAAAATGAATTTTCGAAGAGCTATTTGTCGGAAAGCTCCCTTTTCGTTAATATCGAAGGCTAACCCCTTTGGATTTTTCTCAAAAATTTCGATATTTTTTAGAACCTCCCGAAAAATAGGTATGGATAGCTAACACGTAGCCGATTGAGAATACAAGCCTCATGTGCAAGAAAAATGAATTTTTCACGAGTTATTAACCAGGAACCTCCCTTTTCAATATTATCGAAGGCTAACCCCTTTGGATTTTTCTCAAAAAATTGATATTCTTTAGAATCTTACCAAAAAATAAGTGGATAGGTAACTCGTAGCCGATACAGAATACAAGCCTTAATTGCAAGAAAAATGAATTTTTGATGAGTTATTCGACAGAAAAATGAATTTTTGACGAGTTATTTGACGGAAACCTCCTTTTCGGAAATATGGAAGGCTAACCCCTTTGGATTTTCTCAAAAATATTGATATTTTTTATAACATCCCAAAAATGAAGTTTGGATTGGTAACGCATAGTGGATAGAGAATACAAGTCTCATGTGCAAGAAAAGTGAATTTTTAACGGGTTATTTGTCAGAAAGCTCCCTTTTTAGTATTATCAAAGGCTAACCTCTTTGGATTTTTCTCAAAAATTTTGATATTTTTTAGAACCTCCCGAAAAATAGGTATGGATAGGTAACACGTAGCGGATAGAGAATACAGCCTCATGTGCAAGAAAAATGAATTTTTCACGAGTTATTAACCGGGAACCTCCCTTTTCAATAATATCGAAGGCTAACCCCTTTGGATTTCTCTCAAAAATTTTGATATATTTTACAACCTTACAAAAAATAAGTATGGATAGGTAACGCGTAGCCGATACAGAATACAAGCCTCATGTGCAAGAAAAATGAATTTTTGACTAGTTATTTCAGAGAAAAATAAATTTTTGACGAGTTATTTGACAGAAACCTCCCTTTCTGTAATACCGAAGGCTAACCCCTTTGGATTTTCTCAAAAAATTTGATATTTTTCATAACCTCCCAAAAATTAAGTTTGGATTGGTAACCCGTAGCCAATTGAGAATACAAGCCTCATGTGCAAGAAAAATGAGATTTTCACGAGTTATTAACCGGAAACCTCCCTTTTCAATAATACCGAAGGCTAACCCCTTTGGATTTTTCTAAAAAATTTTTATATTTTTTAGAATCTTATCAAAAAATATGTATGGATAGGTAACGCGTAGCCGATACAGAATACAAGCCTTATGTGCAAGAAAAATTAATTTTTAACAAGTTATTTGACAGAAAAATGAATTTTAGACGAGTTATTTGACGGAAACCTCCTTTTCGGTAATATCAAAGGCTAACCCCTTTGGATTTTCTCAAAATTTTTGATATTTTTATAACATCCCAAAAATGAAGTTTGGATTTGTAACGCATAGCTAATAGAGAATACAAGTCCCATGTGCAAGAAAAATGAATTTTCGAAGAGCTATTTGTCGGAAAGCTCCCTTTTCGTTAATATCGAAGGCTAACCCCTTTGGATTTTTCTTAAAAATTTCGATATTTTTTAGAACCTCCTGAAAAATAGGTATGGATAGCTAACACGTAGCCGATTGAGAATACAAGCCTCATGTGCAAGAAAAATGAATTTTTCACGAGTTATTAACCGGGAACCTCCCTTTTCAATATTATCGAAGGCTAATCCCTTTGGATTTTTCTCAAAAAATTGATATTCTTTAGAATCTTACCAAAAAATAAGTGGATAGGTAACTCGTAGCCGATACAGAATACAAGCCTTAATTGCAAGAAAAATGAATTTTTGATGAGTTATTCGACAGAAAAATGAATTTTTGACGAGTTATTTGACGGAAACCTCCTTTTCGGAAATATGGAAGGCTAACCCCTTTGGATTTTCTCAAAAATATTGATATTTTTTATAACATCCCAAAAATGAAGTTTGGATTGGTAACGCATAGTGGATAGAGAATACAAGTCTCATGTGCAAGAAAAGTGAATTTTTAACGGGTTATTTGTCAGAAAGCTCCCTTTTTAGTATTATCAAAGGCTAACCTCTTTGGATTTTTCTCAAAAATTTTGATATTTTTTAGAACCTCCCGAAAAATAGGTATGGATAGGTAACACGTAGCGGATAGAGAATACAGCCTCATGTGCAAGAAAAATGAATTTTTCACGAGTTATTAACCGGGAACCTCCCTTTTCAATAATATCGAAGGCTAACCCCTTTGGATTTCTCTCAAAAATTTTGATATATTTTACAACCTTACAAAAAATAAGTATGGATAGGTAACGCGTAGCCGATACAGAATACAAGCCTCATGTGCAAGAAAAATGAATTTTTGACTAGTTATTTCAGAGAAAAATAAATTTTTGACGAGTTATTTGACAGAAACCTCCCTTTCTGTAATACCGAAGGCTAACCCCTTTGGATTTTCTCAAAAAATTTGATATTTTTCATAACCTCCCAAAAATTAAGTTTGGATTGGTAACCCGTAGCCGATTGAGAATACAAGCCTCATGTGCAAGAAAAATGAGATTTTCACGAGTTATTAACCGGAAACCTCCCTTTTCAATAATACCGAAGGCTAACCCCTTTGGATTTTTCTAAAAAATTTTGATATTTTTTAGAATCTTATCAAAAAATATGTATGGATAGGTAACGCGTAGCCGATACAGAATACAAGCCTTATGTGCAAGAAAAATTAATTTTTAACAAGTTATTTGACAGAAAAATGAATTTTAGACGAGTTATTTGACGGAAACCTCCTTTTCGGTAATATCAAAGGCTAACCCCTTTGGATTTTCTCAAAATTTTTGATATTTTTTATAACATCCCAAAAATGAAGTTTGGATTTGTAACGCATAGCGAATAGAGAATACAAGTCCCATGTGCAAGAAAAATGAATTTTCGAAGAGCTATTTGTCGGAAAGCTCCCTTTTCGTTAATATCGAAGGCTAACCCCTTTGGATTTTTCTTAAAAATTTCGATATTTTTTAGAACCTCCTGAAAAATAGGTATGGATAGCTAACACGTAGCCGATTGAGAATACAAGCCTCATGTGCAAGAAAAATGAATTTTTCACGAGTTATTAACCGGGAACCTCCCTTTTCAATAATATTGAAGGCTAACCCCTTTGGTTTTTTCTCAAAAATTTGATATTCTTTAGAATCTTACCAAAAAATAAGTGGATAGGTAACGCGTAGCCGATACAGAATACAAGCCTTAATTGCAAGAAAAATGAATTTTTGATGAGTTATTCGACAGAAAAATGAATTTTTGACGAGTTATTTGACGGAAACCTCCTTTTCGGTAATATGGAAGGCTAACCCCTTTGGATTTTCTCAAAAATATTGATATTTTTTATACCATTCCAAAAATGAAGTTTGGATTGGTAACGCATAGTGGATAGAGAATACAAGTCTCATGTGCAAGAAAAGTGAATTTTTAACGGGTTATTTGTCAGAAAGCTCCCTTTTTAGTATTATCAAAGGCTAACCTCTTTGGATTTTTCTCAAAAATTTTGATATTTTTTAGAACCTCCCGAAAAATAGGTATGGATAGGTAACACGTAGCGGATAGAGAATACAGCCTCATGTGCAAGAAAAATGAATTTTTCACGAGTTATTAACCGGGAACCTCCCTTTTCAATAATATCGAAGGCTAACCCCTTTGGATTTCTCTCAAAAATTTTGATATATTTTACAACCTTACAAAAAATAAGTATGGATAGGTAACGCATAGCCGATACAGAATACAAGCCTCATGTGCAAGAAAAATGAATTTTTGACTAGTTATTTCAGAGAAAAAAAAATTTTGACGAGTTATTTGACAGAAACCTCCCTTTCTGTAATACCGAAGGCTAACCCCTTTGGATTTTCTCAAAAAATTTGATATTTTTCATAACCTTCCAAAAATTAAGTTTGGATTGGTAACCCGTAGCCGATTGAGAATACAAGCCTCATGTGCAAGAAAAATGAGATTTTCACGAGTTATTAACCGGAAACCTCCCTTTTCAATAATACCGAAGGCTAACCCCTTTGGATTTTTCTAAAAAATTTTGATATTTTTTAGAATCTTACCAAAAAATAAGTATGGATAGGTAACGCGTAGCCGATACAGAATACAAGCCTTATGTGCAAGAAAAATGAATTTTTCACGAGTTATTAACCAGGAACCTCCCTTTTCAATATTATCGAAGGCTAACCCCTTTGGATTTTTCTCAAAAAATTGATATTCTTTAGAATCTTACCAAAAAATAAGTGGATAGGTAACGCGTAGCCGATACAGAATACAAGCCTTAATTGCAAGAAAAATGAATTTTTGATGAGTTATTCGACAAAAAAATGATTTTTTGACGAGTTATTTGACGGAAACCTCCTTTTCGGAAATATGGAAGGCTAACCCCTTTGGATTTTCTCAAAAATATTGTTATTTTTTATAACATCCCAAAAATGAAGTTTGGATTGGTAACGCATAGTGGA
The DNA here is from genome assembly GCA_030760725.1 of Neostapfia colusana. Taxonomy (NCBI): domain Eukaryota; kingdom Viridiplantae; phylum Streptophyta; class Magnoliopsida; order Poales; family Poaceae; genus Neostapfia; species Neostapfia colusana. Next base: position 50,838 of record JASWHV010000210.1, read on the forward strand.
TAGAGAATACAAGTATCATGTGCAAGAAAAGTGAATTTTTAACGGGTTATTTGTCAGAAAGCTCCCTTTTTAGTAATATCAAAGGCTAACCTCTTTGGATTTTTCTCAAAAATTTTGATATTTTTTAGAACCTCCCGAAAAATAGGTATGGATAGGTAACACGTAGCGGATAGAGAATACAGCCTCATGTGCAAGAAAAATGAATTTTTCACGAGTTATTAACCGTGAACCTCCCTTTTCAATAATATCGAAGGCTAACCCCTTTGGATTTCTCTCAAAAATTTTGATATATTTTACAACCTTACAAAAAATAAGTAATGGATAGGTAACGCGTAGCCGATACAGAATACAAGCCTCATGTGCAAGAAAAATGAATTTTTGACTAGTTATTTCATAGAAAAATAAATTTTTGACGAGTTATTTGACAGAAACCTCCCTTTCTGTAATACCGAAGGCTAACCCCTTTGGATTTTCTCAAAAAATTTGATATTTTTCATAACCTCCCAAAAATTAAGTTTGGATTGGTAACCCGTAGCCGATTGAGAATACAAGCCTCATGTGCAAGAAAAATGAGATTTTCACGAGTTATTAACCGGAAACCTCCCTTTTCAATAATACCGAAGGCTAACCCCTTTGGATTTTTCTAAAAAATTTTGATATTTTTTAGAATCTTACCAAAAAATAAGTATGGATAGGTAACGCGTAGCCGATACAGAATACAAGCCTTATGTGCAAGAAAAATTAATTTTTAACAAGTTATTTGACAGAAAAATGAATTTTAGACGAGTTATTTGACGGAAACCTCCTTTTCGGTAATATCAAAGGCTAACCCCTTTGGATTTTCTCAAAATTTTTGATATTTTTTATAACATCCCAAAAATGAAGTTTGGATTTGTAACGCATAGCGAATAGAGAATACAAGTCCCATGTGCAAGAAAAATGAATTTTCGAAGAGCTATTTGTCGGAAAGCTCCCTTTTCGTTAATATCGAAGGCTAACCCCTTTGGATTTTTCTCAAAAATTTCGATATTTTTTAGAACCTCCTGAAAAATAGGTATGGACAGCTAACACGTAGCCGATTGAGAATACAAGCCTCATGTGCAAGAAAAATGAATTTTTCACGAGTTATTAACCGGGAACCTCCCTTTTCAATAATATTGAAGGCTAACCCCTTTGGATTTTTCTCAAAAATTTGATATTCTTTAGAATCTTACCAAAAAATAAGTGGATAGGTAACGCGTAGCCGATACAGAATACAAGCCTTAATTGCAAGAAAAATGAATTTTTGATGAGTTATTCGACAGAAAAATGAATTTTTGACGAGTTATTTGACGGAAACCTCCTTTTCGGTAATATGGAAGGCTAACCCCTTTGGATTTTCTCAAAAATATTGATATTTTTTATAACATTCCAAAAATGAAGTTTGGATTGGTAACGCATAGCGGATAGAGAATACAAGTCTCATGTGCAAGAAAAGTGAATTTTTAACGGGTTATTTGTCAGAAAGCTCCCTTTTCAGTAATATCAAAGGCTAACCTCTTTGGATTTTTCTCAAAAATTTTGATATTTTTTAGAACAGCCCGAAAAATAGGTATGGATAGGTAACACGTAGCGGATAGAGAATACAGCCTCATGTGCAAGAAAAATGAATTTTTCACGAGTTATTAACTGGGAACCTCCCTTTTCAATAATATCGAAGGCTAACCCCTTTGGATTTCTCTCAAAAAATTTGATATATTTTACAACCTTACAAAAAATAAGTATGGATAGGTAACGCGTAGCCGATACAGAATACAAGCCTCATGTGCAAGAAAAATGAATTTTTGACTAGTTATTTCAGAGAAAAATAAATTTTTGACGAGTTATTTGACAGAAACCTCCCTTTCTGTAATACCGAAGGCTAACCCCTTTGGATTTTCTAAAAAAATTTGATATTTTTCATAACCTTCCAAAAATTAAGTTTGGATTGGTAACCCGTAGCCGATTGAGAATACAAGCCTCATGTGCAAGAAAAATGAGATTTTCACGAGTTATTAACCGGAAACCTCCCTTTTCAATAATACCGAAGGCTAACCCCTTTGGATTTTTCTAAAAAATTTTGATATTTTTTAGAATCTTACCAAAAAATAAGTATGGATAGGTAACGCGTAGCCGATACAGAATACAAGCCTTATGTGCAAGAAAAATTAATTTTTAATAAGTTATTTGACAGAAAAATGAATTTTAGACGAGTTATTTGACGGAAACCTCCTTTTCGGTAATATCAAAGGCTAACCCCTTTGGATTTTCTCAAAATTTTTGATATTTTTTATAACATCCCAAAAATGAAGTTTGGATTGGTAACGCATAGCGAATAGAGAATACAAGTCCCATGTGCAAGAAAAATGAATTTTCGAAGAGCTATTTGTCGGAAAGCTCCCTTTTCGTTAATATCGAAGGCTAACCCCTTTGGATTTTTCTCAAAAATTTCGATATTTTTTAGAACCTCCCGAAAAATAGGTATGGATAGCTAACACGTAGCCGATTGAGAATACAAGCCTCATGTGCAAGAAAAATGAATTTTTCACGAGTTATTAACCGGGAACCTCCCTTTTCAATAATATCGAAGGCTAACCCCTTTGGATTTTTCTCAAACATTTTGATATTTTTTACAACATTCCAAAAAATAAGATTAAATAGGTAACGCGTAGCCGATATAGAATACAAATCTCATGTGCAAGAAAAATGAATTTTTGACTAGTTACTTCAGAGAAAAATAAATTTTTGACTAGTTATTTGACTGAAACCTCCCTTTTCTGTAATATCGAAGGCTAACCCCTTTGGATTTTCTCAAAAATATTGATATTTTTTATAACATTCCAAAAATGAAGTTTGGATTGGTAACGCATAGTGGATAGAGAATACAAGTCTCATGTGCAAGAAAAGTGAATTTTTAACGGGTTATTTGTCAGAAAGCTCCCTTTTTAGTATTATCAAAGGCTAACCTCTTTGGATTTTTCTCAAAAATTTTGATATTTTTTAGAACCTCCCGAAAAATAGGTATGGATAGGTAACACGTAGCGGATAGAGAATACAGCCTCATGTGCAAGAAAAATGAATTTTTCACGAGTTATTAACCGGGAACCTCCCTTTTCAATAATATCGAAGGCTAACCCCTTTGGATTTCTCTCAAAAATTTTGATATATTTTACAACCTTAAAAAAAATAAGTATGGATAGGTAACGCGTAGCCGATACAGAATACAAGCCTCATGTGCAAGAAAAATGAATTTTTGACTAGTTATTTCAGAGAAAAATAAATTTTTGACGAGTTATTTGACAGAAACCTCCCTTTCTGTAATACCGAAGGCTAACCCCTTTGGATTTTCTCAAAAAATTTGATATTTTTCATAACCTCCCAAAAATTAAGTTTGGATTGGTAACCCGTAGCCGATTGAGAATACAAGCCTCATGTGCAAGAAAAATGAGATTTTCACGAGTTATTAACCGGAAACCTCCCTTTTCAATAATACCGAAGGCTAACCCCTTTGGATTTTTCTAAAAAAATTTGATATTTTTTAGAATCTTATCAAAAAATATGTATGGATAGGTAACGCGTAGCCGATACAGAATACAAGCCTTATGTGCAAGAAAAATTAATTTTTAACAAGTTATTTGACAGAAAAATGAATTTTAGACGAGTTATTTGACGGAAACCTCCTTTTCGGTAATATCAAAGGCTAACCCCTTTGGATTTTCTCAAAATTTTTGATATTTTTTATAACATCCCAAAAATGAAGTTTGGATTTGTAACGCATAGCGAATAGAGAATACAAGTCCCATGTGCAAGAAAAATGAATTTTCGAAGAGCTATTTGTCGGAAAGCTCCCTTTTAAATAATACCGAAGGCTAACCCCTTTGGATTTTTCTAAAAAATTTTTATATTTTTTAGAATCTTACCAAAAAATAAGTATGGATAGGTAACGCGTAGCCGATACAGAATACAAGCCTTATGTGCAAGAAAAATGAATTTTTCACGAGTTATTAACCAGGAACCTCCCTTTTCAATATTATCGAAGGCTAACCCCTTTGGATTTTTCTCAAAAAATTGATATTCTTTAGAATCTTACCAAAAAATAAGTGGATAGGTAACGCGTAGCCGATACAGAATACAAGCCTTAATTGCAAGAAAAATGAATTTTTGATGAGTTATTCGACAAAAAAATGATTTTTTGACGAGTTATTTGACGGAAACCTCCTTTTCGGAAATATGGAAGGCTAACCCCTTTGGATTTTCTCAAAAATATTGATATTTTTTATAACATCCCAAAAATGAAGTTTGGATTGGTAACGCATAGTGGATAGAGAATACAAGTCTCATGTGCAAGAAAAGTGAATTTTTAACGGGTTATTTGTCAGAAAGCTCCCTTTTTAGTAATATCAAAGGCTAACCTCTTTGGATTTTTCTCAAAAATTTTGATATTTTTTAGAACCTCCCGAAAAATAGGTATGGATAGGTAACACGTAGCGGATAGAGAATACAGCCTCATGTGCAAGAAAAATGAATTTTTCACGAGTTATTAACCGTGAACCTCCCTTTTCAATAATATCGAAGGCTAACCCCTTTGGATTTCTCTCAAAAATTTTGATATATTTTACAACCTTACAAAAAATAAGTAATGGATAGGTAACGCGTAGCCGATACAGAATACAAGCCTCATGTGCAAGAAAAATGAATTTTTGACTAGTTATTTCAGAGAAAAATAAATTTTTGACGAGTTATTTGACAGAAACCTCCCTTTCTGTAATACCGAAGGCTAACCCCTTTGGATTTTCTCAAAAAATTTGATATTTTTCATAACCTCCCAAAAATTAAGTTTGGATTGGTAACCCGTAGCCGATTGAGAATACAAGCCTCATGTGCAAGAAAAATGAGATTTTCACGAGTTATTAACCGGAAACCTCCCTTTTCAATAATACCGAAGGCTAACCCCTTTGGATTTTTCTAAAAAATTTTGATATTTTTTAGAATCTTACCAAAAAATAAGTATGGATAGGTAACGCGTAGCCGATACAGAATACAAGCCTTATGTGCAAGAAAAATTAATTTTTAACAAGTTATTTGACAGAAAAATGAATTTTAGACGAGTTATTTGACGGAAACCTCCTTTTCGGTAATATCAAAGGCTAACCCCTTTGGATTTTCTCAAAATTTTTGATATTTTTTATAACATCCCAAAAATGAAGTTTGGATTTGTAACGCATAGCGAATAGAGAATACAAGTCCCATGTGCAAGAAAAATGAATTTTCGAAGAGCTATTTGTCGGAAAGCTCCCTTTTCGTTAATATCGAAGGCTAACCCCTTTGGATTTTTCTTAAAAATTTCGATATTTTTTAGAACCTCCTGAAAAATAGGTATGGATAGCTAACACGTAGCCGATTGAGAATACAAGCCTCATGTGCAAGAAAAATGAATTTTTCACGAGTTATTAACCGGGAACCTCCCTTTTCAATAATATTGAAGGCTAACCCCTTTGGTTTTTTCTCAAAAATTTGATATTCTTTAGAATCTTACCAAAAAATAAGTGGATAGGTAACGCGTAGCCGATACAGAATACAAGCCTTAATTGCAAGAAAAATGAATTTTTGATGAGTTATTCGACAGAAAAATGAATTTTTGACGAGTTATTTGACGGAAACCTCCTTTTCGGTAATATGGAAGGCTAACCCCTTTGGATTTTCTCAAAAATATTGATATTTTTTATACCATTCCAAAAATGAAGTTCGGATTGGTAACGCATAGCGGATAGAGAATACAAGTCTCATGTGCAAGAAAAGTGAATTTTTAACGGGTTATTTGTCAGAAAGCTCCCTTTTCAGTAATATCAAAGGCTAACCTCTTTGGATTTTTCTCAAAAATTTTGATATTTTTTAGAACCTCCCGAAAAATAGGTATGGATAGGTAACACGTAGCGGATAGAGAATACAGCCTCATGTGCAAGAAAAATGAATTTTTCACGAGTTATTAACTGGGAATCTCCCTTTTCAATAATATCGAAGGCTAACCCCTTTGGATTTCTCTCAAAAAATTTGATATATTTTACAACCTTACAAAAAATAAGTATGGATAGGTAACGCATAGCCGATACAGAATACAAGCCTCATGTGCAAGAAAAATGAATTTTTGACTAGTTATTTCAGAGAAAAAAAAAATTTTGACGAGTTATTTGACAGAAACCTCCCTTTCTGTAATACCGAAGGCTAACCCCTTTGGATTTTCTCAAAAAATTTGATATTTTTCATAACCTTCCAAAAATTAAGTTTGGATTGGTAACCCGTAGCCGATTGAGAATACAAGCCTCATGTGCAAGAAAAATGAGATTTTCACGAGTTATTAACCGGAAACCTCCCTTTTCAATAATACCGAAGGCTAACCCCTTTGGATTTTTCTAAAAAATTTTGATATTTTTTAGAATCTTACCAAAAAATAAGTATGGATAGGTAACGCGTAGCCGATACAGAATACAAGCCTTATGTGCAAGAAAAATTAATTTTTAATAAGTTATTTGACAGAAAAATGAATTTTAGACGAGTTATTTGACGGAAACCTCCTTTTCGGTAATATCAAAGGCTAACCCCTTTGGATTTTCTCAAAATTTTTGATATTTTTTATAACATCCCAAAAATGAAGTTTGGATTGGTAACGCATAGCGAATAGAGAATACAAGTCCCATGTGCAAGAAAAATGAATTTTCGAAGAGCTATTTGTCGGAAAGCTCCCTTTTCGTTAATATCGAAGGCTAACCCCTTTGGATTTTTCTCAAAAATTTCGATATTTTTTAGAACCTCCCGAAAAATAGGTATGGATAGCTAACACGTAGCCGATTGAGAATACAAGCCTCATGTGCAAGAAAAATGAATTTTTCACGAGTTATTAACCGGGAACCTCCCTTTTCAATAATATCGAAGGCTAACCCCTTTGGATTTTTCTCAAACATTTTGATATTTTTTACAACATTCCAAAAAATAAGATTGGATAGGTAACGCGTAGCCGATATAGAATACAAATCTCATGTGCAAGAAAAATGAATTTTTGACTAGTTACTTCAGAGAAAAATAAATTTTTGACTAGTTATTTGACTGAAACCTCCCTTTTCTGTAATATCGAAGGCTAACCCCTTTGGATTTTCTCAAAAATATTGATATTTTTTATAACATTCCAAAAATGAAGTTTGGATTGGTAACGCATAGTGGATAGAGAATACAAGTCTCATGTGCAAGAAAAGTGAATTTTTAACGGGTTATTTGTCAGAAAGCTCCCTTTTTAGTATTATCAAAGGCTAACCTCTTTGGATTTTTCTCAAAAATTTTGATATTTTTTAGAACCTCCCGAAAAATAGGTATGGATAGGTAACACGTAGCGGATAGAGAATACAGCCTCATGTGCAAGAAAAATGAATTTTTCACGAGTTATTAACCGGGAACCTCCCTTTTCAATAATATCGAAGGCTAACCCCTTTGGATTTCTCTCAAAAATTTTGATATATTTTACAACCTTACAAAAAATAAGTATGGATAGGTAACGCGTAGCCGATACAGAATACAAGCCTCATGTGCAAGAAAAATGAATTTTTGACTAGTTATTTCAGAGAAAAATAAATTTTTGACGAGTTATTTGACAGAAACCTCCCTTTCTGTAATACCGAAGGCTAACCCCTTTGGATTTTCTCAAAAAATTTGATATTTTTCATAACCTCCCAAAATTTAAGTTTGGATTGGTAACCCGTAGCCGATTGAGAATACAAGCCTCATGTGCAAGAAAAATGAGATTTTCACGAGTTATTAACCGGAAACCTCCCTTTTCAATAATACCGAAGGCTAACCCCTTTGGATTTTTCTAAAAAAATTTGATATTTTTTAGAATCTTATCAAAAAATATGTATGGATAGGTAACGCGTAGCCGATACAGAATACAAGCCTTATGTGCAAGAAAAATTAATTTTTAACAAGTTATTTGACAGAAAAATGAATTTTAGACGAGTTATTTGACGGAAACCTCCTTTTTGGTAATATCAAAGGCTAACCCCTTTGGATTTTCTCAAAATTTTTGATATTTTTTATAACATCCCAAAAATGAAGTTTGGATTTGTAACGCATAGCGAATAGAGAATACAAGTCCCATGTGCAAGAAAAATGAATTTTCGAAGAGCTATTTGTCGGAAAGCTCCCTTTTCGTTAATATCGAAGGCTAACCCCTTTGGATTTTTCTTAAAAATTTCGATATTTTTTAGAACCTCCTGAAAAATAGGTATGGATAGCTAACACGTAGCCGATTGAGAATACAAGCCTCATGTGCAAGAAAAATGAATTTTTCACGAGTTATTAACCGGGAACCTCCCTTTTCAATAATATTGAAGGCTAACCCCTTTGGTTTTTTCTCAAAAATTTGATATTCTTTAGAATCTTACCAAAAAATAAGTGGATAGGTAACGCGTAGCCGATACAGAATACAAGCCTTAATTGCAAGAAAAATGAATTTTTGATGAGTTATTCGACAGAAAAATGAATTTTTGACGAAAACCTCCTTTTCGGTAATATGGAAGGCTAACCCCTTTGGATTTTCTCAAAAATATTGATATTTTTTATACCATTCCAAAAATGAAGTTCGGATTGGTAACGCATAGCGGATAGAGAATACAAGTCTCATGTGCAAGAAAAGTGAATTTTTAACGGGTTATTTGTCAGAAAGCTCCCTTTTCAGTAATATCAAAGGCTAACCTCTTTGGATTTTTCTCAAAAATTTTGATATTTTTTAGAACCTCCCGAAAAATAGGTATGGATAGGTAACACGTAGCGGATAGAGAATACAGCCTCATGTGCAAGAAAAATGAATTTTTCACGAGTTATTAACTGGGAATCTCCCTTTTCAATAATATCGAAGGCTAACCCCTTTGGATTTCTCTCAAAAAATTTGATATATTTTACAACCTTACAAAAAATAAGTATGGATAGGTAACGCATAGCCGATACAGAATACAAGCCTCATGTGCAAGAAAAATGAATTTTTGACTAGTTATTTCAGAGAAAAAAAAATTTTTGACGAGTTATTTGACAGAAACCTCCCTTTCTGTAATACCGAAGGCTAACCCCTTTGGATTTTCTCAAAAAATTTGATATTTTTCATAACCTTCCAAAAATTAAGTTTGGATTGGTAACCCGTAGCCGATTGAGAATACAAGCCTCATGTGCAAGAAAAATGAGATTTTCACGAGTTATTAACCGGAAACCTCCCTTTTCAATAATACCGAAGGCTAACCCCTTTGGATTTTTCTAAAAAATTTTGATATTTTTTAGAATCTTACCAAAAAATAAGTATGGATAGGTAACGCGTAGCCGATACAGAATACAAGCCTTATGTGCAAGAAAAATTAATTTTTAATAAGTTATTTGACAGAAAAATGAATTTTAGACGAGTTATTTGACGGAAACCTCCTTTTCGGTAATATCAAAGGCTAACCCCTTTGGATTTTCTCAAAATTTTTGATATTTTTTATAACATCCCAAAAATGAAGTTTGGATTGGTAACGCATAGCGAATAGAGAATACAAGTCCCATGTGCAAGAAAAATGAATTTTCGAAGAGCTATTTGTCGGAAAGCTCCCTTTTCGTTAATATCGAAGGCTAACCCCTTTGGATTTTTCTCAAAAATTTCGATATTTTTTAGAACCTCCCGAAAAATAGGTATGGATAGCTAACACGTAGCCGATTGAGAATACAAGCCTCATGTGCAAGAAAAATGAATTTTTCACGAGTTATTAACCGGGAACCTCCCTTTTCAATAATATCGAAGGCTAACCCCTTTGGATTTTTCTCAAAAATTTTGATATTTTTTACAACATTCCAAAAAATAAGATTGGATAGGTAACGCGTAGCCGATATAGAATACAAACCTCATGTGCAAGAAAAATGAATTTTTGACTAGTTACTTCAGAGAAAAATAAATTTTTGACTAGTTATTTGACTGAAACCTCCCTTTTCTGTAATATCGAATGCTAACCCCTTTGGATTTTCTCAAAAATATTGATATTTTTTATAACATTCCAAAAATGAAGTTTGGATTGGTAACGCATAGCGGATAGAGAATACAAGTCTCATGTGCAAGAAAAGTGAATTTTTAACGGGTTATTTGTCAGAAAGCTCCCTTTTCAGTAATATCAAAGGCTAACCTCTTTGGATTTTTCTCAAAAATTTTGATATTTTTTAGAACCTCCCGAAAAATAGGTATGGATAGGTAACACGTAGCGGATAGAGAATACAGCCTCATGTGCAAGAAAAATGAATTTTTCACGAGTTATTAACTGGGAACCTCCTTTTCAATAATATCGAAGGCTAACCCCTTTGGATTTCTCTCAAAAAATTTGATATATTTTACAACCTTACAAAAATAAGTATGGATAGGTAACGCGTAGCCGATACAGAATACAAGCCTCATGTGCAAGAAAAATGAATTTTTGACTAGTTATTTCAGAGAAAAATAAATTTTTGACGAGTTATTTGACAGAAACCTCCCTTTCTGTAATACCGAAGGCTAACCCCTTTGGATTTTCTCAAAAAATTTGATATTTTTCATAACCTTCCAAAAATTAAGTTTGGATTGGTAACCCGTAGCCGATTGAGAATACAAGCCTCATGTGCAAGAAAAATGAGATTTTCACGAGTTATTAACCGGAAATCTCCCTTTTCAATAATACCGAAGGCTAACCCCTTTGGATTTTTCTAAAAAATTTTGATATTTTTTAGAATCTTACCAAAAAATAAGTATGGATAGGTAACGCGTAGCCGATACAGAATACAAGCCTTATGTGCAAGAAAAATGAATTTTTGACTAGTTATTTCAGAGAAAAATAAATTTTTGACGAGTTATTTGACAGAAACCTCCCTTTCTGTAATACCGAAGGCTAACCCCTTTGGATTTTCTCAAAAATATTGATATTTTTTATAACATTCCAAAAATGAAGTTTGGATTGGTAATGCATAGTGGATAGAGAATACAAGTCTCATGTGCAAGAAAAGTGAATTTTTAACGGGTTATTTGTCAGAAAGCTCCCTTTTTAGTATTATCAAAGGCTAACCTCTTTGGATTTTTCTCAAAAATTTTGATATTTTTTAGAACCTCCCGAAAAATAGGTATGGATAGGTAACACGTAGCGGATAGAGAATACAGCCTCATGTGCAAGAAAAATGAATTTTTCACGAGTTATTAACCGGGAACCTCCCTTTTCAATAATATCGAAGGCTAACCCCTTTGGATTTCTCTCAAAAATTTTGATATATTTTACAACCTTACAAAAAATAAGTATGGATAGGTAACGCGTAGCCGATACAGAATACAAGCCTCATGTGCAAGAAAAATGAATTTTTGACTAGTTATTTCAGAGAAAAATAAATTTTTGACGAGTTATTTGACAGAAACCTCCCTTTCTGTAATACCGAAGGCTAACCCCTTTGGATTTTCTCAAAAAATTTGATATTTTTCATAACCTCCCAAAAATTAAGTTTGGATTGGTAACCCGTAGCCGATTGAGAATACAAGCCTCATGTGCAAGAAAAATGAGATTTTCACGAGTTATTAACCGGAAACCTCCCTTTTCAATAATACCGAAGGCTAACCCCTTTGGATTTTTCTAAAAAAATTTGATATTTTTTAGAATCTTATCAAAAAATATGTATGGATAGGTAACGCGTAGCCGATACAGAATACAAGCCTTATGTGCAAGAAAAATTAATTTTTAACAAGTTATTTGACAGAAAAATGAATTTTAGACGAGTTATTTGACGGAAACCTCCTTTTTGGTAATATCAAAGGCTAACCCCTTTGGATTTTCTCAAAATTTTTGATATTTTTTATAACATCCCAAAAATGAAGTTTGGATTTGTAACGCATAGCGAATAGAGAATACAAGTCCCATGTGCAAGAAAAATGAATTTTCGAAGAGCTATTTGTCGGAAAGCTCCCTTTTCGTTAATATCGAAGGCTAACCCCTTTGGATTTTTCTTAAAAATTTCGATATTTTTTAGAACCTCCTGAAAAATAGGTATGGATAGCTAACACGTAGCCGATTGAGAATACAAGCCTCATGTGCAAGAAAAATGAATTTTTCACGAGTTATTAACCGGGAACCTCCCTTTTCAATAATATTGAAGGCTAACCCCTTTGGTTTTTTCTCAAAAATTTGATATTCTTTAGAATCTTACCAAAAAATAAGTGGATAGGTAACGCGTAGCCGATACAGAATACAAGCCTTAATTGCAAGAAAAATGAATTTTTGATGAGTTATTCGACAGAAAAATGAATTTTTGACGGAAACCTCCTTTTCGGTAATATGGAAGGCTAACCCCTTTGGATTTTCTCAAAAATATTGATATTTTTTATACCATTCCAAAAATGAAGTTCGGATTGGTAACGCATAGCGGATAGAGAATACAAGTCTCATGTGCAAGAAAAGTGAATTTTTAACGGGTTATTTGTCAGAAAGCTCCCTTTTCAGTAATATCAAAGGCTAACCTCTTTGGATTTTTCTCAAAAATTTTGATATTTTTTAGAACCTCCCGAAAAATAGGTATGGATAGGTAACACGTAGCGGATAGAGAATACAGCCTCATGTGCAAGAAAAATGAATTTTTCACGAGTTATTAACTGGGAATCTCCCTTTTCAATAATATCGAAGGCTAACCCCTTTGGATTTCTCTCAAAAAATTTGATATATTTTACAACCTTACAAAAAATAAGTATGGATAGGTAACGCATAGCCGATACAGAATACAAGCCTCATGTGCAAGAAAAATGAATTTTTGACTAGTTATTTCAGAGAAAAAAAAATTTTTGACGAGTTATTTGACAGAAACCTCCCTTTCTGTAATACCGAAGGCTAACCCCTTTGGATTTTCTCAAAAAATTTGATATTTTTCATAACCTTCCAAAAATTAAGTTTGGATTGGTAACCCGTAGCCGATTGAGAATACAAGCCTCATGTGCAAGAAAAATGAGATTTTCACGAGTTATTAACCGGAAACCTCCCTTTTCAATAATACCGAAGGCTAACCCCTTTGGATTTTTCTAAAAAATTTTGATATTTTTTAGAATCTTACCAAAAAATAAGTATGGATAGGTAACGCGTAGCCGATACAGAATACAAGCCTTATGTGCAAGAAAAATTAATTTTTAATAAGTTATTTGACAGAAAAATGAATTTTAGACGAGTTATTTGACGGAAACCTCCTTTTCGGTAATATCAAAGGCTAACCCCTTTGGATTTTCTCAAAATTTTTGATATTTTTTATAACATCCCAAAAATGAAGTTTGGATTGGTAACGCATAGCGAATAGAGAATACAAGTCCCATGTGCAAGAAAAATGAATTTTCGAAGAGCTATTTGTCGGAAAGCTCCCTTTTCGTTAATATCGAAGGCTAACCCCTTTGGATTTTTCAAAAATTTCGATATTTTTTAGAACCTCCCGAAAAATAGGTATGGATAGCTAACACGTAGCCGATTGAGAATACAAGCCTCATATGCAAGAAAAATGAATTTTTCACGAGTTATTAACCGGGAACCTCCCTTTTCAATAATATCGAAGGCTAACCCCTTTGGATTTTTCTCAAAAATTTTGATATTTTTTACAACATTCCAAAAAATAAGATTGGATAGGTAACGCGTAGCCGATATAGAATACAAACCTCATGTGCAAGAAAAATGAATTTTTGACTAGTTACTTCAGAGAAAAATAAATTTTTGACTAGTTATTTGACTGAAACCTCCCTTTTCTGTAATATCGAAGGCTAACCCCTTTGGATTTTCTCAAAAATGTTGATATTTTTTATAACATTCCAAAAATGAAGTTTGGATTGGTAACGCATAGCGGATAGAGAATACAAGTCTCATGTGCAAGAAAAGTGAATTTTTAACGGGTTATTTGTCAGAAAGCTCCCTTTTCAGTAATATCAAAGGCTAACCTCTTTGGATTTTTCTCAAAAATTTTGATATTTTTTAGAACCTCCCGAAAAATAGGTATGGATAGGTAACACGTAGCGGATAGAGAATACAGCCTCATGTGCAAGAAAAATGAATTTTTCACGAGTTATTAACTGGGAACCTCCTTTTCAATAATATCGAAGGCTAACCCCTTTGGATTTCTCTCAAAAAATTTGATATATTTTACAACCTTACAAAAATAAGTATGGATAGGTAACGCGTAGCCGATACAGAATACAAGCCTCATGTGCAAGAAAAATGAATTTTTGACTAGTTATTTCAGAGAAAAATAAATTTTTGACGAGTTATTTGACAGAAACCTCCCTTTCTGTAATACCGAAGGCTAACCCCTTTGGATTTTCTCAAAAAATTTGATATTTTTCATAACCTTCCAAAAATTAAGTTTGGATTGGTAACCCGTAGCCGATTGAGAATACAAGCCTCATGTGCAAGAAAAATGAGATTTTCACGAGTTATTAACCGGAAACCTCCCTTTTCAATAATACCGAAGGCTAACCCCTTTGGATTTTTCTAAAAAATTTTGATATTTTTTAGAATCTTACCAAAAAATAAGTATGGATAGGTAACGCGTAGCCGATACAGAATACAAGCCTTATGTGCAAGAAAAATTAATTTTTAACAAGTTATTTGACAGAAAAATGAATTTTAGACGAGTTATTTGACGGAAACCTCCTTTTCGGTAATATCAAAGGCTAACCCCTTTGGATTTTCTCAAAATTTTTGATATTTTTTATAACATCCCAAAAATGAAGTTTGGATTGGTAACGCATAGCGAATAGAGAATACAAGTCCCATGTGCAAGAAAAATGAATTTTCGAAGAGCTATTTGTCGGAAAGCTCCCTTTTCGTTAATATCGAAGGCTAACCCCTTTGGATTTTTCTCAAAAATTTCGATATTTTTTAGAACCTCCCGAAAAATAGGTATGGATAGCTAACACGTAGCCGATTGAGAATACAAGCCTCATGTGCAAGAAAAATGAATTTTTCACGAGTTATTAACCGGGAACCTCCCTTTTCAATAATATCGAAGGCTAACCCCTTTGGATTTTTCTCAAAAATTTTGATATTTTTTACAACATTCCAAAAAATAAATTGGATAGTAACGTGTAGCCGATACAGAATACAAACCTCATGTGCAAGAAAAATGAATTTTTGACTAGTTACTTCAGAGAAAAATAAATTTTTGACGAGTTATTTGACTGAAACCTCCCTTTTCTGTAATATCGAAGGCTAACCCCTTTGGATTTTCTCAAAAAATTTGATATTTTTCATAGCCTCCCAAAAATTAAGTTTGAATTGGTAACACGTAGCCGATTGAGAATGCAAGCCTCATGTGCAAGAAAAATGAATTTTTCACAAGTTATTAACCGGAAACCTCCCTTTTCAATAATACCGAAGGCTAACCCCTTCGGATTTTCTCAAAAATTTTGATATTTTTTAGAATCTTACAAAAAAAATAGGTATGGATAGGTAACGCGTAGCCGATACAGAATACAAGCCTTACGTGCAAGAAAAATGAATATTTAACGAGTTATTTGACAGAAAAAATAATTTTAGATGAGTTATTTGATGGAAACCTCCTTTTTGGTAATATCGAAGGCTAACCCCTTCGGATTTTCTCAAAAAATTTTGATATTTTTTATAACATCCCAAAAATGAAGTTTGGATTGGTAACACATAGCGGATAGAGAATAGAAGTCTCATGTGCAATAAAAATGAATTTTTGACGGGTTATTTATCGGAAAGCTCCCTTTTCAGTAATATCAAAGGCTAACCCCTTTGGGTTTTTCTCAAAAATTTTGATATTTCTTAGAACCTCCCGAAAAATAGGTATGGATAGATAACACGTAGCGGATAGAGAATACAAGCCTCATGTGCAAGAAAAATGAATTTTTCACGAGTTATTAACCGGGAACCTCCCTTTTCAATAATATCGAAGGCTAACCCCTTTGGATTTTTCTCAAAAATTTTGATACTTTTTACAACCTTCCAAAAAATAAGTATGGATAGGTAACGCGTAGCCGATAAAGAATACAAGCCTCATGTGCAAGAAAAATGAATTTTTTACTAGTTATTTCAGAGAAAAATAAATTTTTGACGAGTTATTTGACAGAAATCCCCCTTTTCTATAATATCGAAGGCTAACCCCTTTGGATTTTCTCAAAAAATTTGATATTTTTCATAACCTCCCAAAAATTAAGTTTGGATTGGTAACACGTAGCCGATTGAGAATACAAGCCTCGTGTGCAACAAAAATGATTTTTTCACGAGTTATTAACCAGAAACCTCCCTTTTCAATAATACCGAAGGCTAACCCCTTTGGATTTTTCTAAAAAATTTTGATATTTTTTAGAATCTTTCCAAAAAATAAGTATGGATAGGTAACGCGTAGCCGATATAGAATAGAAGCCTTATGTGCAAGATAAATAAATTTTTAACGAGTTATTTGAAATAAAAATGAATTTTAGACGAGTTATTTGACGGAAACCTCCTTTTCGGTAATATCGAAGGCTAACCTCTTTGGATTTTCTCAAAAATTTTGATATTTTTTATAACATCCCAAAAATGAAGTTTGGATTGGTAATGCATAGCGGATAGAGAATACAAGTCTCATGTGCAAGAAAAGTGAATTTTTCATGAGTTATTAACCGGGAACCCCTTGTTTCAATAATATTGAAGGCTAACCCCTTTGGATTTTTCTCAAAAGTTTTGATATTTTTTACAACCTTCCAAAAAATAAGTATGGATAGGTAACGCGTAGCCCATACAGAATACAAGCTTCAAGTGCAAGAAAAATGAATTTTTGACTAGTTATTTCAAAGAAAAATAAATATTTGACGAGTTATTTAACAGAAACCTCCCTTTTTTGTAATATCAAAGGCTAACACCATTGGATTTTCTCAAAAAAATTGATATTTTTCATAACCACCCAAAAAATAAATTTGGATTGGTAACACATAGCCGATTGAGAATACAAGCCTCATGTGCAAGAAAAATGAATTTTTCACGAGTTATTAACCAGAAACCTCATTTTTCAATAATACCGAAGGCTAACCCCTTTGGATTTTTCTCAAAAATTTGATATTCTTTAAAATCTTACCAAAAATAAGTGGATAGGTAACGCAAAGACGATACAGAATACAAGCCTTAATTGCAAGAAAAATGAATTTTTGATGAGTTATTCGACAGAAAAATGAATTTCTGACGAGTTATTTGACGGAAACCTCCTTTTCGGTAATATGGAAGGCTAACCCCTTTGGGTTTTCTCAAAAATTTTGATATTTTTTATAACATCCCAAAAATGAAGTTTGGATTGGTAACGTATAGCGGATAGAGAATACAAGTCTCATGTGCAAGAAAAATGAATTTTTCACGAGTTATTAACCGGGAACCTCCCTTTTCAATAATATCGAAGGCTAACCCCTTTGGATTTTTCTCAAAAATTTTGATATTTTTTACAACCTTCCAAAAAATAAGTATGGATAGGTAACGCGTAGCCGATACAGAATACAAGCCTCATGTGCAAGAAAAATGAATTTTTGACTAGTTATTTCAGAGAAAAATAAATTTTTGACGAGTTATTTGACAGAAATCTCCCTTTTCTATAATATCGAAGGCTAACCCCTTTGGATTTTCTCAAAAAAATTGATATTTTTCATAACCTCCCAAAAATTAAGTTTGGATTGGTAACACGTAGCCGATTGAGAGTACAAGCCTCGTGTGCAATAAAAATGAATTTTTCAGAAGTTATTAACCGGAAACCTCCCTTTTCAATAATACCGAAGGCTAAACCCTTTGGATTTTCTAAACTTTTTTGATATTTTTTAGAATCTTACCAAAAAATAAGTATGGATAGGTAACGCGTAGCCGATATAGAATACAAGCCTTATGTGCAAGAAAAATGAATTTTTAACGAGTTATTTGAAATAAAAATGAATTTTAGACGAGTTATTTGACGAAAACCTCCTTTTCGGTAATATCAAAGGCTAACCCCTTTGGATTTTCTCAAAAAATTTTATATTTTTTATAACATCCCAAAAATGAAGTTTGGATTGGTAACGCATAGCGGATAGAGAATCCAAGTCTCATGTGCAAGAAAAATGAATTTTTCACGAGTTATTAACCGGGAACCTCCCTTTTCAATAATATCGAAGGCTAACACCTTTGGATTTTTCTCAAAAATTTTGATATTTTTTACAACCTTCCAAAAAATAAGTATGGATATGTAACGCGTAGCCGATACAGAATACAAGCCTCATGTGCAAGAAAAATGAATTTTTGACTAGTTATTTCAGAGAAAAATAAATTTTTGATGAGTTATTTGACAGAAATCTCCCTTTTCTATAATATCGAAGGATAACACCTTTGGATTTTCTCAAAAAAATTGATATTTTTCATAACCTCCCAAAAATGAAGTTTGGATTGGTAACACGTAGCCGATTGAGAGTACAAGCCTCGTGTGCAAGAAAAATAAATTTTTCACGAGTTATTAACCGGAAACCTCCCTTTTCAATAATACCGAAGGCTAACCCCTTTGGATTTTCTAAAAATTTTTTATATTTTTTAGAATCTTACCAAAAAATAAGTATGGATAGGTAACGCGTAGCCGATATAGAATACAAGCCTTATGTGCAAGAAAAATGAATTTTTAATGAGTTATTTGAAATAAAAATGAATTTTAGACGAGTTATTTGACGGAAACCTCCTTTTCGGTAATATCGAAGGCTAACCCCTTTGGATTTTCTCAAAAATTTTGATATTTTTTATAACATCCCAAAAATGAAGTTTGGATTGGTAATGCATAGCGGATAGAGAATACAAGTCTCATGTGCAAGAAAAGTGAATTTTTCATGAGTTATTAACCGGGAACCCCTTGTTTCAATAATATTGAAGGCTAACCCCTTTGGATTTTTCTCAAAAGTTTTGATATTTTTTACAACCTTCCAAAAAATAAGTATGGATAGGTAACGCGTAGCCCATACAGAATACAAGCTTCAAGTGCAAGAAAAATGAATTTTTGACTAGTTATTTCAAAGAAAAATAAATATTTGACGAGTTATTTAACAGAAACCTCCCTTTTTTGTAATATCAAATGCTAACACCATTGGATTTTCTCAAAAAAAATGATATTTTTCATAACCACCCAAAAAATAAGTTTGGATTGGTAACACATAGCCGATTGAGAATACAAGCCTCATGTGCAAGAAAAATGAATTTTTCACGAGTTATTAACTGGAAACCTCCCTTTTCAATAATACTGAAGGCTAACCCCTTTGGATTTTTCTCAAAAATTTGATATTCTTTAGAATCTTACCAAAAAATAAGTGGATAGGTAACGTGTAGCTGATACAGAATACAAGCCTTAATTGCAAGAAAAATGAATTTTTGATGAGTTATTCGACAGAAAAATGAATTTCTGACGAGTTATTTGACGGAAACCTCCTTTTCGGTAATATGGAAGGCTAACCCCTTTGGGTTTTCTCAAAAATTTTGATATTTTTTATAACATCCCAAAAATGAAGTTTGGATTGGTAACGTATAGCGGATAGAGAATACAAGTCTCATGTGCAAGAAAAATGAATTTTTCACGATTTATTAACCGGGAACCTCCCTTTTCAATAATATCGAAGGCTAACCCCTTTGGATTTTTCTCAAAAATTTTGATATTTTTTACAACCTTCCAAAAAATAAGTATGGATAGGTAACGCGTAGCCGATACAGAATACAAGCCTCATGTGCAAGAAAAATGAATTTTTGACTAGTTATTTCAGAGAAAAATAAATTTTTGACGAGTTATTTGACAGAAATCTCCCTTTTCTATAATATCGAAGGCTAACACCTTTGGATTTTCTCAAAAAAATTGATATTTTTCATAACCTCCCAAAAATGAAGTTTGGATTGGTAACACGTAGCCGATTGAGAGTACAAGCCTCGTGTGCAAGAAAAATGAATTTTTCACGAGTTATTAACCGGAAACCTCCCTTTTCAATAATACCGAAGGCTAACCCCTTTGGATTTTCTAAAAATTTTTTATATTTTTTAGAATCTTACCAAAAAATAAGTATGGATAGGTAACGCGTAGCCGATATAGAATACAAGCCTTATGTGCAAGAAAAATGAATTGTTAATGAGTTATTTGAAATAAAAATGAATTTTAGACGAGTTATTTGACGGAAACCTCCTTTTCGGTAATATCGAAGGCTAACCCCTTTGGATTTTCTCAAAAATTTTGATATTTTTTATAACATCCCAAAAATGAAGTTTGGATTGGTAATGCATAGCGGATAGAGAATACAAGTCTCATGTGCAAGAAAAGTGAATTTTTCATGAGTTATTAACCGGGAACCCCTTGTTTCAATAATATTGAAGGCTAACCCCTTTGGATTTTTCTCAAAAGTTTTGATATTTTTTACAACCTTCCAAAAAATAAGTATGGATAGGTAACGCGTAGCCCATACAGAATACAAGCTTCAAGTGCAAGAAAAATGAATTTTTGACTAGTTATTTCAAAGAAAAATAAATATTTGACGAGTTATTTAACAGAAACCTCCCTTTTTTGTAATATCAAAGGCTAACACCATTGGATTTTCTCAAAAAAATTGATATTTTTCATAACCACCCAAAAAATAAGTTTGGATTGGTAACACATAGCCGATTGAGAATACAAGCCTCATGTGCAAGAAAAATGAATTTTTCACGAGTTATTAACCGGAAACCTCCCTTTTCAATAATACTGAAGGCTAACCCCTTTGGATTTTTCTCAAAAATTTGATATTCTTTAGAATCTTACCAAAAAATAAGTGGATAGGTAACGCGTAGCCGATACAGAATACAAGCCTTAATTGCAAGAAAAATTAATTTTTGATGAGTTATTCGACAGAAAAATGAATTTCTGACGAGTTATTTGACGGAAACCTCCTTTTCGGTAATATGGAAGGCTAACCCCTTTGGGTTTTCTCAAAAATTTTGATATTTTTTATAACATCCCAAAAATGAAGTTTGGATTGGTAACGTATAGCGGATAGAGAATACAAGTCTCATGTGCAAGAAAAATGAATTTTTCACGAGTTATTAACCGGGAACCTCCCTTTTCAATAATATCGAAGGCTAACCCCTTTGGATTTTTCTCAAAAATTTTGATATTTTTTACAACCTTCCAAAAAATAAGTATGGATAGGTAACGCGTAGCCGATACAGAATACAAGCCTCATGTGCAAGAAAAATGAATTTTTGACTAGTTATTTCAGAGAAAAATAAATTTTTGACGAGTTATTTGACAGAAATCTCCCTTTTCTATAATATCGAAGGCTAACCCCTTTGGATTTTCTCAAAAAAATTGATATTTTTCATAACCTCCCAAAAATTAAGTTTGGATTGGTAACACGTAGCCGATTGAGAGTACAAGCCTCGTGTGCAATAAAAATGAATTTTTCAGAAGTTATTAACCGGAAACCTCCCTTTTCAATAATACCGAAGGCTAAACCCTTTGGATTTTCTAAAATTTTTTGATATTTTTTAGAATCTTACCAAAAAATAAGTATGGATAGGTAACGCGTAGCCGATATAGAATACAAGCCTTATGTGCAAGAAAAATGAATTTTTAACGAGTTATTTGAAATAAAAATGAATTTTAGACGAGTTATTTGACGGAAACCTCCTTTTCGGTAATATCGAAGGCTAACCCCTTTGGATTTTCTCAAAAATTTTTATATTTTTTATAACATCCCAAAAATGAAGTTTGGATTGGTAACGCATAGCGGATAGAGAATCCAAGTCTCATGTGCAAGAAAAATGAATTTTTCACGAGTTATTAACCGGGAACCTCCCTTTTCAATAATATCGAAGGCTAACCCCTTTGGATTTTTCTCAAAAATTTTGATATTTTTTACAACCTTCCAAAAAATATGTATGGATATGTAACGCGTAGCCGATACAGAATACAAGCCTCATGTGCAAGAAAAATGAATTTTTGACTAGTTATTTCAGAGAAAAATAAATTTTTGACGAGTTATTTGACAGAAATCTCCCTTTTCTATAATATCGAAGGCTAACCCCTTTGGATTTTCTCAAAAAAATTGATATTTTTCATAACCTCCCAAAAATGAAGTTTGGATTGGTAACACGTAGCCGATTGAGAGTACAAGCCTTGTGTGCAAGAAAAATGAATTTTTCACGAGTTATTAACCGGAAACCTCCCTTTTCAATAATACCGAAGGCTAACCCCTTTGGATTTTTCTAAAAAATTTTTATATTTTTTAGAATCTTACCAAAAAATAAGTATGGATAGGTAACGCGTAGCCGATATAGAATACAAGCCTTATGTGCAAGAAAAATGAATTTTTAATGAGTTATTTGAATAAAAATGAATTTTAGACGAGTTATTTGACGGAAACCTCTTTTTCGGTAATATCGAAGGCTAACCCCTTTGGATTTTCTCAAAAATTTTTATATTTTTTATAACATCCCAAAAATGAAGTTTGGATTGGTAACGTATAGGGGATAGAGAATACAAGTCTCATGTGCAAGAAAAGTGAATTTTTCACGAGTTATTAACCGGGAACCCCTTGTTTCAATAATATTGAAGGCTAACCCCTTTGGATTTTTCTCAAAAATTTTGATATTTTTTACAACCTTCCAAAAAATAAGTATGGATAGGTAACGCGTAGCCCATACAGAATACAACCTTCAAGTGCAAGAAAAATGAATTTTTGACTAGTTATTTCACAGAAAAATAAATTTTTGACGAGTTATATAACAGAAACCTCCCTTTTCTGTAATATCAAAGGCTAACACCATTGGATTTTCTCAAAAAAATTGATATTTTTCATAACCACCCAAAAAATAAGTTTGGATTGGTAACACATAGCCGATTGAGAATACAAGCCTCATGTGCAAGAAAAATGAATTTTTCACGAGTTATTAACCGGAAACCTCCCTTTTCAATAATACTGAAGGCTAACCCCTTTGGATTTTTCTCAAAAATTTGATATTCTTTAGAATCTTACCAAAAAATAAGTGGATAGGTAACGCGTAGCCGATACAGAATACAAGCCTTAATTGCAAGAAAAATTAATTTTTGATGAGTTATTCGACAGAAAAATGAATTTCTGATGAGTTATTTGACGGAAACCTCCTTTTCGGTAATATGGAAGGCTAACCCCTTTGGGTTTTCTCAAAAATTTTGATATTTTTTATAACATCCCAAAAATGAAGTTTGGATTGGTAACGTATAGCGGATAGAGAATACAAGTCTCATGTGCAAGAAAAATGAATTTTTCACGAGTTATTAACCGGGAACCTCCCTTTTCAATAATATCGAAGGCTAACCCCTTTGGATTTTTCTCAAAAATTTTGATATTTTTTACAACCTTCCAAAAAATAAGTATGGATATGTAACGCGTAGCCGATACAGAATACAAGCCTCATGTGCAAGAAAAATGAATTTTTGACTAGTTATTTCAGAGAAAAATAAATTTTTGACGAGTTATTTGACAGAAATCTCCCTTTTCTATAATATCGAAGGCTAACCCCTTTGGATTTTCTCAAAAATTTTGATATTTTTCATAACCTCCCAAAAATGAAGTTTGGATTGGTAACACGTAGCCGATTGAGAGTACAAGCCTCGTGTGCAAGAAAAATGAATTTTTCACGAGTTATTAACCGGAAACCTCCCTTTTCAATAATACCGAAGGCTAACCCCTTTGGATTTTCTAAAAAATTTTTATATTTTTTAGAATCTTACCAAAATATAAGTATGGATAGGTAACGCGTAGCCGATATAGAATACAAGCCTTATGTGCAAGAAAAATGAATTTTTAATGAGTTATTTGAAATAAAAATGAATTTTAGACGAGTTATTTGACGGAAACCTCCTTTTCGGTAATATCGAAGGCTAACCCCTTTGGATTTTCTCAAAAATTTTGATATTTTTTATAACATCCCAAAAATGAAGTTTGGATTGGTAATGCATAGCGGATAGAGAATACAAGTCTCATGTGCAAGAAAAGTGAATTTTTCATGAGTTATTAACCGGGAACCCCTTGTTTCAATAATATTGAAGGCTAACCCCTTTGGATTTTTCTCAAAAGTTTTGATATTTTTTACAACCTTCCAAAAAATAAGTATGGATAGGTAACGCGTAGCCCATACAGAATACAAGCTTCAAGTGCAAGAAAAATGAATTTTTGACTAGTTATTTCAAAGAAAAATAAATATTTGACGAGTTATTTAACAGAAACCTCCCTTTTTTGTAATATCAAATGCTAACACCATTGGATTTTCTCAAAAAAATTGATATTTTTCATAACCACCCAAAAAATAAGTTTGGATTGGTAACACATAGCCGATTGAGAATACAAGCCTCATGTGCAAGAAAAATGAATTTTTCACGAGTTATTAACTGGAAACCTCCCTTTTCAATAATACTGAAGGCTAACCCCTTTGGATTTTTCTCAAAAATTTGATATTCTTTAGAATCTTACCAAAAAATAAGTGGATAGGTAACGTGTAGCCGATACAGAATACAAGCCTTAATTGCAAGAAAAATGAATTTTTGATGAGTTATTCGACAGAAAAATGAATTTCTGACGAGTTATTTGACGGAAACCTCCTTTTCGGTAATATGGAAGGCTAACCCCTTTGGGTTTTCTCAAAAATTTTGATATTTTTTATAACATCCCAAAAATGAAGTTTGGATTGGTAACGTATAGCGGATAGAGAATACAAGTCTCATGTGCAAGAAAAATGAATTTTTCACGAGTTATTAACCGGGAACCTCCCTTTTCAATAATATCGAAGGCTAACCCCTTTGGATTTTTCTCAAAAATTTTGATATTTTTTACAACCTTCCAAAAAATAAGTATGGATAGGTAACGCGTAGCCGATACAGAATACAAGCCTCATGTGCAAGAAAAATGAATTTTTGACTAGTTATTTCAGAGAAAAATAAATTTTTGACGAGTTATTTGACAGAAATCTCCCTTTTCTATAATATCGAAGGCTAACACCTTTGGATTTTCTCAAAAAAATTGATATTTTTCATAACCTCCCAAAAATGAAGTTTGGATTGGTAACACGTAGCCGATTGAGAGTACAAGCCTCGTGTGCAAGAAAAATGAATTTTTCACGAGTTATTAACCGGAAACCTCCCTTTTCAATAATACCGAAGGCTAACCCCTTTGGATTTTCTAAAAATTTTTTATATTTTTTAGAATCTTACCAAAAAATAAGTATGGATAGGTAACGCGTAGCCGATATAGAATACAAGCCTTATGTGCAAGAAAAATGAATTGTTAATGAGTTATTTGAAATAAAAATGAATTTTAGACGAGTTATTTGACGGAAACCTCCTTTTCGGTAATATCGAAGGCTAACCCCTTTGGATTTTCTCAAAAATTTTGATATTTTTTATAACATCCCAAAAATGAAGTTTGGATTGGTAATGCATAGCGGATAGAGAATACAAGTCTCATGTGCAAGAAAAGTGAATTTTTCATGAGTTATTAACCGGGAACCCCTTGTTTCAATAATATTGAAGGCTAACCCCTTTGGATTTTTCTCAAAAGTTTTGATATTTTTTACAACCTTCCAAAAAATAAGTATGGATAGGTAACGCGTAGCCCATACAGAATACAAGCTTCAAGTGCAAGAAAAATGAATTTTTGACTAGTTATTTCAAAGAAAAATAAATATTTGACGAGTTATTTAACAGAAACCTCCCTTTTTTGTAATATCAAAGGCTAACACCATTGGATTTTCTCAAAAAAATTGATATTTTTCATAACCACCCAAAAAATAAGTTTGGATTGGTAACACATAGCCGATTGAGAATACAAGCCTCATGTGCAAGAAAAATGAATTTTTCACGAGTTATTAACCGGAAACCTCCCTTTTCAATAATACTGAAGGCTAACCCCTTTGGATTTTTCTCAAAAATTTGATATTCTTTAGAATCTTACCAAAAAATAAGTGGATAGGTAACGCGTAGCCGATACAGAATACAAGCCTTAATTGCAAGAAAAATGAATTTTTGATGAGTTATTCGACAGAAAAATGAATTTCTTACGAGTTATTTGACGGAAACCTCCTTTTCGGTAATATGGAAGGCTAACCCCTTTGGGTTTTCTCAAAAATTTTGATATTTTTTATAACATCCCAAAAATGAAGTTTGGATTGGTAACGTATAGCGGATAGAGAATACAAGTCTCATGTGCAAGAAAAATGAATTTTTCACGAGTTATTAACCGGGAACCTCCCTTTTCAATAATATCGAAGGCTAACCCCTTTGGATTTTTCTCAAAAATTTTGATATTTTTTACAACCTTCCAAAAAATAAGTATGGATAGGTAACGCGTAGCCGATACAGAATACAAGCCTCATGTGCAAGAAAAATGAATTTTTGACTAGTTATTTCAGAGAAAAATAAATTTTTGACGAGTTATTTGACAGAAATCTCCCTTTTCTATAATATCGAAGGCTAACCCCTTTGGATTTTCTCAAAAAAATTGATATTTTTTATAACCTCCCAAAAATTAAGTTTGGATTGGTAACACGTAGCCGATTGAGAGTACAAGCCTCGTGTGCAATAAAAATGAATTTTTCAGAAGTTATTAACCGGAAACCTCCCTTTTCAATAATACCGAAGGCTAAACCCTTTGGATTTTCTAAAATTTTTTGATATTTTTTAGAATCTTACCAAAAAATAAGTATGGATAGGTAACGCGTAGCCGATATAGAATACAAGCCTTATGTGCAAGAAAAATGAATTTTTAACGAGTTATTTGAAATAAAAATGAATTTTAGACGAGTTATTTGACGGAAACCTCCTTTTCGGTAATATCGAAGGCTAACCCCTTTGGATTTTCTCAAAAATTTTTATATTTTTTATAACATCCCAAAAATGAAGTTTGGATTGGTAACGCATAGCGGATAGAGAATCCAAGTCTCATGTGCAAGAAAAATGAATTTTTCACGAGTTATTAACCGGGAACCTCCCTTTTCAATAATATCGAAGGCTAACCCCTTTGGATTTTTCTCAAAAATTTTGATATTTTTTACAACCTTCCAAAAAATATGTATGGATATGTAACGCGTAGCCGATACAGAATACAAGCCTCATGTGCAAGAAAAATGAATTTTTGACTAGTTATTTCAGAGAAAAATAAATTTTTGACGAGTTATTTGACAGAAATCTCCCTTTTCTATAATATCGAAGGCTAACCCCTTTGGATTTTCTCAAAAAAATTGATATTTTTCATAACCTCCCAAAAATGAAGTTTGGATTGGTAACACGTAGCCGATTGAGAGTACAAGCCTCGTGTGCAAGAAAAATGAATTTTTCACGAGTTATTAACCGGAAACCTCCCTTTTCAATAATACCGAAGGCTAACCCCTTTGGATTTTTCTAAAAAATTTTTATATTTTTTAGAATCTTACCAAAAAATAAGTATGGATAGGTAACGCGTAGCCGATATAGAATACAAGCCTTATGTGCAAGAAAAATGAATTTTTAATGAGTTATTTGAATAAAAATGAATTTTAGACGAGTTATTTGACGGAAACCTCTTTTTCGGTAATATCGAAGGCTAACCCCTTTGGATTTTCTCAAAAATTTTTATATTTTTTTATAACATCCCAAAAATGAAGTTTGGATTGGTAACGTATAGGGGATAGAGAATACAAGTCTCATGTGCAAGAAAAGTGAATTTTTCACGAGTTATTAACCGGGAACCCCTTGTTTCAATAATATTGAAGGCTAACCCCTTTGGATTTTTCTCAAAAATTTTGATATTTTTTACAACCTTCCAAAAAATAAGTATGGATAGGTAACGCGTAGCCCATACAGAATACAACCTTCAAGTGCAAGAAAAATGAATTTTTGACTAGTTATTTCACAGAAAAATAAATTTTTGACGAGTTATATAACAGAAACCTCCCTTTTCTGTAATATCAAAGGCTAACACCATTGGATTTTCTCAAAAAAATTGATATTTTTCATAACCACCCAAAAAATAAGTTTGGATTGGTAACACATAGCCGATTGAGAATACAAGCCTCATGTGCAAGAAAAATGAATTTTTCACGAGTTATTAACCGGAAACCTCCCTTTTCAATAATACTGAAGGCTAACCCCTTTGGATTTTTCTCAAAAATTTGATATTCTTTAGAATCTTACCAAAAAATAAGTGGATAGGTAACGCGTAGCCGATACAGAATACAAGCCTTAATTGCAAGAAAAATTAATTTTTGATGAGTTATTCGACAGAAAAATGAATTTCTGATGAGTTATTTGACGGAAACCTCCTTTTCGGTAATATGGAAGGCTAACCCCTTTGGGTTTTCTCAAAAATTTTGATATTTTTTATAACATCCCAAAAATGAAGTTTGGATTGGTAACGTATAGCGGATAGAGAATACAAGTCTCATGTGCAAGAAAAATGAATTTTTCACGAGTTATTAACCGGGAACCTCCCTTTTCAATAATATCGAAGGCTAACCCCTTTGGATTTTTCTCAAAAATTTTGATATTTTTTACAACCTTCCAAAAAATAAGTATGGATATGTAACGCGTAGCCGATACAGAATACAAGCCTCATGTGCAAGAAAAATGAATTTTTGACTAGTTATTTCAGAGAAAAATAAATTTTTGACGAGTTATTTGACAGAAATCTCCCTTTTCTATAATATCGAAGGCTAACCCCTTTGGATTTTCTCAAAAATTTTGATATTTTTCATAACCTCCCAAAAATGAAGTTTGGATTGGTAACACGTAGCCGATTGAGAGTACAAGCCTCGTGTGCAAGAAAAATGAATTTTTCACGAGTTATTAACCGGAAACCTCCCTTTTCAATAATACCGAAGGCTAACCCCTTTGGATTTTCTAAAAATTTTTTATATTTTTTAGAATCTTACCAAAAAATAAGTATGGATAGGTAACGCGTAGCCGATATAGAATACAAGCCTTATGTGCAAGAAAAATGAATTTTTAATGAGTTATTTGAAATAAAAATGAATTTTAGACGAGTTATTTGACGGAAACCTCCTTTTTGGTAATATCGAAGGCTAACCCCTTTGGATTTTCTCAAAAATTTTGATATTTTTTATAACATCCCAAAAATGAAGTTTGGATTGGTAACGCATAGCGGATAGAGAATACAAGTCTCATGTGCAAGAAAAGTGAATTTTTCACGAGTTATTAACCGGGAACCCCTTGTTTCAATAATATTGAAGGCTAACCCCTTTGGATTTTTCTTAAAAATTTTGATATTTTTTACAACCTTCCAAAAAATAAGTATGGATAGGTAACGCGTAGCCCATACAGAATACAAGCTTCAAGTGCAAGAAAAATGAATTTTTGACTAGTTATTTTACAGAAAAATAAATTTTTGACGAGTTATATAACAGAAACCTCCCTTTTCTGTAATATCAAAGGCTAACACCATTGGATTTTCTCAAAAAAATTGATATTTTTCATAACCACCCAAAAAATAAGTTTGGATTGGTAACACATAGCCGATTGAGAATACAAGCCTCATGTGCAAGAAAAATGAATTTTTCACGAGTTATTAACCGGAAACCTCCCTTTTCAATAATACTGAAGGCTAACCCCTTTGGATTTTTCTCAAAAATTTGATATTCTTTAGAATCTTACCAAAAAATAAGTGGATAGGTAACGCGTAACCGATACAGAATACAAGCCTTAATTGCAAGAAAAATTAATTTTTGATGAGTTATTCGACAGAAAAATGAATTTCTGACGAGTTATTTGACGGAAACCTCCTTTTCGGTAATATGGAAGGCTAACCCCTTTGGTTTTCTCAAAAATTTTGATATTTTTTATAACATCCCAAAAATGAAGTTTGGATTGGTAACGTATAGCGGATAGAGAATACAAGTCTCATGTGCAAGAAAAATGAATTTTTCACGAGTTATTAACCGGGAACCTCCCTTTTCAATAATATCGAAGGCTAACCCCTTTGGATTTTTCTCAAAAATTTTGATATTTTTTACAACCTTCCAAAAAATAAGTATGGATAGGTAACACGTAGCCGATACAGAATACAAGCCTCATGTGCAAGAAAAATGAATTTTTGACTAGTTATTTCAGAGAAAAATAAATTTTTGACGAGTTATTTGACAGAAATCTCCCTTTTCTATAATATCGAAGGCTAACCCCTTTGGATTTTCTCAAAAAAATTGATATTTTTCATAACCTCCCAAAAATTAAGTTTGGATTGGTAACACGTAGCCGATTGAGAGTACAAGCCTCGTGTGCAATAAAAATGAATTTTTCAGAAGTTATTAACCGGAAACCTCCCTTTTCAATAATACCGAAGGCTAAACCCTTTGGATTTTCTAAAATTTTTTGATATTTTTTAGAATCTTACCAAAAAATAAGTATGGATAGGTAACGCGTAGCCGATATAGAATACAAGCCTTATGTGCAAGAAAAATGAATTTTTAACGAGTTATTTGAAATAAAAATGAATTTTAGACGAGTTATTTGACGGAAACCTCCTTTTCGGTAATATCGAAGGCTAACCCCTTTGGATTTTCTCAAAAAATTTTATATTTTTTATAACATCCCAAAAATGAAGTTTGGATTGGTAACGCATAGCGGATAGAGAATCCAAGTCTCATGTGCAAGAAAAATGAATTTTTCACGAGTTATTAACCGGGAGCCTCCCTTTTCAATAATATCGAAGGCTAACCCCTTTGGATTTTTCTCAAAAATTTTGATATTTTTTACAACCTTCCAAAAAATAAGTATGGATATGTAACGCGTAGCCGATACAGAGTACAAGCCTCATGTGCAAGAAAAATGAATTTTTGACTAGTTATTTCAGAGAAAAATAAATTTTTGACGAGTTATTAAACAGAAATCTCCCTTTTCTATAATATCGAAGGCTAACCCCTTTGGATTTTCTCAAAAAAATTGATATTTTTCATAACCTCCCAAAAATGAAGTTTGGATTGGTAACACGTAGCCGATTGAGAGTACAAGCCTCGTGTGCAAAAAAATGAATTTTTCACGAGTTATTAACCGGAAACCTCCCTTTTCAATAATACCGAAGGCTAACCCCTTTGGATTTTCTAAAAATTTTTTATATTTTTTAGAATCTTACCAAAAAATAAGTATGGATAGGTAACGCGTAGCCGATATAGAATACAAGCCTTATGTGCAAGAAAAATGAATTTTTAATGAGTTATTTGAAATAAAAATGAATTTTAGACGAGTTATTTGACGGAAACCTCCTTTTCGGTAATATCGAAGGCTAACCCCTTTGGATTTTCTCAAAAATTTTGATATTTTTTATAACATCCCAAAAATGAAGTTTGGATTGGTAACGCATAGCGGATAGAGAATACAAGTCTCATGTGCAAGAAAAGTGAATTTTTCACGAGTTATTAACCGGGAACCCCTTGTTTCAATAATATTGAAGGCTAACCCCTTTGGATTTTTCTCAAAAATTTTGATATTTTTTACAACCTTCCAAAAAATAAGTATGGATAGGTAACGCGTAGCCCATACAGAATACAAGCTTCAAGTGCAAGAAAAATGAATTTTTGACTAGTTATTTCACAAGAAAATTAAATTTTTGACGAGTTATATAACAGAAACCTCCCTTTTCTGTAATATCAAAGGCTAACACCATTGGATTTTCTCAAAAAAATTGATATTTTTCATAACCACCCAAAAAATAAGTTTGGATTGGTAACACATAGCCGATTGAGAATACAAGCCTCATGTGCAAGAAAAATGAATTTTTCACGAGTTATTAACCGGAAACCTCCCTTTTCAATAATACTGAAGGCTAACCCCTTTGGATTTTTCTCAAAAATTTGATATTCTTTAGAATCTTACCAAAAAATAAGTGGATAGGTAACGCGTAACCGATACAGAATACAAGCCTTAATTGCAAGAAAAATTAATTTTTGATGAGTTATTCGACAGAAAAATGAATTTCTGACGAGTTATTTGACGGAAACCTCCTTTTCGGTAATATGGAAGGCTAACCCCTTTGGGTTTTCTCAAAAATTTTGATATTTTTTATAACATCCCAAAAATGAAGTTTGGATTGGTAACGTATAGCGGATAGAGAATACAAGTCTCATGTGCAAGAAAAATGAATTTTTCACGAGTTATTAACCGGGAACCTCCCTTTTCAATAATATCGAAGGCTAACCCCTTTGGATTTTTCTCAAAAATTTTGATATTTTTTACAACCTTCCAAAAAATAAGTATGGATAGGTAACGCGTAGCCGATACAGAATACAAGCCTCATGTGCAAGAAAAATGAATTTTTGACTAGTTATT
Organism: Neostapfia colusana; assembly: GCA_030760725.1. Lineage (NCBI taxonomy): Eukaryota > Viridiplantae > Streptophyta > Magnoliopsida > Poales > Poaceae > Neostapfia > Neostapfia colusana. The sequence goes on from JASWHV010000210.1 coordinate 83,184, forward strand.
TCAGAGAAAAATAAATTTTTGACGAGTTATTTGACAGAAATCTCCCTTTTCTATAATATCGAAGGCTAACCCCTTTGGATTTTCTCAAAAAAATTGATATTTTTCATAACCTCCCAAAAATTAAGTTTGGATTGGTAACACGTAGCCGATTGAGAGTACAAGCCTCGTGTGCAATAAAAATGAATTTTTCAGAAGTTATTAACCGGAAACCTCCCTTTTCAATAATACCGAAGGCTAAACCCTTTGGATTTTCTAAAATTTTTTGATATTTTTTAGAATCTTACCAAAAAATAAGTATGGATAGGTAACGCGTAGCCGATATAGAATACAAGCCTTATGTGCAAGAAAAATGAATTTTTAATGAGTTATTTGAAATAAAAATGAATTTTAGACGAGTTATTTGACGGAAACCTCCTTTTTGGTAATATCGAAGGCTAACCCCTTTGGATTTTCTCAAAACATTTTATATTTTTTATAACATCCCAAAAATGAAGTTTGGATTGGTAACGCATAGCGGATAGAGAATCCAAGTCTCATGTGCAAGAAAAATGAATTTTTCACGAGTTATTAACCGGGAGCCTCCCTTTTCAATAATATCGAAGGCTAACCCCTTTGGATTTTTCTCAAAAATTTTGATATTTTTTACAACCTTCCAAAAAATAAGTATGGATATGTAACGCGTAGCCGATACAGAGTACAAGCCTCATGTGCAAGAAAAATGAATTTTTGACTAGTTATTTCAGAGAAACATAAATTTTTGACGAGTTATTAAACAGAAATCTCCCTTTTCTATAATATCGAAGGCTAACCCCTTTGGATTTTCTCAAAAAAATTGATATTTTTCATAACCTCCCAAAAATGAAGTTTGGATTGGTAACACGTAGCCGATTGAGAGTACAAGCCTCGTGTGCAAAAAAATGAATTTTTCACGAGTTATTAACCGGAAACCTCCCTTTTCAATAATACAGAAGGCTAACCCCTTTGGATTTTCTAAAAATTTTTTATATTTTTTAGAATCTTACCAAAAAATAAGTATGGATAGGTAACGCGTAGCCGATATAGAATACAAGCCTTATGTGCAAGAAAAATGAATTTTTAATGAGTTATTTGAATAAAAATGAATTTTAGACGAGTTATTTGACGGAAACCTCCTTTTCGGTAATATCGAAGGCTAACCCCTTTGGATTTTCTCAAAAATTTTGATATTTTTTATAACATCTCAAAAATGAAGTTTGGATTGGTAACGCATAGCGGATAGAGAATACAAGTCTCATGTGCAAGAAAAGTGAATTTTTCACGAGTTATTAACCGGGAACCCCTTGTTTCAATAATATTGAAGGCTAACCCCTTTGGATTTTTCTCAAAAATTTTGATATTTTTTACAACCTTCCAAAAAATAAGTATGGATAGGTAACGCGTAGCCCATACAGAATACAAGCTTCAAGTGCAAGAAAAATGAATTTTTGACTAGTTATTTCACAGAAAAATAAATTTTTGACGAGTTATATAACAGAAACCTCCCTTTTCTGTAATATCAAAGGCTAACACCATTGGATTTTCTCAAAAAAATTGATATTTTTCATAACCACCCAAAAAATAAGTTTGGATTGGTAACACATAGCCGATTAAGAATACAAGCCTCATGTGCAAGAAAAATGAATTTTTCACGAGTTATTAACCGGAAACCTCCCTTTTCAATAATACTGAAGGCTAACCCCTTTGGATTTTTCTCAAAAATTTGATATTCTTTAGAATCTTACCAAAAAATAAGTGGATAGGTAACGCGTAGCCGATACAGAATACAAGCCTTAATTGCAAGAAAAATTAATTTTTGATGAGTTATTCGACAGAAAAATGAATTTTTGACGAGTTATTTGATGGAAACCTCCTTTTCGGTAATATGGAAGGCTAACCCCTTTGGGTTTTCTCAAAAATTTTGATATTTTTTATAACATCCCAAAAATGAAGTTTGGATTGGTAACGCATAGCGGATAGAGAATACAAGTCTCATGTGCAAGAAAAATGAATTTTTCACGAGTTATTAACCGGGAACCTCCCTTTTCAATAATATCGAAGGCTAACCCCTTTGGATTTTTCTCAAAAATTTTGATATTTTTTACAACCTTCCAAAAAATAAGTATGGATAGGTAACGCGTAGCCGATACAGAATACAAGCCTCATGTGCAAGAAAAATGAATTTTTGACTAGTTATTTCAGAGAAAAATAAATTTTTGACGAGTTATTTGACAGAAATCTCCCTTTTCTATAATATCGAAGGCTAACCCCTTTGGATTTTCTCAAAAAAATTGATATTTTTCATAACCTCCCAAAAATTAAGTTTGGATTGGTAACACGTAGCCGATTGAGAGTACAAGCCTCGTGTGCAATAAAAATGAATTTTTCAGAAGTTATTAACCGGAAACCTCCCTTTTCAATAATACCGAAGGCTAAACCCTTTGGATTTTCTAAAATTTTTTGATATTTTTTAGAATCTTACCAAAAAATAAGTATGGATAGGTAACGCGTAGCCGATATAGAATACAAGCCTTATGTGCAAGAAAAATGAATTTTTAATGAGTTATTTGAAATAAAAATGAATTTTAGACGAGTTATTTGACGGAAACCTCCTTTTTGGTAATATCGAAGGCTAACCCCTTTGGATTTTCTCAAAACATTTTATATTTTTTATAACATCCCAAAAATGAAGTTTGGATTGGTAACGCATAGCGGATAGAGAATCCAAGTCTCATGTGCAAGAAAAATGAATTTTTCACGAGTTATTAACCGGGAGCCTCCCTTTTCAATAATATCGAAGGCTAACCCCTTTGGATTTTTCTCAAAAATTTTGATATTTTTTACAACCTTCCAAAAAATAAGTATGGATATGTAACGCGTAGCCGATACAGAGTACAAGCCTCATGTGCAAGAAAAATGAATTTTTGACTAGTTATTTCAGAGAAACATAAATTTTTGACGAGTTATTAAACAGAAATCTCCCTTTTCTATAATATCGAAGGCTAACCCCTTTGGATTTTCTCAAAAAAATTGATATTTTTCATAACCTCCCAAAAATGAAGTTTGGATTGGTAACACGTAGCCGATTGAGAGTACAAGCCTCGTGTGCAAAAAAATGAATTTTTCACGAGTTATTAACCGGAAACCTCCCTTTTCAATAATACAGAAGGCTAACCCCTTTGGATTTTCTAAAAAATTTTTATATTTTTTAGAATCTTACCAAAAAATAAGTATGGATAGGTAACGCGTAGCCGATATAGAATACAAGCCTTATGTGCAAGAAAAATGAATTTTTAATGAGTTATTTGAATAAAAATGAATTTTAGACGAGTTATTTGACGGAAACCTCCTTTTCGGTAATATCGAAGGCTAACCCCTTTGGATTTTCTCAAAAATTTTGATATTTTTTATAACATCTCAAAAATGAAGTTTGGATTGGTAACGCATAGCGGATAGAGAATACAAGTCTCATGTGCAAGAAAAGTGAATTTTTCACGAGTTATTAACCGGGAACCCCTTGTTTCAATAATATTGAAGGCTAACCCCTTTGGATTTTTCTCAAAAATTTTGATATTTTTTACAACCTTCCAAAAAATAAGTATGGATAGGTAACGCGTAGCCCATACAGAATACAAGCTTCAAGTGCAAGAAAAATGAATTTTTGACTAGTTATTTCACAGAAAAATAAATTTTTGACGAGTTATATAACAGAAACCTCCCTTTTCTGTAATATCAAAGGCTAACACCATTGGATTTTCTCAAAAAAATTGATATTTTTCATAACCACCGAAAAAATAAGTTTGGATTGGTAACACATAGCCGATTAAGAATACAAGCCTCATGTGCAAGAAAAATGAATTTTTCACGAGTTATTAACCGGAAACCTCCCTTTTCAATAATACTGAAGGCTAACCCCTTTGGATTTTTCTCAAAAATTTGATATTCTTTAGAATCTTACCAAAAAATAAGTGGATAGGTAACGCGTAGCCGATACAGAATACAAGCCTTAATTGCAAGAAAAATTAATTTTTGATGAGTTATTCGATAGAAAAATGAATTTTTGACGAGTTATTTGATGGAAACCTCCTTTTCGGTAATATGGAAGGCTAACCCCTTTGGGTTTTCTCAAAAATTTTGATATTTTTTATAACATCCCAAAAATGAAGTTTGGATTGGTAACGCATAGCGGATAGAGAATACAAGTCTCATGTGCAAGAAAAATGAATTTTTCACGAGTTATTAACCGGGAACCTCCCTTTTCAATAATATCGAAGGCTAACCCCTTTGGATTTTTCTCAAAAATTTTGATATTTTTTACAACCTTCCAAAAAATAAGTATGGATATGTAACGTGTAGCCGATACAGAATACAAGCCTCATGTGCAAGAAAAATGAATTTTTGACGAGTTATTTCAGAGAAAAATAAATTTTTGACGAGTTATTTGACAGAAATCTCCCTTTTCTATAATATCGAAGGCTAACCCCTTTGGATTTTCTCAAAAATTTTGATATTTTTCATAACCTCCCAAAAATTAAGTTTGGATTGGTAACACGTAGCCGATTGAGAGTACAAGCCTCGTGTGCAAGAAAAATGAATTTTTCACGAGTTATTAACCGGAAACCTCCCTTTTCAATAATACCGAAGGCTAACCCCTTTGGATTTTCTAAAAAAATTTTATATTTTTTGGAATCTTACCAAAAAATAAGTATGGATAGGTAACGCGTAGCCGATATAGAATACCAGCCTTATGTGCAAGAAAAATGAATTTTTAATGAGTTATTTGAAATAAAAATGAATTTTAGACGAGTTATTTGACGGAAACCTCCTTTTCGGTAATATCGAAGGCTAGACCCTTTGGATTTTCTCAAAAATTTTGATATTTTTTATAACATCCCAAAAATGAAGTTTGGATTGGTAACGCATAGAGGATAGAGAATACAAGTCTCATGTGCAAGAAAAGTGAATTTTTCACGAGTTATTAACCGGGAACCCCTTGTTTCAATAATATTGAAGGCTAACCCCTTTGGATTTTTCTCAAAAATTTTGATATTTTTTACAACCTTCCAAAAAATAAGTATGGATAGGTAACGCGTAGCCCATACATAATACAAGCTTCAAGTGCAAGAAAAATGAATTTTTGACTAGTTATTTCACAGAAAAATAAATTTTTGACGAGTTATATAACAGAAACCTCCCTTTTCTGTAATATCAAAGGCTAACACCATTGGATTTTCTCAAAAAAATTGATATTTTTCATAACCACCCAAAAAATAAGTTTGGATTGGTAACACATAGCCGATTGAGAATACAAGCCTCATGTGCAAGAAAAATGAATTTTTCACGAGTTATTAACCGGAAACCTCCCTTTTCAATAATACTGAAGGCTAACCCCTTTGGATTTTTCTCAAAAATTTGATATTCTTTAGAATCTTACCAAAAAATAAGTGGATAGGTAACGCGTAGCCGATACAGAATACAAGCCTTAATTGCAAGAAAAATTAATTTTTGATGAGTTATTCGACAGAAAAATGAATTTTTGACGAGTTATTTGACAGAAACCTCCTTTTCGGTAATATGGAAGGCTAATCCCTTTGGGTTTTCTCAAAAATTTTGATATTTTTTATAACATCCCAAAAATGAAGTTTGGATTGGTAACGCATAGCGGATAGATAATACAAGTCTCATGTGCAAGAAAAATGAATTTTTCACGAGTTATTAACCGAGAACCTCCCTTTTCAATAATATCGAAGGCTAACCCCTTTGGATTTTTCTAAAAAATTTTGATATTTTTTACAACCTTCCAAAAAATAAGTATGGATAGGTAACGCGTAGCCGATACAGAATACAAGCCTCATGTGCAAGAAAAATGAATTTTTGACTAGTTATTTCAGAGAAAAATAAATTTTTGACGAGTTATTTGACAGAAACCTCCCTTTTCTATAATATCGAAGGCTAACCCCTTTGGATTTTCTCAAAAAATTTGATATTTTTCATAACCTCCCAAAAATTAAGTTTGGATTGGTAACACGTAGCCGATTGAGAGTACAAGCCTCGTGTGCAAGAAAATTTAATTTTTCACGAGTTATTAACCGGAAACCTCCCTTTTCAATAATACTGAAGGCTAACCCCTTTGGATTTTTCTCAAAAATTTGATATTCTTTAGAATCTTACCAAAAAATAAGTGGATAGGTAACGCGTAGCCGATACAGAATACAAGCCTTAATTGCAAGAAAAATTAATTTTTGATGAGTTATTCGACAGAAAAATGAATTTTTGACGAGTTATTTGATGGAAACCTCCTTTTCGGTAATATGGAAGGCTAACCCCTTTGGGTTTTCTCAAAAATTTTGATATTTTTTATAACATCCCAAAAATGAAGTTTGGATTGGTAACGCATAGCGGATAGAGAATACAAGTCTCATGTGCAAGAAAAATGAATTTTTCACGAGTTATTAACCGGGAACCTCCCTTTTCAATAATATCGAAGGCTAACCCCTTTGGATTTTTCTCAAAAATTTTGATATTTTTTACAACCTTCCAAAAAATAAGTATGGATATGTAACGCGTAGCCGATACAGAATACAAGCCTCATGTGCAAGAAAAATGAATTTTTGACGAGTTATTTCAGAGAAAAATAAATTTTTGACGAGTTATTTGACAGAAATCTCCCTTTTCTATAATATCGAAGGCTAACCCCTTTGGATTTTCTCAAAAATTTTGATATTTTTCATAACCTCCCAAAAATTAAGTTTGGATTGGTAACACGTAGCCGATTGAGAGTACAAGCCTCGTGTGCAAGAAAAATGAATTTTTCACGAGTTATTAACCGGAAACCTCCCTTTTCAATAATACCGAAGGCTAACCCCTTTGGATTTTCTAAAAAAATTTTATATTTTTTGGAATCTTACCAAAAAATAAGTATGGATAGGTAACGCGTAGCCGATATAGAATACAAGCCTTATGTGCAAGAAAAATGAATTTTTAATGAGTTATTTGAAATAAAAATGAATTTTAGACGAGTTATTTGACGGAAACCTCCTTTTCGGTAATATCGAAGGCTAACCCCTTTGGATTTTCTCAAAAATTTTGATATTTTTTATAACATCCCAAAAATGAAGTTTGGATTGGTAACGCATAGAGGATAGAGAATACAAGTCTCATGTGCAAGAAAAGTGAATTTTTCACGAGTTATTAACCGGGAACCCCTTGTTTCAATAATATTGAAGGCTAACCCCTTTGGATTTTTCTCAAAAATTTTGATATTTTTTACAACCTTCCAAAAAATAAGTATGGATAGGTAACGCGTAGCCCATACAGAATACAAGCTTCAAGTGCAAGAAAAATGAATTTTTGACTAGTTATTTCACAGAAAAATAAATTTTTGACGAGTTATATAACAGAAACCTCCCTTTTCTGTAATATCAAAGGCTAACACCATTGGATTTTCTCAAAAAAATTGATATTTTTCATAACCACCCAAAAAATAAGTTTGGATTGGTAACACATAGCCGATTGAGAATACAAGCCTCATGTGCAAGAAAAATGAATTTTTCACGAGTTATTAACCGGAAACCTCCCTTTTCAATAATACTGAAGGCTAACCCCTTTGGATTTTTCTCAAAAATTTGATATTCTTTAGAATCTTACCAAAAAATAAGTGGATAGGTAACGCGTAGCCGATACAGAATACAAGCCTTAATTGCAAGAAAAATTAATTTTTGATGAGTTATTCGACAGAAAAATGAATTTTTGACGAGTTATTTGACGGAAACCTCCTTTTCGGTAATATGGAAGGCTAATCCCTTTGGGTTTTCTCAAAAATTTTGATATTTTTTATAACATCCCAAAAATGAAGTTTGGATTGGTAACGCATAGCGGATAGATAATACAAGTCTCATGTGCAAGAAAAATGAATTTTTCACGAGTTATTAACCGAGAACCTCCCTTTTCAATAATATCGAAGGCTAACCCCTTTGGATTTTTCTAAAAAATTTTGATATTTTTTACAACCTTCCAAAAAATAAGTATGGATAGGTAACGCGTAGCCGATACAGAATACAAGCCTCATGTGGAAGAAAAATGAATTTTTGACTAGTTATTTCAGAGAAAAATAAATTTTTGACGAGTTATTTGACAGAAATCTCCCTTTTCTATAATATCGAAGGCTAACCCCTTTGGATTTTCTCAAAAAATTTGATATTTTTCATAACCTCCCAAAAATTAAGTTTGGATTGGTAACACGTAGCCGATTGAGAGTACAAGCCTCGTGTGCAAGAAAATTGAATTATTCACGAGTTATTAACCGGAAACCTCCCTTTTCAATAATACTGAAGGCTAACCCCTTTGGATTTTTCTCAAAAATTTGATATTCTTTAGAATCTTACCAAAAAATAAGTGGATAGGTAACGCGTAGCCGATACAGAATACAAGCCTTAATTGCAAGAAAAATTAATTTTTGATGAGTTATTCGACAGAAAAATGAATTTTTGACGAGTTATTTGATGGAAACCTCCTTTTCGGTAATATGGAAGGCTAACCCCTTTGGGTTTTCTCAAAAATTTTGATATTTTTTATAACATCCCAAAAATGAAGTTTGGATTGGTAACGCATAGCGGATAGAGAATACAAGTCTCATGTGCAAGAAAAATGAATTTTTCACGAGTTATTAACCGGGAACCTCCCTTTTCAATAATATCGAAGGCTAACCCCTTTGGATTTTTCTCAAAAATTTTGATATTTTTTACAACCTTCCAAAAAATAAGTATGGATATGTAACGCGTAGCCGATACAGAATACAAGCCTCATGTGCAAGAAAAATGAATTTTTGACTAGTTATTTCAGAGAAAAATAAATTTTTGACGAGTTATTTGACAGAAATCTCCCTTTTCTATAATATCGAAGGCTAACCCCTTTGGATTTTCTCAAAAATTTTGATATTTTTCATAACCTCCCAAAAATTAAGTTTGGATTGGTAACACGTAGCCGATTGAGAGTACAAGCCTCGTGTGCAAGAAAAATGAATTTTTCACGAGTTATTAACCGGAAACCTCCCTTTTCAATAATACCGAAGGCTAACCCCTTTGGATTTTCTAAAAAATTTTTATATTTTTTAGAATCTTACCAAAAAATAAGTATGGATAGGTAACGCGTAGCCGATATAGAATACAAGCCTTATATGCAAGAAAAATGAATATTTAATGAGTTATTTGAAATAAAAATGAATTTTAGACGAGTTATTTGACGGAAACCTCCTTTTCGGTAATATCGAAGGCTAACCCCTTTGGATTTTCTCAAAAATTTTGATATTTTTTATAACATCCCAAAAATGAAGTTTGGATTGGTAACGCATAGCGGATAGAGAATACAAGTCTCATGTGCAAGAAAAGTGAATTTTTCACGAGTTATTAACCGGGAACCCCTTGTTTCAATAATATTGAAGGCTAACCCCTTTGGATTTTTCTCAAAAATTTTGATATTTTTTACAACCTTCCAAAAAATAAGTATGGATAGGAAACGCGTAGCCCATACAGAATACAAGCTTCAAGTGCAAGAAAAATGAATTTTTGACTAGTTATTTCACAGAAAAAAAAATTTTTGACGAGTTATATAACAGAAACCTCCCTTTTCTGTAATATCAAAGGCTAACACCATTGGATTTTCTCAAAAAAATTGATATTTTTCATAACCACCCAAAAAATAAGTTTGGATTGGTAACACATAGCCGATTGAGAATACAAGCCTCATGTGCAAGAAAAATGAATTTTTCACGAGTTATTAACCGGAAACCTCCCTTTTCAATAATACTGAAGGCTAACCCCTTTGGATTTTTCTCAAAAATTTGATATTCTTTAGAATCTTACCAAAAAATAAGTGGATAGGTAACGCGTAGCCGATACAGAATACAAGCCTTAATTGCAAGAAAAAATAATTTTTGATGAGTTATTCGACAGAAAAATGAATTTTTGACGAGTTATTTGACGGAAACCTCCTTTTCGGTAATATGGAAGGCTAACCCCTTTGGGTTTTCTCAAAAATTTTGATATTTTTTATAACATCCCAAAAATGAAGTTTGGATTGGTAACGCATAGCGGATAGAGAATACAAGTCTCATGTGCAAGAAAAATGAATTTTTCACGAGTTATTAACCGAGAACCTCCCTTTTCAATAATATCGAAGGCTAACCCCTTTGGATTTTTCTAAAAAATTTTGATATTTTTTACAACCTTCCAAAAAATAAGTATGGATAGGTAACGCGTAGCCGATACAGAATACAAGCCTCATGTGCAAGAAAAATGAATTTTTGACTAGTTATTTCAGAGAAAAATAAATTTTTGACGAGTTATTTGACAGAAATCTCCCTTTTCTATAATATCGAAGGCTAACCCCTTTGGATTTTCTCAAAAAATTTGATATTTTTCATAACCTCCCAAAAATTAAGTTTGGATTGGTAACACGTAGCCGATTGAGAGTACAAGCCTCGTGTGCAAGAAAATTGAATTTTTCACGAGTTATTAACCAGAAACCTCCCTTTTCAATAATACCGAAGGCTAACCCCTTTGGATTTTTTAAATTTTTTTTATATTTTTTAGAATCTTACCAAAAAAATAAGTATGGATAGGTACCGCGTAGCCGATATAGAATACAAGCCTTATGTGCAAGAAAAATGAATTTTTAATGAGCTATTTGAAATAAAAATGAATTTTAGACGAGTTATTTGACGGAAACCTCCTTTTCGGTAATATCGAAGGCTAACCCCTTTGGATTTTCTCAAAAATTTTGATATTTTTTATAACATCCCAAAAATGAAGTTTGGATTGGTAACGCATAGCGGATAGAGAATACAAGTCTCATGTGCAAGAAAAGTGAATTTTTCACTATTTATTAACCGGGAACCCCTTGTTTCAATAATATTGAAGGCTAACCCATTTGGATTTTTCTCAAAAATTTTGATATTTTTTACAACCTTCCAAAAAATAAGTATGGATAGGTAACGCGTAGCCCATACAGAATACAAGCTTCAAGTGCAAGAAAAATGAATTTTTGACTAGTTATTTCGCAGAAAAATAAATTTTTGACAAGTTATTTAACAGAAACCTCCCTTTTCTGTAATATCAAAGGCTAACACCATTGGATTTTCTCAAAAAAATGATATTTTTCATAACCACCCAAAAAATAAGTTTGGATTGGTAACACATAGCCGATTGAGAATACAAGCCTCATGTGCAAGAAAAATGAATTTTTCACGAGTTATTAACCGGAAACCTCCCTTTTCAATAATACTGAAGGCTAACCCCTTTGGATTTTTTCTCAAAAATTTGATATTCTTTAGAATCTTACCAAACAATAAGTGTATAGGTAACGCGTAGCCGATACAGAATACAAGCCTTAATTGCAAGAAAAATGAATTTTTGATGAGTTATTCGACAGAAAAATGAATTTTTGACGAGTTATTTGACGGAAACCTCCTTTTCAATAATACCGAAGGCTAACCCCTTTGGATTTTCTAAAAATTTTTGATATTTTTTAGAATCTTACCAAAAAATAAGTATGGATAGGTAACGCGTAGCCGATATAGAATACAAGACTTATGTGCAACAAAAATGAATTTTTAAAGAGTTATTTGAAATAAAAATGAATTTTAGACGAGTTATTTGACGGAAACCTCCTTTTCGGTAATATCGAAGGCTAACCCCTTTGGATTTTCTCAAAAATTTTGATATTTTTTATAACATCCCAAAAATGAAGTTTGGATTGGTAACGCATAGCGGATAGAGAATACAAGTCTCATGTGCAAGAAAAGTGAATTTTTCACGAGTTATTAACCGGGAACCCCTTGTTTCAATAATATTGAAGGCTAACCCCTTTGGGTTTTTCTCAAAAATTTTGATATTTTTTACAACCTTCTAAAAAATAAGTATGGATAGGTAACGCGTAGCCCATACAGAATACAAGCTTCAAGTGCAAGAAAATGAATTTTTGACTAGTTATTTCACAGAAAAATAAATTTTTGACGAGTTATTTAACAGAGACATCCCTTTTCTGTAATATCAAAGGCTAACACCATTGGATTTTCTCAAAAAAATTGATATTTTCATAACCACCCAAAAATTAAGTTTGGATTGGTAACAAATAGCCGATTGAGAATACAAGACTCATGTGCAAGAAAAATGAATTTTTCACGAGTTATTAACCGGAAACCTCCCTTTTCAATAATACCGAAGGCTAACCCCTTTGGATTTTTCTCAAAAATTTGATATTCTTTAGAATCTTACCAAAAAATAAGTGGATAGGTAACGCGTAGCCGATACAGAATACAAGCCTTAATTGCAAGAAAAAATAATTTTTGATGAGTTATTCGACAGAAAAATGATTTTTTGACGAGTTATTTGACGGAAACCTCCTTTTCGGTAATATGGAAGGCTAACCCCTTTGGGTTTTCTCAAAAATTTTGATATTTTTTATAACATCCCAAAAATGAAGTTTGGATTGGTAACGCATAGCGGATAGAGAATACAAGTCTCATGTGCAAGAAAAATGAATTTTTCACGAGTTATTAACCGAGAACCTCCCTTTTCAATAATATCGAAGGCTAACCCCTTTGGATTTTTCTAAAAAATTTTGATATTTTTTACAACCTTCCAAAAAATAAGTATGGATAGGTAACGCGTAGCCGATACAGAATACAAGCCTCATGTGCAAGAAAAATGAATTTTTGACTGTTATTTCAGAGAAAAATAAATTTTTGACGAGTTATTTGACAGAAATCTCCCTTTTCTATAATATCGAAGGCTAACCCCTTTGGATTTTCTCAAAAAATTTGATATTTTTCATAACCTCCCAAAAATTAAGTTTGGATTGGTAACACGTAGCCGATTGAGAGTACAAGCCTCGTGTGCAAGAAAATTGAATTTTTCACGAGTTATTAACCGGAAACCTCCCTTTTCAATAATACTGAAGGCTAACCCCTTTGGATTTTTCTCAAAAATTTGATATTCTTTAGAATCTTACCAAAAAATAAGTGGATAGGTAACGCGTAGCCGATACAGAATACAAGCCTTAATTGCAAGAAAAATTAATTTTTGATGAGTTATTCGACAGAAAAATGAATTTTTGACGAGTTATTTGATGGAAACCTCCTTTTCGGTAATATGGAAGGCTAACCCCTTTGGGTTTTCTCAAAAATTTTGATATTTTTTATAACATCCCAAAAATGAAGTTTGGATTGGTAACGCATAGCGGATAGAGAATACAAGTCTCATGTGCAAGAAAAATGAATTTTTCACGAGTTATTAACCGGGAACCTCCCTTTTCAATAATATCGAAGGCTAACCCCTTTGGATTTTTCTCAAAAATTTTGATATTTTTTACAACCTTCCAAAAAATAAGTATGGATATGTAACGCGTAGCCGATACAGAATACAAGCCTCATGTGCAAGAAAAATGAATTTTTGACTAGTTATTTCAGAGAAAAATAAATTTTTGACGAGTTATTTGACAGAAATCTCCCTTTTCTATAATATCGAAGGCTAACCCCTTTGGATTTTCTCAAAAATTTTGATATTTTTCATAACCTCCCAAAAATTAAGTTTGGATTGGTAACACGTAGCCGATTGAGAGTACAAGCCTCGTGTGCAAGAAAAATGAATTTTTCACGAGTTATTAACCGGAAACCTCCCTTTTCAATAATACCGAAGGCTAACCCCTTTGGATTTTCTAAAAAATTTTTATATTTTTTAGAATCTTACCAAAAAATAAGTATGGATAGGTAACGCGTAGCCGATATAGAATACAAGCCTTATGTGCAAGAAAAATGAATATTTAATGAGTTATTTGAAATAAAAATGAATTTTAGACGAGTTATTTGACGGAAACCTCCTTTTCGGTAATATCGAAGGCTAACCCCTTTGGATTTTCTCAAAAATTTTGATATTTTTTATAACATCCCAAAAATGAAGTTTGGATTGGTAACGCATAGCGGATAGAGAATACAAGTCTCATGTGCAAGAAAAGTGAATTTTTCACGAGTTATTAACCGGGAACCCCTTGTTTCAATAATATTGAAGGCTAACCCCTTTGGATTTTTCTCAAAAATTTTGATATTTTTTACAACCTTCCAAAAAATAAGTATGGATAGGTAACGCGTAGCCCATACAGAATACAAGCTTCAAGTGCAAGAAAAATGAATTTTTGACTAGTTATTTCACAGAAAAAATTTTTTTTGACGAGTTATATAACAGAAACCTCCCTTTTCTGTAATATCAAAGGCTAACACCATTGGATTTTCTCAAAAAAATTGATATTTTTCATAACCACCCAAAAAATAAGTTTGGATTGGTAACACATAGCCGATTGAGAATACAAGCCTCATGTGCAAGAAAAATGAATTTTTCACGAGTTATTAACCGGAAACCTCCCTTTTCAATAATACTGAAGGCTAACACCTTTGGATTTTTCTAAAAAATTTGATATTCTTTAGAATCTTACCAAAAAATAAGTGGATAGGTAACGCTTAGCCGATACAGAATACAAGCCTTAATTGCAAGAAAAAATAATTTTTGATGAGTTATTCGACAGAAAAATGAATTTTTGACGAGTTATTTGACGGAAACCTCCTTTTCGGTAATATGGAAGGCTAACCCCTTTGGGTTTTCTCAAAAATTTTGATATTTTTTATAACATCCCAAAAATGAAGTTTGGATTGGTAACGCATAGCGGATAGAGAATACAAGTCTCATGTGCAAGAAAAATGAATTTTTCACGAGTTATTAACCGAGAACCTCCCTTTTCAATAATATCGAAGGCTAACCCCTTTGGATTTTTCTAAAAAATTTTGATATTTTTTACAACCTTCCAAAAAATAAGTATGGATAGGTAACGCGTAGCCGATACAGAATACAAGCCTCATGTGCAAGAAAAATGAATTTTTGACTAGTTATTTCAGAGAAAAATAAATTTTTGACGAGTTATTTGACAGAAATCTCCCTTTTCTATAATATCGAAGGCTAACCCCTTTGGATTTTCTCAAAAAATTTGATATTTTTCATAACCTCCCAAAAATTAAGTTTGGATTGGTAACACGTAGCCGATTGAGAGTACAAGCCTCGTGTGCAAGAAAATTGAATTTTTCACGAGTTATTAACCGGAAACCTCCCTTTTCAATAATACCGAAGGCTAACCCCTTTGGATTTTCTAAATTTTTTTTATATTTTTTAGAATCTTACCAAAAAAATAAGTATGGATAGGTACCGCGTAGCCGATATAGAATACAAGCCTTATGTGCAAGAAAAATGAATTTTTAATGAGCTATTTGAAATAAAAATGAATTTTAGACGAGTTATTTGACGGAAACCTCCTTTTCGGTAATATCGAAAGCTAACCCCTTTGAATTTTCTCAAAAATTTTGATATTTTTTATAACATCCCAAAAATGAAGTTTGGATTGGTAACGCATAGCGGATAGAGAATACAAGTCTCATGTGTAAGAAAAGTGAATTTTTCACTATTTATTAACCGGGAACCCCTTGTTTCAATAATATTGAAGGCTAACCCATTTGGATTTTTCTCAAAAATTTTGATATTTTTTACAACCTTCCAAAAAATAAGTATGGATAGGTAACGCGTAGCCCATACAGAATACAAGCTTCAAGTGCAAGAAAAATGAATTTTTGACTAGTTATTTCGCAGAAAAATAAATTTTTGACAAGTTATTTAACAGAAACCTCCCTTTTCTGTAATATCAAAGGCTAACACCATTGGATTTTCTCAAAAAAATGATATTTTTCATAACCACCCAAAAAATAAGTTTGGATTGGTAACACATAGCCGATTGAGAATACAAGCCTCATGTGCAAGAAAAATGAATTTTTCACGAGTTATTAACCGGAAACCTCCCTTTTCAATAATACTGAAGGCTAACCCCTTTGGATTTTTTCTCAAAAATTTGATATTCTTTAGAATCTTACCAAACAATAAGTGTATAGGTAACGCGTAGCCGATACAGAATACAAGCCTTAATTGCAAGAAAAATGAATTTTTGATGAGTTATTCGACAGAAAAATGAATTTTTGACGAGTTATTTGACGGAAACCTCCTTTTCAATAATACCGAAGGCTAACCCCTTTGGATTTTCTAAAAATTTTTGATATTTTTTAGAATCTTACCAAAAAATAAGTATGGATAGGTAACGCGTAGCCGATATAGAATACAAGACTTATGTGCAAGAAAAATGAATTTTTAAAGAGTTATTTGAAATAAAAATGAATTTTAGACGAGTTATTTGACGGAAACCTCCTTTTCGGTAATATCGAAGGCTAACCCCTTTGGATTTTCTCAAAAATTTTGATATTTTTTATAACATCCCAAAAATGAAGTTTGGATTGGTAACGCATAGCGGATAGAGAATACAAGTCTCATGTGCAAGAAAAGTGAATTTTTCAGGAGTTATTAACCGGGAACCCCTTGTTTCAATAATATTGAAGGCTAACCCCTTTGGGTTTTTCTCAAAAATTTTGATATTTTTTACAACCTTCTAAAAAATAAGTATGGATAGGTAACGCGTAGCCCATACAGAATACAAGCTTCAAGTGCAAGAAAAATGAATTTTTGACTAGTTATTTCACAGAAAAATAAATTTTTGACGAGTTATTTAACAGAGACATCCCTTTTCTGTAATATCAAAGGCTAACACCATTGGATTTTCTCAAAAAAATTGATATTTTCATAACCACCCAAAAATTAAGTTTGGATTGGTAACAAATAGCCGATTGAGAATACAAGACTCATGTGCAAGAAAAATGAATTTTTCACGAGTTATTAACCGGAAACCTCCCTTTTCAATAATACCGAAGGCTAACCCCTTTGGATTTTTCTCAAAAATTTGATATTCTTTAGAATCTTACCAAAAAATAAGTGGATAGGTAACGCGTAGCCGATACAGAATACAAGCCTTAATTGCAAGAAAAAATAATTTTTGATGAGTTATTCGACAGAAAAATGATTTTTTGACGAGTTATTTGACGGAAACCTCCTTTTCGGTAATATGGAAGGCTAACCCCTTTGGGTTTTCTCAAAACTTTTGATATTTTTTATAACATCCCAAAAATGAAGTTTGGATTGGTAACGCATAGCGGATAGAGAATACAAGTCTCATGTGCAAGAAAAATGAATTTTTCACGAGTTATTAACCGAGAACCTCCCTTTTCAATAATATCGAAGGCTAACCCCTTTGGATTTTTCTAAAAAATTTTGATATTTTTTACAACCTTCCAAAAAATAAGTATGGATAGGTAACGCGTAGCCGATACAGAATACAAGCCTCATGTGCAAGAAAAATGAATTTTTGACTAGTTATTTCAGAGAAAAATAAATTTTTGACGAGTTATTTGACAGAAATCTCCCTTTTCTATAATATCGAAGGCTAACCCCTTTGGATTTTCTCAAAAAATTTGATATTTTTCATAACCTCCCAAAAATTAAGTTTGGATTGGTAACACGTAGCCGATTGAGAGTACAAGCCTCGTGTGCAAGAAAATTGAATTTTTCACGAGTTATTAACCGGAAACCTCCCTTTTCAATAATACCGAAGGCTAACCCCTTTGGATTTTCTAAAATTTTTTTATATTTTTTAGAATCTTACCAAAAAAATAAGTATGGATAGGTACCCGCGTAGCCGATATAGAATACAAGCCTTATGTGCAAGAAAAATGAATTTTTAATGAGCTATTTGAAATAAAAATGAATTTTAGACGAGTTATTTGACGGAAACCTCCTTTTCGGTAATATCGAAGGCTAACCCCTTTGGATTTTCTCAAAAATTTTGATATTTTTTATAACATCCCAAAAATGAAGTTTGGATTGGTAACACATAGAGGATAGAGAATACAAGTCTCATGTGCAAGAAAAGTGAATTTTTCACGAGTTATTAACCGGGAACCCCTTGTTTCAATAATATTGAAGGCAAACCCCTTTGGATTTTTCTCAAAAATTTTGATATTTTTTACAACCTTCCAAAAAATAAGTATGGATAGGTAACGCGTAGCCCATACAGAATACAAGCTTCAAGTGCAAGAAAAATGAATTTTTGACTAGTTATTTCACAGAAAAATAAATTTTTGACGAGTTATTTAACAGAAACCTCCCTTTTCTGTAATATCAAAGGCTAACACCATTGGATTTTCTCAAAAAAATTGATATTTTTCATAACCACCCAAAAATTAAGTTTGGATTGGTAACACATAGCCGAATGAGAATACAAGACTCATGTGCAAGAAAAATGAATTTTTCATGAGTTATTAACCGAAAACCTCCCTTTTCAATAATACCGAAGGCTAACCCCTTTGGATTTTTCTCAAAAATTTGATTTTCTTTAGAATCTTACCAAAAAATAAGTGGATAGGTAACGCGTAGCCGATACAGAACACAAGCCTTAATTGCAAGAAAAATGAATTTTTGATGAGTTATTCGACAGAAAAATGAATTTTTGACGAGTTATTTCACGGAAACCTCCTTTTCGGTAATATGGAAGGCTAACCCCTTTGAGTTTTCTCAAAAATTTTGATATTTTTTATAACATCCCAAAAATGAAGTTTGGATTGGTAACGCATAGCGGATAGAGAATACAAGTCTCATGTGCAAGAAAAGTGAATTTTTCACGAGTTATTAACTGGGAATCTCCCTTTTCAATAATATCGAAGGCTAACCCCTTTGGATTTTTCTCAAAAATTTTGATATTTTTTACAACCTTCCAAAAAATAAGTATGGATAGGTAACGAGTAGCCGATACAGAATACAAGCCTTATGTCCTAGAAAAATGAATTTTTGACTAGTTATTTCAGAGAAAAATAAATTTTTGACAAGTTATTTGACAGAAATCTCCCTTTTCTATAATATCGAAGGCTAACCCCTTTGGATTTTCTCAAAAAATTTGATATTTTTCATAACCTCCCAAAAATTAAGTTTGGATTGGTAACACGTAGCCGATTGAGAGTACAAGCCTCGTGTGCAAGAAAAATGAATTTTTCACGAGTTATTAACCGGAAACCTCCCTTTTCAATAATACCGAAGGCTAACCCCTTTGGATTTTCTAAAATTTTTTGATATTTTTTAGAATCTTACCAAAAAATAAGTATGGATAGGTAACGCGTAGCCGATATAGAATACAAGCCTTGTGTGCAAGAAAAATGAATTTTAACGAGTTATTTGAAATAAAAATGAATTTTAGACGAGTTATTTGACGGAAACCTCCTTTTCGGTAATATCGAAGGCTAACCCCTTTGGATTTTCTCAAAAATTTTGATATTTTTTTATAACATCCCAAAAATGAAGTTTGGATGGTAACGCATAGCGGATAGAGAATACAAGTCTCATGTGCAAGAAAAGTGAATTTTTCACGAGTTATTAACCGGGAACCCCTTGTTTTCAATAATATTGAAGTCTAACCCCTTTGGATTTTTCTCAAAAGTTTTGATATTTTTTACAACCTTCCAAAAAATAAGTATGGATAGGTAACGCGTAGCCCATACAGAATACAAGCTTCAAGTGCAAGAAAAAATGAATTTTTGACTAGTTATTTCACAGAAAAATAAATTTTTGACGAGTTATTTAACAGAAACCTCCCTTTTCTGGAATATCAAAGGCTAACACCATTGGATTTTCACAAAAAAATTGATATTTTTCATAACCACCCAAAAATTAAGTTTGGATTGGTAACACATAGCCGATTGAGAATACGAGCCTCATGTGCAAGAAAAATGAATTTTTCACGAGTTATTAACCGGAAACCTCCCTTTTCAATAATACTGAAGGCTAACCCCTTTGGATTTTTCTCAAAAATTTGATATTCTTTAGAATCTTACCAAAAAATAATTGGATAGGTAACGCGTAGCCGATACAGAATACAAGCCTTAATTGCAAGAAAAATGAATTTTTGATGAGTTATTCGACAGAAAAATGAATTTTTTGTCGAGTTATTTGACGGAAACCTCCTTTTCGGTAATATGGAAGGCTAGCCCCTTTGGGTTTTCTCAAAAATTTTGATATTTTTTATAACATCCCAAAAAAGAAGTTTGGATTGGTAACGCATAGCGGATAGAGAATACAAGTCTCATGTGCAAGAAAAATGAATTTTTCACGAGTTATTAACCGGGAACCTCCCTTTTCAATAATATCGAAGGCTAACCCCTTTGGATTTTTCTCAAAATTTTGATATTTTTACAACCTTCCAAAAAATAAGTATGAATAGGTAACGAGTAGCCGATACAGAATACAAGCCTCATGTGCAAGAAAAATGAATTTTTGACTAATTATTTCAGAGAAAAATAAATTTTTGACGAAGTTATTTGACAGAAATCTCCCTTTTCTATAATATCGAAGGCTAACCCCTTTGGATTTTCTCAAAAAATTTGATATTTTTCATAACCTCCCAAAAATTAAGTTTGGATTGGTAACACGTAGCCGATTGAGAGTACAAGCCTCGTGTGCAAAGAAAATGAATTTTTCACGAGTTATTAACCGGAAACCTCCCTTTTCAATAATACCGAAGGCTAACCCCTTTGGATTTTCTAAAAATTTTTGATATTTTTTAGAATCTTACCAAAAAATAAGTATGGATAGGTAACGCGTAGCCGATATAGAATACAAGCCTTATGTGCAAGAAAAATGAATTTTTAACGAGTTATTTGAAATAAAAATGAATTTTAGACGAGTTATTTGATGGAAACCTCCTTTTCGGTAATATCGAAGGCTAACCCCTTTGGATTTTCCTCAAAAATTTTGATATTTTTTATAACATCCCAAAAATGAAGTTTGGATTGGTAACACATAGAGGATAGAGAATACAAGTCTCATGTGCAAGAAAAGTGAATTTTTCACGAGTTATTAACCGGGAACCCCTTGTTTCAATAATATTGAAGGCTAACCCCTTTGGGTTTTTCTCAAAAATTTTGATATTTTTTACAACCTTCTAAAAAATAAGTATGGATAGGTAACGCGTAGCCCATACAGAATACAAGCTTCAAGTGCAAGAAAAATGAATTTTTGACTAGTTATTTCACAGAAAAATAAATTTTTGACGAGTTATTTAACAGAGACATCCCTTTTCTGTAATATCAAAGGCTAACACCATTGGATTTTCTCAAAAAAATTGATATTTTCATAACCACCCAAAAATTAAGTTTGGATTGGTAACAAATAGCCGATTGAGAATACAAGACTCATGTGCAAGAAAAATGAATTTTTCACGAGTTATTAACCGGAAACCTCCCTTTTCAATAATACCGAAGGCTAACCCCTTTGGATTTTTCTCAAAAATTTGATATTCTTTAGAATCTTACCAAAAAATAAGTGGATAGGTAACGCGTAGCCGATACAGAATACAAGCCTTAATTGCAAGAAAAAATAATTTTTGATGAGTTATTCGACAGAAAAATGATTTTTTGACGAGTTATTTGACGGAAACCTCCTTTTCGGTAATATGGAAGGCTAACCCCTTTGGGTTTTCTCAAAAATTTTGATATTTTTTATAACATCCCAAAAATGAAGTTTGGATTGGTAACGCATAGCGGATAGAGAATACAAGTCTCATGTGCAAGAAAAATGAATTTTTCACGAGTTATTAACCGAGAACCTCCCTTTTCAATAATATCGAAGGCTAACCCCTTTGGATTTTTCTAAAAAATTTTGATATTTTTTACAACCTTCCAAAAAATAAGTATGGATAGGTAACGCGTAGCCGATACAGAATACAAGCCTCATGTGCAAGAAAAATGAATTTTTGACTAGTTATTTCAGAGAAAAATAAATTTTTGACGAGTTATTTGACAGAAATCTCCCTTTTCTATAATATCGAAGGCTAACCCCTTTGGATTTTCTCAAAAAATTTGATATTTTTCATAACCTCCCAAAAATTAAGTTTGGATTGGTAACACGTAGCCGATTGAGAGTACAAGCCTCGTGTGCAAGAAAATTGAATTTTTCACGAGTTATTAACCGGAAACCTCCCTTTTCAATAATACTGAAGGCTAACCCCTTTGGATTTTTCTCAAAAATTTGATATTCTTTAGAATCTTACCAAAAAATAAGTGGATAGGTAACGCGTAGCCGATACAGAATACAAGCCTTAATTGCAAGAAAAATTAATTTTTGATGAGTTATTCGACAGAAAAATGAATTTTTGACGAGTTATTTGATGGAAACCTCCTTTTCGGTAATATGGAAGGCTAACCCCTTTGGGTTTTCTCAAAAATTTTGATATTTTTTATAACATCCCAAAAATGAAGTTTGGATTGGTAACGCATAGCGGATAGAGAATACAAGTCTCATGTGCAAGAAAAATGAATTTTTCACGAGTTATTAACCGGGAACCTCCCTTTTCAATAATATCGAAGGCTAACCCCTTTGGATTTTTCTCAAAAATTTTGATATTTTTTACAACCTTCCAAAAAATAAGTATGGATATGTAACGCGTAGCCGATACAGAATACAAGCCTCATGTGCAAGAAAAATGAATTTTTGACTAGTTATTTCAGAGAAAAATAAATTTTTGACGAGTTATTTGACAGAAATCTCCCTTTTCTATAATATCGAAGGCTAACCCCTTTGGATTTTCTCAAAAATTTTGATATTTTTCATAACCTCCCAAAAATTAAGTTTGGATTGGTAACACGTAGCCGATTGAGAGTACAAGCCTCGTGTGCAAGAAAAATGAATTTTTCACGAGTTATTAACCGGAAACCTCCCTTTTCAATAATACCGAAGGCTAACCCCTTTGGATTTTCTAAAAATTTTTTATATTTTTTAGAATCTTACCAAAAAATAAGTATGGATAGGTAACGCGTAGCCGATATAGAATACAAGCCTTATGTGCAAGAAAAATGAATATTTAATGAGTTATTTGAAATAAAAATGAATTTTAGACGAGTTATTTGACGGAAACCTCCTTTTCGGTAATATCGAAGGCTAACCCCTTTGGATTTTCTCAAAAATTTTGATATTTTTTATAACATCCCAAAAATGAAGTTTGGATTGGTAACGCATAGCGGATAGAGAATACAAGTCTCATGTGCAAGAAAAGTGAATTTTTCACGAGTTATTAACCGGGAACCCCTTGTTTCAATAATATTGAAGGCTAACCCCTTTGGATTTTTCTCAAAAATTTTGATATTTTTTACAACCTTCCAAAAAATAAGTATGGATAGGTAACGCGTAGCCCATACAGAATACAAGCTTCAAGTGCAAGAAAAATGAATTTTTGACTAGTTATTTCACAGAAAAAAATTTTTTTGACGAGTTATATAACAGAAACCTCCCTTTTCTGTAATATCAAAGGCTAACACCATTGGATTTTCTCAAAAAAATTGATATTTTTCATAACCACCCAAAAAATAAGTTTGGATTGGTAACACATAGCCGATTGAGAATACAAGCCTCATGTGCAAGAAAAATGAATTTTTCACGAGTTATTAACCGGAAACCTCCCTTTTCAATAATACTGAAGGCTAACCCCTTTGGATTTTTCTAAAAAATTTGATATTCTTTAGAATCTTACCAAAAAATAAGTGGATAGGTAACGCGTAGCCGATACAGAATACAAGCCTTAATTGCAAGAAAAAATAATTTTTGATGAGTTATTCGACAGAAAAATGAATTTTTGACGAGTTATTTGACGGAAACCTCCTTTTCGGTAATATGGAAGGCTAGCCCCTTTGGGTTTTCTCAAAAATTTTGATATTTTTTATAACATCCCAAAAAAGAAGTTTGGATTGGTAACGCATAGCGGATAGAGAATACAAGTCTCATGTGCAAGAAAAATGAATTTTTCACGAGTTATTAACCGGGAACCTCCCTTTTCAATAATATCGAAGGCTAACCCCTTTGGATTTTTCTCAAAAATTTTGATATTTTTTACAACCTTCCAAAAAATAAGTATGAATAGGTAACGAGTAGCCGATACAGAATACAAGCCTCATGTGCAAGAAAAATGAATTTTTGACTAATTATTTCAGAGAAAAATAAATTTTTGACGAGTTATTTGACAGAAATCTCCCTTTTCTATAATATCGAAGGCTAACCCCTTTGGATTTTCTCAAAAAATTTGATATTTTTCATAACCTCCCAAAAATTAAGTTTGGATTGGTAACACGTAGCCGATTGAGAGTACAAGCCTCGTGTGCAAGAAAAATGAATTTTTCACGAGTTATTAACCGGAAACCTCCCTTTTCAATAATACCGAAGGCTAACCCCTTTGGATTTTCTAAAAATTTTTGATATTTTTTAGAATCTTACCAAAAAATAAGTATGGATAGGTAACGCGTAGCCGATATAGAATACAAGCCTTATGTGCAAGAAAAATGAATTTTTAACGAGTTATTTGAAATAAAAATGAATTTTAGACGAGTTATTTGATGGAAACCTCCTTTTCGGTAATATCGAAGGCTAACCCCTTTGGATTTTCTCAAAAATTTTGATATTTTTTATAACATCCCAAAAATGAAGTTTGGATTGGTAACACATAGAGGATAGAGAATACAAGTCTCATGTGCAAGAAAAGTGAATTTTTCACGAGTTATTAACCGGGAACCCCTTGTTTCAATAATATTGAAGGCTAACCCCTTTGGGTTTTTCTCAAAAATTTTGATATTTTTTACAACCTTCTAAAAAATAAGTATGGATAGGTAACGCGTAGCCCATACAGAATACAAGCTTCAAGTGCAAGAAAAATGAATTTTTGACTAGTTATTTCACAGAAAAATAAATTTTTGACGAGTTATTTAACAGAGACATCCCTTTTCTGTAATATCAAAGGCTAACACCATTGGATTTTCTCAAAAAAATTGATATTTTCATAACCACCCAAAAATTAAGTTTGGATTGGTAACAAATAGCCGATTGAGAATACAAGACTCATGTGCAAGAAAAATGAATTTTTCACGAGTTATTAACCGGAAACCTCCCTTTTCAATAATACCGAAGGCTAACCCCTTTGGATTTTTCTCAAAAATTTGATATTCTTTAGAATCTTACCAAAAAATAAGTGGATAGGTAACGCGTAGCCGATACAGAATACAAGCCTTAATTGCAAGAAAAAATAATTTTTGATGAGTTATTCGACAGAAAAATGATTTTTTGACGAGTTATTTGACGGAAACCTCCTTTTCGGTAATATGGAAGGCTAACCCCTTTGGGTTTTCTCAAAAATTTTGATATTTTTTATAACATCCCAAAAATGAAGTTTGGATTGGTAACGCATAGCGGATAGAGAATACAAGTCTCATGTGCAAGAAAAATGAATTTTTCACGAGTTATTAACCGAGAACCTCCCTTTTCAATAATATCGAAGGCTAACCCCTTTGGATTTTTCTAAAAAATTTTGATATTTTTTACAACCTTCCAAAAAATAAGTATGGATAGGTAACGCGTAGCCGATACAGAATACAAGCCTCATGTGCAAGAAAAATGAATTTTTGACTAGTTATTTCAGAGAAAAATAAATTTTTGACGAGTTATTTGACAGAAATCTCCCTTTTCTATAATATCGAAGGCTAACCCCTTTGGATTTTCTCAAAAAATTTGATATTTTTCATAACCTCCCAAAAATTAAGTTTGGATTGGTAACACGTAGCCGATTGAGAGTACAAGCCTCGTGTGCAAGAAAATTGAATTTTTCACGAGTTATTAACCGGAAACCTCCCTTTTCAATAATACTGAAGGCTAACCCCTTTGGATTTTTCTCAAAAATTTGATATTCTTTAGAATCTTACCAAAAAATAAGTGGATAGGTAACGCGTAGCCGATACAGAATACAAGCCTTAATTGCAAGAAAAATTAATTTTTGATGAGTTATTCGACAGAAAAATGAATTTTTGACGAGTTATTTGATGGAAACCTCCTTTTCGGTAATATGGAAGGCTAACCCCTTTGGGTTTTCTCAAAAATTTTGATATTTTTTATAACATCCCAAAAATGAAGTTTGGATTGGTAACGCATAGCGGATAGAGAATACAAGTCTCATGTGCAAGAAAAATGAATTTTTCACGAGTTATTAACCGGGAACCTCCCTTTTCAATAATATCGAAGGCTAACCCCTTTGGATTTTTCTCAAAAATTTTGATATTTTTTACAACCTTCCAAAAAATAAGTATGGATATGTAACGCGTAGCCGATACAGAATACAAGCCTCATGTGCAAGAAAAATGAATTTTTGACTAGTTATTTCAGAGAAAAATAAATTTTTGACGAGTTATTTGACAGAAATCTCCCTTTTCTATAATATCGAAGGCTAACCCCTTTGGATTTTCTCAAAAATTTTGATATTTTTCATAACCTCCCAAAAATTAAGTTTGGATTGGTAACACGTAGCCGATTGAGAGTACAAGCCTCGTGTGCAAGAAAAATGAATTTTTCACGAGTTATTAACCGGAAACCTCCCTTTTCAATAATACCGAAGGCTAACCCCTTTGGATTTTCTAAAAATTTTTTATATTTTTTAGAATCTTACCAAAAAATAAGTATGGATAGGTAACGCGTAGCCGATATAGAATACAAGCCTTATGTGCAAGAAAAATGAATATTTAATGAGTTATTTGAAATAAAAATGAATTTTAGACGAGTTATTTGACGGAAACCTCCTTTTCGGTAATATCGAAGGCTAACCCCTTTGGATTTTCTCAAAAATTTTGATATTTTTTATAACATCCCAAAAATGAAGTTTGGATTGGTAACGCATAGCGGATAGAGAATACAAGTCTCATGTGCAAGAAAAGTGAATTTTTCACGAGTTATTAACCGGGAACCCCTTGTTTCAATAATATTGAAGGCTAACCCCTTTGGATTTTTCTCAAAAATTTTGATATTTTTTACAACCTTCCAAAAAATAAGTATGGATAGGTAACGCGTAGCCCATACAGAATACAAGCTTCAAGTGCAAGAAAAATGAATTTTTGACTAGTTATTTCACAGAAAAAATTTTTTTTGACGAGTTATATAACAGAAACCTCCCTTTTCTGTAATATCAAAGGCTAACACCATTGGATTTTCTCAAAAAAATTGATATTTTTCATAACCACCCAAAAAATAAGTTTGGATTGGTAACACATAGCCGATTGAGAATACAAGCCTCATGTGCAAGAAAAATGAATTTTTCACGAGTTATTAACCGGAAACCTCCCTTTTCAATAATACTGAAGGCTAACCCCTTTGGATTTTTCTAAAAAATTTGATATTCTTTAGAATCTTACCAAAAAATAAGTGGATAGGTAACGCGTAGCCGATACAGAATACAAGCCTTAATTGCAAGAAAAAATAATTTTTGATGAGTTATTCGACAGAAAAATGAATTTTTGACGAGTTATTTGACGGAAACCTCCTTTTCGGTAATATGGAAGGCTAACCCCTTTGGGTTTTCTCAAAAATTTTGATATTTTTTATAACATCCCAAAAATGAAGTTTGGATTGGTAACGCATAGCGGATAGAGAATACAAGTCTCATGTGCAAGAAAAATGAATTTTTCACGAGTTATTAACCGAGAACCTCCCTTTTCAATAATATCGAAGGCTAACCCCTTTGGATTTTTCTAAAAAATTTTGATATTTTTTACAACCTTCCAAAAAATAAGTATGGATAGGTAACGCGTAGCCGATACAGAATACAAGCCTCATGTGCAAGAAAAATGAATTTTTGACTAGTTATTTCAGAGAAAAATAAATTTTTGACGAGTTATTTGACAGAAATCTCCCTTTTCTATAATATCGAAGGCTAACCCCTTTGGATTTTCTCAAAAAATTTGATATTTTTCATAACCTCCCAAAAATTAAGTTTGGATTGGTAACACGTAGCCGATTGAGAGTACAAGCCTCGTGTGCAAGAAAATTGAATTTTTCACGAGTTATTAACCGGAAACCTCCCTTTTCAATAATACCGAAGGCTAACCCCTTTGGATTTTCTAAATTTTTTTTTATATTTTTTAGAATCTTACCAAAAAAATAAGTATGGATAGGTACCGCGTAGCCGATATAGAATACAAGCCTTATGTGCAAGAAAAATGAATTTTTAATGAGCTATTTGAAATAAAAATGAATTTTAGACGAGTTATTTGACGGAAACCTCCTTTTCGGTAATATCGAAAGCTAACCCCTTTGGATTTTCTCAAAAATTTTGA
Organism: Neostapfia colusana; assembly: GCA_030760725.1. Lineage (NCBI taxonomy): Eukaryota > Viridiplantae > Streptophyta > Magnoliopsida > Poales > Poaceae > Neostapfia > Neostapfia colusana. The sequence continues at coordinate 111,349 of JASWHV010000210.1, forward strand.
TATTTTTTATAACATCCCAAAAATGAAGTTTGGATTGGTAACGCATAGCGGATAGAGAATACAAGTCTCATGTGTAAGAAAAGTGAATTTTTCACTATTTATTAACCGGGAACCCCTTGTTTCAATAATATTGAAGGCTAACCCATTTGGATTTTTCTCAAAAATTTTGATATTTTTTACAACCTTCCAAAAAATAAGTATGGATAGGTAACGCGTAGCCCATACAGAATACAAGCTTCAAGTGCAAGAAAAATGAATTTTTGACTAGTTATTTCGCAGAAAAATAAATTTTTGACAAGTTATTTAACAGAAACCTCCCTTTTCTGTAATATCAAAGGCTAACACCATTGGATTTTCTCAAAAAAATGATATTTTTCATAACCACCCAAAAAATAAGTTTGGATTGGTAACACATAGCCGATTGAGAATACAAGCCTCATGTGCAAGAAAAATGAATTTTTCACGAGTTATTAACCGGAAACCTCCCTTTTCAATAATACTGAAGGCTAACCCCTTTGGATTTTTTCTCAAAAATTTGATATTCTTTAGAATCTTACCAAACAATAAGTGTATAGGTAACGCGTAGCCGATACAGAATACAAGCCTTAATTGCAAGAAAAATGAATTTTTGATGAGTTATTCGACAGAAAAATGAATTTTTGACGAGTTATTTGACGGAAACCTCCTTTTCAATAATACCGAAGGCTAACCCCTTTGGATTTTCTAAAAATTTTTGATATTTTTTAGAATCTTACCAAAAAATAAGTATGGATAGGTAACGCGTAGCCGATATAGAATACAAGACTTATGTGCAAGAAAAATGAATTTTTAAAGAGTTATTTGAAATAAAAATGAATTTTAGACGAGTTATTTGACGGAAACCTCCTTTTCGGTAATATCGAAGGCTAACCCCTTTGGATTTTCTCAAAAATTTTGATATTTTTTATAACATCCCAAAAATGAAGTTTGGATTGGTAACGCATAGCGGATAGAGAATACAAGTCTCATGTGCAAGAAAAGTGAATTTTTCAGGAGTTATTAACCGGGAACCCCTTGTTTCAATAATATTGAAGGCTAACCCCTTTGGGTTTTTCTCAAAAATTTTGATATTTTTTACAACCTTCTAAAAAATAAGTATGGATAGGTAACGCGTAGCCCATACAGAATACAAGCTTCAAGTGCAAGAAAAATGAATTTTTGACTAGTTATTTCACAGAAAAATAAATTTTTGACGAGTTATTTAACAGAGACATCCCTTTTCTGTAATATCAAAGGCTAACACCATTGGATTTTCTCAAAAAAATTGATATTTTCATAACCACCCAAAAATTAAGTTTGGATTGGTAACAAATAGCCGATTGAGAATACAAGACTCATGTGCAAGAAAAATGAATTTTTCACGAGTTATTAACCGGAAACCTCCCTTTTCAATAATACCGAAGGCTAACCCCTTTGGATTTTTCTCAAAAATTTGATATTCTTTAGAATCTTACCAAAAAATAAGTGGATAGGTAACGCGTAGCCGATACAGAATACAAGCCTTAATTGCAAGAAAAAATAATTTTTGATGAGTTATTCGACAGAAAAATGATTTTTTGACGAGTTATTTGACGGAAACCTCCTTTTCGGTAATATGGAAGGCTAACCCCTTTGGGTTTTCTCAAAACTTTTGATATTTTTTATAACATCCCAAAAATGAAGTTTGGATTGGTAACGCATAGCGGATAGAGAATACAAGTCTCATGTGCAAGAAAAATGAATTTTTCACGAGTTATTAACCGAGAACCTCCCTTTTCAATAATATCGAAGGCTAACCCCTTTGGATTTTTCTAAAAAATTTTGATATTTTTTACAACCTTCCAAAAAATAAGTATGGATAGGTAACGCGTAGCCGATACAGAATACAAGCCTCATGTGCAAGAAAAATGAATTTTTGACTAGTTATTTCAGAGAAAAATAAATTTTTGACGAGTTATTTGACAGAAATCTCCCTTTTCTATAATATCGAAGGCTAACCCCTTTGGATTTTCTCAAAAAATTTGATATTTTTCATAACCTCCCAAAAATTAAGTTTGGATTGGTAACACGTAGCCGATTGAGAGTACAAGCCTCGTGTGCAAGAAAATTGAATTTTTCACGAGTTATTAACCGGAAACCTCCCTTTTCAATAATACCGAAGGCTAACCCCTTTGGATTTTCTAAAATTTTTTTATATTTTTTAGAATCTTACCAAAAAAATAAGTATGGATAGGTACCGCGTAGCCGATATAGAATACAAGCCTTATGTGCAAGAAAAATGAATTTTTAATGAGCTATTTGAAATAAAAATGAATTTTAGACGAGTTATTTGACGGAAACCTCCTTTTCGGTAATATCGAAGGCTAACCCCTTTGGATTTTCTCAAAAATTTTGATATTTTTTATAACATCCCAAAAATGAAGTTTGGATTGGTAACACATAGAGGATAGAGAATACAAGTCTCATGTGCAAGAAAAGTGAATTTTTCACGAGTTATTAACCGGGAACCCCTTGTTTCAATAATATTGAAGGCAAACCCCTTTGGATTTTTCTCAAAAATTTTGATATTTTTTACAACCTTCCAAAAAATAAGTATGGATAGGTAACGCGTAGCCCATACAGAATACAAGCTTCAAGTGCAAGAAAAATGAATTTTTGACTAGTTATTTCACAGAAAAATAAATTTTTGACGAGTTATTTAACAGAAACCTCCCTTTTCTGTAATATCAAAGGCTAACACCATTGGATTTTCTCAAAAAAATTGATATTTTTCATAACCACCCAAAAATTAAGTTTGGATTGGTAACACATAGCCGAATGAGAATACAAGACTCATGTGCAAGAAAAATGAATTTTTCACGAGTTATTAACCGAAAACCTCCCTTTTCAATAATACCGAAGGCTAACCCCTTTGGATTTTTCTCAAAAATTTGATTTTCTTTAGAATCTTACCAAAAAATAAGTGGATAGGTAACGCGTAGCCGATACAGAACACAAGCCTTAATTGCAAGAAAAATGAATTTTTGATGAGTTATTCGACAGAAAAATGAATTTTTGACGAGTTATTTCACGGAAACCTCCTTTTCGGTAATATGGAAGGCTAACCCCTTTGAGTTTTCTCAAAAATTTTGATATTTTTTATAACATCCCAAAAATGAAGTTTGGATTGGTAACGCATAGCGGATAGAGAATACAAGTCTCATGTGCAAGAAAAGTGAATTTTTCACGAGTTATTAACTGGGAATCTCCCTTTTCAATAATATCGAAGGCTAACCCCTTTGGATTTTTCTCAAAAATTTTGATATTTTTTACAACCTTCCAAAAAATAAGTATGGATAGGTAACGAGTAGCCGATACAGAATACAAGCCTTATGTCCTAGAAAAATGAATTTTTGACTAGTTATTTCAGAGAAAAATAAATTTTTGACAAGTTATTTGACAGAAATCTCCCTTTTCTATAATATCGAAGGCTAACCCCTTTGGATTTTCTCAAAAAATTTGATATTTTTCATAACCTCCCAAAAATTAAGTTTGGATTGGTAACACGTAGCCGATTGAGAGTACAAGCCTCGTGTGCAAGAAAAATGAATTTTTCACGAGTTATTAACCGGAAACCTCCCTTTTCAATAATACCGAAGGCTAACCCCTTTGGATTTTCTAAAATTTTTTGATATTTTTTAGAATCTTACCAAAAAATAAGTATGGATAGGTAACGCGTAGCCGATATAGAATACAAGCCTTGTGTGCAAGAAAAATGAATTTTAACGAGTTATTTGAAATAAAAATGAATTTTAGACGAGTTATTTGACGGAAACCTCCTTTTCGGTAATATCGAAGGCTAACCCCTTTGGATTTTCTCAAAAATTTTGATATTTTTTATAACATCCCAAAAATGAAGTTTGGATTGGTAACGCATAGCGGATAGAGAATACAAGTCTCATGTGCAAGAAAAGTGAATTTTTCACGAGTTATTAACCGGGAACCCCTTGTTTCAATAATATTGAAGTCTAACCCCTTTGGATTTTTCTCAAAAGTTTTGATATTTTTTACAACCTTCCAAAAAATAAGTATGGATAGGTAACGCGTAGCCCATACAGAATACAAGCTTCAAGTGCAAGAAAAATGAATTTTTGACTAGTTATTTCACAGAAAAATAAATTTTTGACGAGTTATTTAACAGAAACCTCCCTTTTCTGGAATATCAAAGGCTAACACCATTGGATTTTCACAAAAAAATTGATATTTTTCATAACCACCCAAAAATTAAGTTTGGATTGGTAACACATAGCCGATTGAGAATACGAGCCTCATGTGCAAGAAAAATGAATTTTTCACGAGTTATTAACCGGAAACCTCCCTTTTCAATAATACTGAAGGCTAACCCCTTTGGATTTTTCTCAAAAATTTGATATTCTTTAGAATCTTACCAAAAAATAATTGGATAGGTAACGCGTAGCCGATACAGAATACAAGCCTTAATTGCAAGAAAAATGAATTTTTGATGAGTTATTCGACAGAAAAATGAATTTTTGTCGAGTTATTTGACGGAAACCTCCTTTTCGGTAATATGGAAGGCTAGCCCCTTTGGGTTTTCTCAAAAATTTTGATATTTTTTATAACATCCCAAAAAAGAAGTTTGGATTGGTAACGCATAGCGGATAGAGAATACAAGTCTCATGTGCAAGAAAAATGAATTTTTCACGAGTTATTAACCGGGAACCTCCCTTTTCAATAATATCGAAGGCTAACCCCTTTGGATTTTTCTCAAAAATTTTGATATTTTTTACAACCTTCCAAAAAATAAGTATGAATAGGTAACGAGTAGCCGATACAGAATACAAGCCTCATGTGCAAGAAAAATGAATTTTTGACTAGTTATTTCAGAGAAAAATAAATTTTTGACGAGTTATTTGACAGAAATCTCCCTTTTCTATAATATCGAAGGCTAACCCCTTTGGATTTTCTCAAAAAATTTGATATTTTTCATAACCTCCCAAAAATTAAGTTTGGATTGGTAACACGTAGCCGATTGAGAGTACAAGCCTCGTGTGCAAGAAAAATGAATTTTTCACGAGTTATTAACCGGAAACCTCCCTTTTCAATAATACCGAAGGCTAACCCCTTTGGATTTTCTAAAAATTTTTGATATTTTTTAGAATCTTACCAAAAAATAAGTATGGATAGGTAACGCGTAGCCGATATAGAATACAAGCCTTATGTGCAAGAAAAATGAATTTTTAACGAGTTATTTGAAATAAAAATGAATTTTAGACGAGTTATTTGATGGAAACCTCCTTTTCGGTAATATCGAAGGCTAACCCCTTTGGATTTTCTCAAAAATTTTGATATTTTTTATAACATCCCAAAAATGAAGTTTGGATTGGTAACACATAGAGGATAGAGAATACAAGTCTCATGTGCAAGAAAAGTGAATTTTTCACGAGTTATTAACCGGGAACCCCTTGTTTCAATAATATTGAAGGCAAACCCCTTTGGATTTTTCTCAAAAATTTTGATATTTTTTACAACCTTCCAAAAAAAAGTATGGATAGGTAACGCGTAGCCCATACAGAATACAAGCTTCAAGTGCAAGAAAAATGAATTTTTGACTAGTTATTTCACAGAAAAATAAATTTTTGACGAGTTATTTAACAGAAACCTCCCTTTTCTGTAATATCAAAGGCTAACACCATTGGGTTTTCTCAAAAAAATTGATATTTTTCATAACCACCCAAAAATTAAGTTTGGATTGGTAACACATAGCCGAATGAGAATACAAGACTCATGTGCAAAAAAAATGAATTTTTCACGAGTTATTAACCGGAAACCTCCCTTTTCAATAATACCGAAGGCTAACCCCTTTGGATTTTTCTCAAAAATTTGATTTTCTTTAGAATCTTACCAAAAAATAAGTGGATAGGTAACGCGTAGCCGATACAGAATACAAGCCTTAATTGCAAGAAAAATGAATTTTTGATGAGTTATTCGACAGAAAAATGAATTTTTGACGAGTTATTTCACGGAAACCTCCTTTTCGGTAATATGGAAGGCTAAACCCTTTGAGTTTTCTCAAAAATTTTGATATTTTTTATAACATCCCAAAAATGAAGTTTGGATTGGTAACGCATAGCGGATAGAGAATACAAGTCTCATGTGCAAGAAAAATGAATTTTCCACGAGTTATTAACCGGGAACCTCCCTTTTCAATAATATCGAAGGCTAACTTCTTTGGATTTTTCTCAAAAATTTTGATATTTTTTACAACCTTCCAAAAAATAAGTATGGATAGGTAACGCGTAGCCGATACAGAATACAAGCCTTATGTGCAAGAAAAATGAATTTTTGACTAGTTATTTCAGAGAAAAATAAATTTTTGACGAGTTATTTGACAGAAATCTCCCTTTTCTATAATATCGAAGGCTAACCCCTTTGGATTTTGTCAAAAAATTTGATATTTTTCATAACCTCCCAAAAATTAAGTTTGGATTGGTAACACGTAGCCGATTGAGAGTACAAGCCTCGTGTGCAAGAAAAATGAATTTTTCACGAGTTATTAACCGGAAACCTCCCTTTTCAATAATACCGAAGGCTAACCCCTTTGGATTTTCTAAAATTTTTTGATATTTTTTAGAATCTTACCAAAAAATAAGTATGGATAGGTAACGCGTAGCCGATATAGAATACAAGCCTTGTGTGCAAGAAAAATGAATTTTTAACGAGTTATTTGAAATAAAAATGAATTTTAGACGAGTTATTTGACGGAAACCTCCTTTTCGGTAATATCGAAGGCTAACCCCTTTGGATTTTCTCAAAAATTTTGATATTTTTTATAACATCCCAAAAATGAAGTTTGGATTGGTAACGCATAGCGGATAGAGAATACAAGTCTCATGTGCAAGAAAAGTGAATTTTTCACGAGTTATTAACCGGGAACCCCTTGTTTCAATAATATTGAAGTCTAACCCCTTTGGATTTTTCTCAAAAGTTTTGATATTTTTTACAACCTTCCAAAAAATAAGTATGGATAGGTAACGCGTAGCCCATACAGAATACAAGCTTCAAGTGCAAGAAAAATGAATTTTTGACTAGTTATTTCACAGAAAAATAAATTTTTGACGAGTTATTTAACAGAAACCTCCCTTTTCTGGAATATCAAAGGCTAACACCATTGGATTTTCTCAAAAAAATTGATATTTTCATAACCACCCAAAAATTAAGTTTGGATTGGTAACACATAGCCGATTGAGAATACGAGCCTCATGTGCAAGAAAAATGAATTTTTCACGAGTTATTAACCGGAAACCTCCCTTTTCAATAATACTGAAGGCTAACCCCTTTGGATTTTTCTCAAAAATTTGATATTCTTTAGAATCTTACCAAAAAATAAGTGGATAGGTAACGCGTAGCCGATACAGAATACAAGCCTTAATTGCAAGAAAAATGAATTTTCGATGAGTTATTCGACAGAAAAATGAATTTTTGTCGAGTTATTTGACGGAAACCTCCTTTTCGGTAATATGGAAGGCTAGCCCCTTTGGGTTTTCTCAAAAATTTTGATATTTTTTATAACATCCCAAAAAAGAAGTTTGGATTGGTAACGCATAGCGGATAGAGAATACAAGTCTCATGTGCAAGAAAAATGAATTTTTCACGAGTTATTAACCGGGAACCTCCCTTTTCAATAATATCGAAGGCTAACCCCTTTGGATTTTTCTCAAAAATTTTGATATTTTTTACAACCTTCCAAAAAATAAGTATGAATAGGTAACGAGTAGCCGATACAGAATACAAGCCTCATGTGCAAGAAAAATGAATTTTTGACTAGTTATTTCAGAGAAAAATAAATTTTTGACGAGTTATTTGACAGAAATCTCCGTTTTCTATAATATCGAAGGCTAACCCCTTTGGATTTTCTCAAAAAATTTGATATTTTTCATAACCTCCCAAAAATTAAGTTTGGATTGGTAACACGTAGCCGATTGAGAGTACAAGCCTCGTGTGCAAGAAAAATGAATTTTTCACGAGTTATTAACCGGAAACCTCCCTTTTCATTAATACCGAAGGCTAACCCCTTTGGATTTTCTAAAACTTTTTTATATTTTTTAGAATCTTACCAAAAAATAAGTATGGATAGGTAACGCGTAGCCGATATAGAAAAATTAAGCCTTATGTGGAAGAAAAATGGATTTTTAACGAGTTATTTGAAATAAAAATTAATTTTAGACGAGTTATTTGACGGAAACCTCCTTTTCGGTAATATCGAAGGCTAACCCCTTTGGATTTTCTCAAAACTTTTGATATTTTTTATAACATCCCAAAAATGAAGTTTGGATTGGTAACTCATAGCGGATACAGAATACAAGTCTCATGTGCAAGAAAAGTGAATTTTTCACGAGTTATTAACCGGGAACCCCTTGTTTCAATAATATTGAAGGCTGACCCCTTTGGATTTTTCTCAAAAATTTTGATATTTTTTACAACCTTCCAAAAAATAAGTATGGATAGGTAACGCGTAGCCCATACAGAATACAAGCTTCAAGTGCAAGAAAAATGAATTTTTGACTAGTTATTTTGCAGAAAAATAAATTTTTGACGAGTTATTTAACAGAAACCTCCCTTTTCTGTAATATCAAAGGCTAACACCATTGGATTTTCTCAAAAAAAATGATATTTTTCATAACCACCCAAAAAATAAGTTTGGATTGGTAACACATAGCCGATTGAGAATACAAGCCTCATGTGCAAGAAAAATGAATTTTTCACGAGTTATTAACCGAAAACCTCCCTTTTCAATAATACTGAAGGCTAACCTCTTTGGATTTTTCTCAAAAATTTGATATTCTTTAGAATCTTACCAAAAAATAAGTGGATAGGTAACGCGTAGCCGATACAGAATACAAGCCTTAATTGCAAGAAAAATTAATTTTTGATGAGTTATTCGACAGAAAAATGAATTTTTGACGATTTATTTGACGGAAACCTCCTTTTCAATAATACCGAAGGCTAACCCGTTTGGATTTTCTAAAATTTTTTGATATTTTTTAGAATCTTACCAAAAAATAAGTATGGATAGGTAACGCGTAGCCGATATAGAATACAAGCCTTATGTGCAAGAAAAATGAATTTTTAATGAGTTATTTGAAATAAAAATGAATTTTAGACGAGTTATTTGACGGAAACCTCCTTTTCGGTAATATCGAAGGCTAACCCCTTTGGATTTTCTCAAAAATTTTGATATTTTTTATAACATCCCAAAAATGAAGTTTGGATTGGTAACGCATAGCGGATAGAGAATACAAGTCTCATGTGCAAGAAAAGTGAATTTTTCACGAGTTATTAACCGGGAACCCCTTGTTTCAATAATATTGAAGGCTAACCCCTTTGGATTTTTCTCAAAAATTTTGATATTTTTTACAACATTCCAAAAAATAAGTATGGATAGGTAACGCGTAGCCCATACAGAATACAAGCTTCAAGTGCAAGAAAAATGAATTTTTGACTAGTTATTTCGCAGAAAAATAAATTTTTGACGAGTTATTTAACAGAAACCTCCCTTTTCTGTAATATCAAAGGCTAACACCATTGGATTTTCTCAAAAAAATTGATATTTTTCATAACCACCCAAAAATTAAGTTTGGATTTGTAACACATAGCCGATTGAGAATACAAGCCTCATGTGCAAGAAAAATGAATTTTTCACGAGTTATTAACCGGAAACCTCCCTTTTCAATAATACCGAAGGCTAACCCCTTTGGATTTTTCTCAAAAATTTGATATTCTTTAGAATCTTACCAAAAAATAAGAGGATAGGTAACGCGTAGCCGATACAGAATACAAGCCTTAATTGCAAGAAAAATGAATTTTCGATGAGTTATTCGACAGAAAAATGAATTTTTGTCGAGTTATTTGACGGAAACCTCCTTTTCGGTAATATGGAAGGCTAGCCCCTTTGGGTTTTCTCAAAAATTTTGATATTTTTTATAACATCCCAAAAAAGAAGTTTGGATTGGTAACGCATAGCGGATAGAGAATACAAGTCTCATGTGCAAGAAAAATGAATTTTTCACGAGTTATTAACCGGGAACCTCCCTTTTCAATAATATCGAAGGCTAACCCCTTTGGATTTTTCTCAAAAATTTTGATATTTTTTACAACCTTCCAAAAAATAAGTATGAATAGGTAACGAGTAGCCGATAAAGAATACAAGCCTCATGTGCAAGAAAAATGAATTTTTGACTAGTTATTTCAGAGAAAAATAAATTTTTGACGAGTTATTTGACAGAAATCTCCGTTTTCTATAATATCGAAGGCTAACCCCTTTGGATTTTCTAAAAAAATTTGATATTTTTCATAACCTCCCAAAAATTAAGTTTGGATTGGTAACACGTAGCCGATTGAGAGTACAAGCCTCGTGTGCAAGAAAAATGAATTTTTCACGAGTTATTAACCGGAAACCTCCCTTTTCATTAATACCGAAGGCTAACCCCTTTGGATTTTCTAAAACTTTTTTATATTTTTTAGAATCTTACCAAAAAATAAGTATGGATAGGTAACGCGTAGCCGATATAGAAAAATTAAGCCTTATGTGGAAGAAAAATGGATTTTTAACGAGTTATTTGAAATAAAAATTAATTTTAGACGAGTTATTTGACGGAAACCTCCTTTTCGGTAATATCGAAGGCTAACCCCTTTGGATTTTCTCAAAACTTTTGATATTTTTTATAACATCCCAAAAATGAAGTTTGGATTGGTAACTCATAGCGGATACAGAATACAAGTCTCATGTGCAAGAAAAGTGAATTTTTCACGAGTTATTAACCGGGAACCCCTTGTTTCAATAATATTGAAGGCTAACCCCTTTGGATTTTTCTCAAAAATTTTGATATTTTTTACAACCTTCCAAAAAATAAGTATGGATAGGTAACGCGTAGCCCATACAGAATACAAGCTTCAAGTGCAAGAAAAATGAATTTTTGACTAGTTATTTTGCAGAAAAATAAATTTTTGACGAGTTATTTAACAGAAACCTCCCTTTTCTGTAATATCAAAGGCTAACACCATTGGATTTTCTCAAAAAAAAATGATATTTTTCATAACCACCCAAAAAATAAGTTTGGATTGGTAACACATAGCCGATTGAGAATACAAGCCTCATGTGCAAGAAAAATGAATTTTTCACGAGTTATTAACCGAAAACCTCCCTTTTCAATAATACTGAAGGCTAACCTCTTTGGATTTTTCTCAAAAATTTGATATTCTTTAGAATCTTACCAAAAAATAAGTGGATAGGTAACGCGTAGCCGATACAGAATACAAGCCTTAATTGCAAGAAAAATTAATTTTTGATGAGTTATTCGACAGAAAAATGAATTTTTGACGAGTTATTTGACGGAAACCTCCTTTTCAATAATACCGAAGGCTAACCCCTTTGGATTTTCTAAAATTTTTTGATATTTTTTAGAATCTTACCAAAAAATAAGTATGGATAGGTAACGCGTAGCCGATATAGAATACAAGCCTTATGTGCAAGAAAAATGAATTTTTAATGAGTTATTTGAAATAAAAATGAATTTTAGACGAGTTATTTGACGGAAACCTCCTTTTCGGTAATATCGAAGGCTAACCCCTTTGGATTTTCTCAAAAATTTTGATATTTTTTATAACATCCCAAAAATGAAGTTTGGATTGGTAACGCATAGCGGATAGAGAATACAAGTCTCATGTGCAAGAAAAGTGAATTTTTCACGAGTTATTAACCGGGAACCCCTTGTTTCAATAATATTGAAGGCTAACCCCTTTGGATTTTTCTCAAAAATTTTGATATTTTTTACAACATTCCAAAAAATAAGTATGGATAGGTAACGCGTAGCCCATACAGAATACAAGCTTCAAGTGCAAGAAAAATGAATTTTTGACTAGTTATTTCGCAGAAAAATAAATTTTTGACGAGTTATTTAACAGAAACCTCCCTTTTCTGTAATATCAAAGGCTAACACCATTGGATTTTCTCAAAAAAATTGATATTTTTCATAACCACCCAAAAATTAAGTTTGGATTTGTAACACATAGCCGATTGAGAATACAAGCCTCATGTGCAAGAAAAATGAATTTTTCACGAGTTATTAACCGGAAACCTCCCTTTTCAATAATACCGAAGGCTAACCCCTTTGGATTTTTCTCAAAAATTTGATATTCTTTAGAATCTTACCAAAAAATAAGTGGATAGGTAACGCGTAGCCGATACAGAATACAAGCCTTAATTGCAAGAAAAATGAATTTTTGATGAGTTATTCGACAGAAAAATGAATTTTTGACGAGTTATTTGACGGAAACCTCCTTTTTGGTAATATGGAAGGCTAACCCCTTTGGGTTTTCTCAAAAATTTTGATATTTTTTATAACATCCCAAAAATGAAGTTTGGATTGGTAACGCATAGCGGATAGAGAATACAAGTCTCATGTGCAAGAAAAATGAATTTTTCACGAGTTATTAACCGGGAACCTCCCTTTTCAATAATATCGAAGGCTAACCCCTTTGGATTTTTCTCAAAAATTTTGATATTTTTTACAACCTTCCAAAAAATAAGTATGGATAGGTAACGCGTAGCCGATACAGAATACAAGCCTCATGTGCAAGAAAAATGAATTTTTGACTAGTTATTTCATAGAAAAATAAATTTTTGACGAGTTATTTGACAGAAATCTCCCTTTTCTATAATATCGAAGGCTAACCCCTTTGGATTTTCTCAAAAAAATTTGATATTTTTCATAACCTCCCAAAAATTAAGTTTGGACTGGTAACACGTAGCCGATTGAGAGTACAAGCCTCGTGTGCAAGAAAAATGAATTTTTCACGAGTTATTAACCGGAAACCTCCCTTTTCAATAATACCGAAGGCTAACCCCTTTGGATTTTCTAAAACTTTTTGATATTTTTTAGAATCTTACCAAAAAATAAGTATGGATAGGTAACGCGTAGCCCATACAGAATACAAGCTTCAAGTGCAAGAAAAAAGAATTTTTGACTAGTTATTTCACAGAAAAAATAAATTTTTGACGAGTTATTTAACAGAAACCTCCCTTTTCTGTAATATCAAAGTTTAACACCATTGGATTTTCTCAAAAAAATTGATATTTTTCATAACCACCCAAAAAATAAGTTTGGATTGGTAACACATAGCCGATTGAGAATACAAGCCTCATGTGCAAGAAAAATGAATTTTTCACGAGTTATTAACCGGAAACCTCCCTTTTCAATAATACTGAAGGCTAACCCCTTTGGATTTTTCTCAAAAATTTGATATTCTTTAGAATCTTACCAAAAAATAAGTGGATAGGTAACGCGTAGCCGATACAGAATACAAGCCTTAATTGCAAGAAAAATGAATTTTTGATGAGTTATTCGACAGAAAAATGAATTTTTGACGAGTTATTTGACGGAAACCTCCTTTTTGGTAATATGGAAGGCTAACCCCTTTGGGTTTTCTCAAAAATTTTGATATTTTTTATAACATCCCAAAAATGAAGTTTGGATTGGTAACGCATAGCAGATAGAGAATACAAGTCTCATGTGCAAGAAAAATGAATTTTTCACGAGTTATTAACCGGGAACCTCCCTTTTCAATAATATCGAAGGCTAACCCCTTTGGATTTTTCTCAAAAATTTTGATATTTTTTACAACCTTCCAAAAAATAAGTATTGATAGGTAACGCGTAGCCGATACAGAATACAAGCCTCATGTGCAAGAAAAATGAATTTTTGACTAGTTATTTCATAGAAAAATAAATTTTTGACGAGTTATTTGACAGAAATCTCCCTTTTCTATAATATCGAAGGCTAACCCCTTTGGATTTTCTCAAAAAAATTTGATATTTTTCATAACCTCCCAAAAATTAAGTTTGGACTGGTAACACGTAGCCGATTGAGAGTACAAGCCTCGTGTGCAAGAAAAATGAATTTTTCACGAGTTATTAACCGGAAACCTCCCTTTTCAATAATACCGAAGGCTAACCCCTTTGGATTTTCTAAAAATTTTTGATATTTTTTAGAATCTTACCAAAAAATAAGTATGGATAGGTAACGCGTAGCCGATATAGAATACAAGCCTTATGTGCAAGAAAAATGAATTTTTAATGAGTTATTTGAAATAAAAATGAATTTTAGACGAGTTATTTGACGGAAACCTCCTTTTCGGTAATATCGAAGGCTAACCCCTTTGGATTTTCTCAAAAATTTTGATATTTTTTATAACATCCCAAAAATGAAGTTTGGATTGGTAACGCATAGCGGATAGAGAATACAAGTCTCATGTGCAAGAAAAGTGAATTTTTCACGAGTAATTAACCGGGAACCCCTTGTTTCAATAATATTGAAGGCTAACCCCTTTGGATTTTTCTCAAAAACTTTGATATTTTTTAAAACATTCCAAAAAATAAGTATGGATAGGTAACGCGTAGCCCATACAGAATACAAGCTTCAAGTGCAAGAAAAATGAATTTTTGACTAGTTATTTCGCAGAAAAATAAATTTTTACGAGTTATTTAACAGAAACCTCCCTTTTCTGTAATATCAAAGGCTAACACAATTGGATTTTCTCAAAAAAATTGATATTTTTCATAACCACCCAAAAATTAAGTTTGGATTTGTAACACATAGCCGATTGAGAATACAAGCCTCATGTGCAAGAAAAATGAATTTTTCACGAGTTATTAACCGGAAACCTCCCTTTTTAATAATACCGAAGGCTAACCCCTTTGGATTTTTCTCAAAAATTTGATATTCTTTAGAATCTTACCAAAAAATAAGTGGATAGGTAACGCGTAGCCGATACAGAATACAAGCCTTAATTGCAAGAAAAATGAATTTTTGATGAGTTATTCGACAGAAAAATGAATTTTTGACGAGTTATTTGACGGAAACCTCCTTTTTGGTAATATGGAAGGCTAACCCCTTTGGGTTTTCTCAAAAAATTTGATATTTTTTATAACATCCCAAAAATGAAGTTTGGATTGGTAAGGCATAGCGGATAGAGAATACAAGTCTCATGTGCAAGAAAAATGAATTTTTCACGAGTTATTAACCGGGAACCTCCCTTTTCAATAATATCAAAGGCTAACCCCTTTGGATTTTTCTCAAAAATTTTGATATTTTTTACAACCTTCCAAAAAATAAGTATGGATAGGTAACGCGTAGCCGATACAGAATACAAGCCTCATGTGCAAGAAAAATGAATTTTTGACTAGTTATTTCATAGAAAAATAAATTTTTGACGAGTTATTTGACAGAAATCTCCCTTTTCTATAATATCGAAGGCTAACCCCTTTGGATTTTCTCAAAAAAATTTGATATTTTTCATAACCTCCCAAAAATTAAGTTTGGACTGGTAACACGTAGCCGATTGAGAGTACAAGCCTCGTGTGCAAGAAAAATGAATTTTTCACGAGTTATTAACCGGAAACCTCCCTTTTCAATAATACCGAAGGCTAACCCCTTTGGATTTTCTAAAAATTTTTGATATTTTTTAGAATCTTATCAAAAAATAAGTATGGATAGGTAACGCGTAGCCCATACAGAATACAAGCTTCAAGTGCAAGAAAAATGAATTTTGACTAGTTATTTCACAGAAAAAATAAATTTTTGACGAGTTATTTAACAGAAACCTCCCTTTTCTGTAATATCAAAGGCTAACACCATTGGATTTTCTCAAAAAAATTGATATTTTTCATAACCACCCAAAAATTAAGTTTGGATTTGTAACACATAGCCGATTGAGAATACAAGCCTCATGTGCAAGAAAAATGAATTTTTCACGAGTTATTAACCGGAAACCTCCCTTTTCAATAATACCGAAGGCTAACCCCTTTGGATTTTTCTCAAAAATTTGATATTCTTTAGAATCTTACCAAAAAATAAGTGGATAGGTAACGCGTAGCCGATACAGAATACAAGCCTTAATTGCAAGAAAAATGAATTTTTGATGAGTTATTCGACAGAAAAATGAATTTTTGACGAGTTATTTGACGGAAACCTCCTTTTTGGTAATATGGAAGGCTAACCCCTTTGGGTTTTCTCAAAAATTTTGATATTTTTTATAACATCCCAAAAATGAAGTTTGGATTGGTAACGCATAGCGGATAGAGAATACAAGTCTCATGTGCAAGAAAAATGAATTTTTCACGAGTTATTAACCGGGAACCTCCCTTTTCAATAATATCGAAGGCTAACCCCTTTGGATTTTTCTCAAAAATTTTGATATTTTTTACAACCTTCCAAAAAATAAGTATGGATAGGTAACGCGTAGCCGATACAGAATACAAGCCTCATGTGCAAGAAAAATGAATTTTTGACTAGTTATTTCATAGAAAAATAAATTTTTGACGAGTTATTTGACAGAAATCTCCCTTTTCTATAATATCGAAGGCTAACCCCTTTGGATTTTCTCAAAAAAATTTGATATTTTTCATAACCTCCCAAAAATTAAGTTTGGACTGGTAACACGTAGCCGATTGAGAGTACAAGCCTCGTGTGCAAGAAAAATGAATTTTTCACGAGTTATTAACCGGAAACCTCCCTTTTCAATAATACCGAAGGCTAACCCCTTTGGATTTTCTAAAACTTTTTGATATTTTTTAGAATCTTACCAAAAAATAAGTATGGATAGGTAACGCGTAGCCCATACAGAATACAAGCTTCAAGTGCAAGAAAAAAGAATTTTTGACTAGTTATTTCACAGAAAAAATAAATTTTTGACGAGTTATTTAACAGAAACCTCCCTTTTCTGTAATATCAAAGTTTAACACCATTGGATTTTCTCAAAAAAATTGATATTTTTCATAACCACCCAAAAAATAAGTTTGGATTGGTAACACATAGCCGATTGAGAATACAAGCCTCATGTGCAAGAAAAATGAATTTTTCACGAGTTATTAACCGGAAACCTCCCTTTTCAATAATACTGAAGGCTAACCCCTTTGGATTTTTCTCAAAAATTTGATATTCTTTAGAATCTTACCAAAAAATAAGTGGATAGGTAACGCGTAGCCGATACAGAATACAAGCCTTAATTGCAAGAAAAATGAATTTTTGATGAGTTATTCGACAGAAAAATGAATTTTTGACGAGTTATTTGACGGAAACCTCCTTTTTGGTAATATGGAAGGCTAACCCCTTTGGGTTTTCTCAAAAATTTTGATATTTTTTATAACATCCCAAAAATGAAGTTTGGATTGGTAACGCATAGCAGATAGAGAATACAAGTCTCATGTGCAAGAAAAATGAATTTTTCACGAGTTATTAACCGGGAACCTCCCTTTTCAATAATATCGAAGGCTAACCCCTTTGGATTTTTCTCAAAAATTTTGATATTTTTTACAACCTTCCAAAAAATAAGTATTGATAGGTAACGCGTAGCCGATACAGAATACAAGCCTCATGTGCAAGAAAAATGAATTTTTGACTAGTTATTTCATAGAAAAATAAATTTTTGACGAGTTATTTGACAGAAATCTCCCTTTTCTATAATATCGAAGGCTAACCCCTTTGGATTTTCTCAAAAAAATTTGATATTTTTCATAACCTCCCAAAAATTAAGTTTGGACTGGTAACACGTAGCCGATTGAGAGTACAAGCCTCGTGTGCAAGAAAAATGAATTTTTCACGAGTTATTAACCGGAAACCTCCCTTTTCAATAATACCGAAGGCTAACCCCTTTGGATTTTCTAAAAATTTTTGATATTTTTTAGAATCTTACCAAAAAATAAGTATGGATAGGTAACGCGTAGCCGATATAGAATACAAGCCTTATGTGCAAGAAAAATGAATTTTTAATGAGTTATTTGAAATAAAAATGAATTTTAGACGAGTTATTTGACGGAAACCTCCTTTTCGGTAATATCGAAGGCTAACCCCTTTGGATTTTCTCAAAAATTTTGATATTTTTTATAACATCCCAAAAATGAAGTTTGGATTGGTAACGCATAGCGGATAGAGAATACAAGTCTCATGTGCAAGAAAAGTGAATTTTTCACGAGTAATTAACCGGGAACCCCTTGTTTCAATAATATTGAAGGCTAACCCCTTTGGATTTTTCTCAAAAACTTTGATATTTTTTAAAACATTCCAAAAAATAAGTATGGATAGGTAACGCGTAGCCCATACAGAATACAAGCTTCAAGTGCAAGAAAAATGAATTTTTGACTAGTTATTTCGCAGAAAAATAAATTTTTACGAGTTATTTAACAGAAACCTCCCTTTTCTGTAATATCAAAGGCTAACACAATTGGATTTTCTCAAAAAAATTGATATTTTTCATAACCACCCAAAAATTAAGTTTGGATTTGTAACACATAGCCGATTGAGAATACAAGCCTCATGTGCAAGAAAAATGAATTTTTCACGAGTTATTAACCGGAAACCTCCCTTTTTAATAATACCGAAGGCTAACCCCTTTGGATTTTTCTCAAAAATTTGATATTCTTTAGAATCTTACCAAAAAATAAGTGGATAGGTAACGCGTAGCCGATACAGAATACAAGCCTTAATTGCAAGAAAAATGAATTTTTGATGAGTTATTCGACAGAAAAATGAATTTTTGACGAGTTATTTGACGGAAACCTCCTTTTTGGTAATATGGAAGGCTAACCCCTTTGGGTTTTCTCAAAAAATTTGATATTTTTTATAACATCCCAAAAATGAAGTTTGGATTGGTAAGGCATAGCGGATAGAGAATACAAGTCTCATGTGCAAGAAAAATGAATTTTTCACGAGTTATTAACCGGGAACCTCCCTTTTCAATAATATCAAAGGCTAACCCCTTTGGATTTTTCTCAAAAATTTTGATATTTTTTACAACCTTCCAAAAAATAAGTATGGATAGGTAACGCGTAGCCGATACAGAATACAAGCCTCATGTGCAAGAAAAATGAATTTTTGACTAGTTATTTCATAGAAAAATAAATTTTTGACGAGTTATTTGACAGAAATCTCCCTTTTCTATAATATCGAAGGCTAACCCCTTTGGATTTTCTCAAAAAAATTTGATATTTTTCATAACCTCCCAAAAATTAAGTTTGGACTGGTAACACGTAGCCGATTGAGAGTACAAGCCTCGTGTGCAAGAAAAATGAATTTTTCACGAGTTATTAACCGGAAACCTCCCTTTTCAATAATACCGAAGGCTAACCCCTTTGGATTTTCTAAAAATTTTTGATATTTTTTAGAATCTTATCAAAAAATAAGTATGGATAGGTAACGCGTAGCCCATACAGAATACAAGCTTCAAGTGCAAGAAAAATGAATTTTGACTAGTTATTTCACAGAAAAAATAAATTTTTGACGAGTTATTTAACAGAAACCTCCCTTTTCTGTAATATCAAAGGTTAACACCATTGGATTTTCTCAAAAAAATTGATATTTTTCATAACCACCCAAAAAATAAGTTTGGATTGGTAACACATAGCCGATTGAGAATACAAGCCTAAGGTGCAAGAAAAATGAATTTTTCACGAGTTATTAACCGGAAACCTCCCTTTTCAATAATACTGAAGGCTAACCCCTTTGGATTTTTCTCAAAAATTTGATATTCTTTATAATCTTACCAAAAAATAAGTGGATAGGTAACGCGTAGCCGATACAGAATACAAGCCTTAATTGCAAGAAAAATGAATTTTTGATGAGTTATTCGACAGAAAAATGAATTTTTGACGAGTTATTTGACGGAAACCTCCTTTTTGGTAATATGGAAGGCTAACCCCTTTGGGTTTTCTCAAAAATTTTGATATTTTTTATAACATTCCAAAAATGAAGTTTGGATTGGTAACGCATAGCGGATAGAGAATACAAGTCTCATGTGCAAGAAAAATGAATTTTTCACGAGTTATTAACCGGGAACCTCCCTTTTCAATAATATCGAAGGCTAACCCCTTTGGATTTTTCTCAAAAATTTTGATATTTTTTACAACCTTCCAAAAAATAAGTATGGATAGGTAACGCGTAGCCGATACAGAATACAAGCCTCATGTGCAAGAAAAATGAATTTTTGACTAGTTATTTCATAGAAAAATAAATTTTCGACGAGTTATTTGACAGAAATCTCCCTTTTCTATAATATCGAAGGCTAACCCCTTTGGATTTTCTCAAAAAAATTTGATATTTTTCATAACCTCCCAAAAATTAAGTTTGGACTGGTAACACGTAGCCGATTGAGAGTACAAGCCTCGTGTGCAAGAAAAATGAATTTTTCACGAGTTATTAACCGGAAACCTCCCTTTTCAATAATACCGAAGGCTAACCCCTTTGGATTTTCTAAAATTTTTTGATATTTTTTAGAATCTTACCAAAAAATAAGTATGGATAGGTAACGCGTAGCCCATACAGAATACAAGCCTTATGTGCAAGAAAAATGAATTTTTAACGAGTTATTTGAAATAAAAATGAATTTTAGACGAGTTATTTGACGGAAACCTCCTTTTCGGTAATATCGAAGGCTAACCCCTTTGGATTTTCTCAAAAATTTTGATATTTTTTATAACATCCCAAAAATGAAGTTTGGATTGGTAACGCATAGCGGATAGAGAATAGAAGTCTCATGTGCAAGAAAAGTGAATTTTTCACGAGTTATTAACCGGGAACCCCTTGTTTCAATAATATTGAAGGCTAACCCCTTTGGATTTTTCTCAAAAATTTTGATATTTTTTACAACCTTCCAAAAAATAAGTATGGATAGGTAACGCGTAGCCCATACAGAATACAAGCTTCAAGTGCAAGAAAAATGAATTTTTGACTAGTTATTTTAAAGAAAAATAAATTTTTGACGAGTTATTTAACAGAAACCTCCCTTTTCTGTAATATCAAAGGCTAACACCATTGGATTTTCTCAAAAAAATTGATATTTTTCATAACCACCCAAAAATTAAGTTTGGATTGGTAACACATAGCCGATTGAGAATACAAGCCTCATGTGCAAGAAAAATGAATTTTTCACGAGTTATTAACCGGAAACCTCCCTTTTCAATAATACCGAAGGCTAACCCCTTTGGATTTTTCTCAAAAATTTGATATTCTTTAGAATCTTACCAAAAAATAAGTGGATAGGTAACGCGTAGCCGATACAGAATACAAGCCTTAATTGCAAGAAAAATGAATTTTTGATGAGTTATTCGACAGAAAAATGAATTTTTGACGAGTTATTTGACGGAAACCTCCTTTTTGGTAATATGGAAGGCTAACCCCTTTGGGTTTTCTCAAAAATTTTGATATTTTTTATAACATCCCAAAAATGAAGTTTGGATTGGTAACGCATAGCGGATAGAGAATACAAGTCTCATGTGCAAGAAAAATTATTTTTCACGAGTTATTAACCGGGAACCTCCCTTTTCAATAATATCGAAGGCTAACCCCTTTGGATTTTTCTCAAAACTTTTGATATTTTTTACAACCTTCCAAAAAATAAGTATGGATAGGTAACGCGTAGCCGATACAGAATACAAGCCTCATGTGCAAGAAAAATGAATTTTTGACTAGTTATTTCAGAGAAAAATAAATTTTTGACGAGTTATTTGACAGAAATCTCCCTTTTCTATAATATCGAAGGCTAACCCCGTTGGATTTTCTCAAAAAATTGGATATTTTTCATAACCTCCCAAAAATTAAGTTAGGATTGGTAACACGTAGCCGATTGAGAGTACAAGCCTCGTGTGCAAGAAAAATGAATTTTTCACGAGTTATTAACCGGAAACCTCCCTTTTTAATAATACCGAAGGCTAACCCCTTTGGATTTTCTAAAAATTTTTGATATTTTTTAGAATCTTACCAAAAAATAAGTATGGATAGGTAACGCGTAGACGATATAGAATACAAGCCTTATGTGCAAGAAAAATGAATTTTTAACGAGTTATTTGAAATAAAAATGAATTTTAGACGAGTTATTTGACGAAAACCTCCTTTTCGGTAATATCGAAGGCTAACCCCTTTGGATTTTCTCAAAAATTTTGATATTTTTTATAACATCCCAAAAATGAAGTTTGGATTGGTAACGCATAGCGGATAGAGAATACAAGTCTCATGTGCAAGAAAAGTGAATTTTTCACGAGTTATTAACCGGGAACCCCTTGTTTCAATAATATTGAAGGCTAACCCCTTTGGATTTTTCTCAAAAATTTTGATATTTTTTATAACCTTCCAAAAAATAAGTATGGATAGGTAACGCGTAGCCCATACAGAATACAAGCTTCAAGTGCAAGAAAAATTAATTTTTGACTAGTTATTTCGCAGAAAAATAAATTTTTGACGAGTTATTTAACAGAAACCTCCCTTTTTCTGTAATATCAAAGGTTAACACCATTGGATTTTCTCAAAAAAATTGATATTTTTCATAACCACCCAAAAAATAAGTTTGGATTGGTAACACATAGCCGATTGAGAATACAAGCCTCATGTGCAAGAAAAATGAATTTTTCACGAGTTATTAACCGGAAACCTCCCTTTTCAATAATACTGAAGGCTAACCCCTTTGGATTTTTCTCAAAAATTTGATATTCTTTAGAATCTTACCAAAAAATAAGTGGATAGGTAACGCGTAGCCGATACAGAATACAAGCCTTAATTGCAAGAAAAATGAATTTTTGATGAGTTATTCGACAGAAAAATGAATTTTTGACGAGTTATTTGACGGAAACCTCCTTTTTGGTAATATGGAAGGCTAACCCCTTTGGGTTTTCTCAAAAATTTTGATATTTTTTATAACATCCCAAAAATGAAGTTTGGATTGGTAACGCATAGCGGATAGAGAATACAAGTCTCATGTGCAAGAAAAATGAATTTTTCACGAGTTATTAACCGGGAACCTCCCTTTTCAATAATATCGAAGGCCAACCCCTTTGGATTTTTCTCAAAAATTTTGATATTTTTTACAACCTTCCAAAAAATAAGTATGGATAGGTAACGCGTAGCCGATACAGAATACAAGCCTCATGTGCAAGAAAAATGAATTTTTGACTAGTTATTTCATAGAGAAATAAATTTTTGACGAGTTATTTGACAGAAATCTCCCTTTTCTATAATATCGAAGGCTAACCCCTTTGGATTTTCTCAAAAAAATTTGATATTTTTCATAACCTCCCAAAAATTAAGTTTGGACTGGTAACACGTAGCCGATTGAGAGTACAAGCCTCGTGTGCAAGAAAAATGAATTTTTCACGAGTTATTAACCGGAAACCTCCCTTTTCAATAATACCGAAGGCTAACCCCTTTGGATTTTCTAAAAATTTTTGATATTTTTTAGAATCTTACCAAAAAATAAGTATGGATAGGTAACGCGTAGCCCATACAGAATACAAGATTCAAGTGCAAGAAAAATGAATTTTTGACTAGTTATTTCACAGAAAAAATAAATTTTTGACGAGTTATTTAACAGAAACCTCCCCTTTCTGTAATATCAAAGGTTAACACCATTGGATTTTCTCAAAAAAATTGATATTTTTCATAACCACCCAAAAAATAAGTTTGGATTGGTAACACATAGCCGATTGAGAATACAAGCCTCATGTGCAAGAAAAATGAATTTTTCACGAGTTATTAACCGGAAACCTCCCTTTTCAATAATACTGAAGGCTAACCACTTTGGATTTTTCTCAAAAATTTGATATTCTTTAGAATCTTACCAAAAAATAAGTGGATAGGTAACGCGTAGCCGATACAGAATACAAGCCTTAATTGCAAGAAAAATGAATTTTTGATGAGTTATTCGACAGAAAAATGAATTTTTGACGAGTTATTTGACGGAAACCTCCTTTTTGGTAATATGGAAGGCTAACCCCTTTGGGTTTTCTCAAAAATTTTGATATTTTTTATAACATCCCAAAAATGAAGTTTGGATTGGTAACGCATAGCGGATAGAGAATACAAGTCTCATGTGCAAGAAAAATGAATTTTTCACGAGTTATTAACCGGGAACCTCCCTTTTCAATAATATCGAAGGCTAACCCCTTTGGATTTTTCTCAAAAATTTTGATATTTTTTACAACCTTCCAAAAAATAAGTATGGATAGGTAACGCGTAGCCGATACAGAATACAAGCCTCATGTGCAAGAAAAATGAATTTTTGACTAGTTATTTCATAGAAAAATAAATTTTTGACGAGTTATTTGACAGAAATCTCCCTTTTCTATAATATCGAAGGCTAACCCCTTTGGATTTTCTCAAAAAAATTTGATATTTTTCATAACCTCCCAAAAATTAAGTTTGGACTGGTAACACGTAGCCGATTGAGAGTACAAGCCTCGTGTGCAAGAAAAATGAATTTTTCACGAGTTATTAACCGGAAATCTCCCTTTTCAATAATACCGAAGGCTAACCCCTTTGGATTTTCTAAAAATTTTTGATATTTTTTAGAATCTTACCAAAAAATAAGTATGGATAGGTAACGCGTAGCCGATATAGAATACAAGCCTTATGTGCAAGAAAAATGAATTTTTAACGAGTTATTTGAAATAAAAATGAATTTTAGACGAGTTATTTGACGGAAACCTCCTTTTCGGTAATATCGAAGGCTAACCCCTTTGGATTTTCTCAAAAATTTTGATATTTTTTATAACATCCCAAAAATGAAGTTTGGATTGGTAACGCATAGCGGATAGAGAATAGAAGTCTCATGTGCAAGAAAAGTGAATTTTTCACGAGTTATTAACCGGGAACCCCTTGTTTCAATAATATTGAAGGCTAACCCCTTTAGATTTTTCTCAAAAATTTTGATATTTTTTACAACCTTCCAAAAAATAAGTATGGATAGGTAACGCGTAGCCCATACAGAATACAAGCTTCAAGTGCAAGAAAAATGAATTTTTGACTAGTTATTTTAAAGAAAAATAAATTTTTGACGAGTTATTTAACAGAAACCTCCCTTTTCTGTAATATCAAAGGCTAACACCATTGGATTTTCTCAAAAAAATTGATATTTTTCATAACCACCCAAAAATTAAGTTTGGATTGGTAACTCATAGCCGATTGAGAATACAAGCCTCATGTGCAAGAAAAATGAATTTTTCACGAGTTATTAACCGGAAACCTCCCTTTTCAATAATACCGAAGGCTAACCCCTTTGGATTTTTCTCAAAAATTTGATATTCTTTAGAATCTTACCAAACAATAAGTGGATAGGTAACGCGTAGCCGATACAGAATACAAGCCTTAATTGCAAGAAAAATGAATTTTTGATGAGTTATTCGACAGAAAAATGAATTTTTGACGAGTTATTTGACGGAAACCTCCTTTTTGGTAATATGGAAGGCTAACCCCTTTGGGTTTTCTCAAAAATTTTGATATTTTTTAACATCCCAAAAATGAAGTTTGGATTGGTAACGCATAGCGGATAGAGAATACAAGTCTCATGTGCAAGAAAAATTATTTTTCACGAGTTATTAACCGGGAACCTCCCTTTTCAATAATATCGAAGGCTAACCCCTTTGGATTTTTCTCAAAAATTTTGATATTTTTTACAACCTTCAAAAAAATAAGTATGGATAGGTAACGCGTAGCCGATACAGAATACAAGCCTCATGTGCAAGAAAATCGAATTTTTGACTAGTTATTTCATAGAAAAATAAATTTTTGACGAGTTATTTGACAGAAATCTCCCTTTTCTATAATATCGAAAGCTAACCCCTTTGGATTTTCTCAAAAAAATTTGATATTTTTCATAATCTCCCAAAAATTAAGTTTGGATTGGTAACACGTAGCCGATTGAGAGTACAAGCCTCGTGTGCAAGAAAAATGAATTTTTCACGAGTTATTAACCGGAAACCTCCCTTTTCAATAATACCGAAGGCTAACCCCTTTGGATTTTCTAAAAATTTTTGATATTTTTTAGAATCTTACCAAAAAATAATTATGGATAGGTAACGCGTAGCCGATATAGAATACAAGCCTTATGTGCAAGAAAAATGAATTTTTAACGAGTTATTTGAAATAAAAATGAATTTTAGACGAGTTATTTGACGGAAACCTCCTTTTCGGTAATATCGAAGGCTAACCCCTTTGGATTTTATCAAAAATTTTGATATTTTTTATAACATCCTAAAAATGAAGTTTGGATTGGTAACGCATAGCGGATAGAGAATACAAGTCTCATGTGCAAGAAAAGTGAATTTTTCACGAGTTATTAACCGGGAACCCCTTGTTTCGATAATATTGAAGGCTAACCCCTTTGGATTTTTCTCAAAAATTTTGATATTTTTTACAACCTTCCAAAAAATAAGTATGGATAGGTAACGCGTAGCCCATACAGAATACAAGCTTCAAGTGCAAGAAAAATGAATTTTTGACTAGTTATTTCACAGAAAAATAAATTTTTGACGAGTTATTTAACAGAAACCTCCCTTTTCTGTAATATCAAAGGCTAACACCATTGGATTTTCTCAAAAAAATTGATATTTTTCATAACCACCCAAAAATTAAGTTTGGATTGGTAACACAGCCGATTGAGAATACAAGACTCATGTGCAAGAAAAATGAATTTTTCACGAGTTATTAACCGGAAACCTCCCTTTTCAATAATACCGAAGGCTGACCTCTTTGGATTTTTCTCAAAAATTTGATATTCTTTAGAATCTTACCAAAAAATAAGTGGATAGGTAACGCGTAGCCGATACAGAATACAAGCCTTAATTGCAAGAAAAATGAATTTTTGATGAGTTATTCGACAGAAAAATGAATTTTTGACGAGTTATTTGAAATAAAAAATAATTTTAGACGAGTTATTTGACGGAAACCTCCTTTTCGGTAATATCGAAGGCTAACCCCTTTGGATTTTCTCAAAAATTTTGATATTTTTTATAACATCCCAAAAATGAAGTTTGGATTGGTAACGCATAGCGGATAGAGAATACAAGTCTCATGTGCAAGAAAAGTGAATTTTTCACGAGTTATTAACCGGGAACCCCTTGTTTCAATAATATTAAGGCTAACCCCTTTGGATTTTTCTCAAAAATTTTGATATTTTTTACAACCTTCCAAAAAATAAGTATGGATAGGTAACGCGTAGCCCATACAGAATACAAGCTTCAAGTGCAAGAAAAATGAATTTTTGACTAGTTATTTCACAGAAAGATAAATTTTTGACGAGTTATTTAACAGAAACCTCCCTTTTCTGTAATATCAAAGGCTAACACCATTGGATTTCCTCAAAAAAATTGATATTTTTCATAACCACCCAAAAATTAAGTTTGGATTGGTAACACAGCTGATTGAGAATACAAGACTCATGTGCAAGAAAAATGAATTTTTCACGAGTTATTAACCGGAAACCTCCCTTTTCAATAATACCGAAGGCTAACCCCTTTGGATTTTTCTCAAAAATTTGATATTCTTTAGAATCTTACCAAAAAATAAGTGGATAGGTAACGCGTAGCCGATACAGAATACAAGCCTTAATTGCAAGAAAAATGAATTTTTGATGAGTTATTCGACAGAAAAATGAATTTTTGACGAGTTATTTGATGGAAACCTCCTTTTGGGTAATATGGAAGGCTAACCCCTTTGAGTTTTCTCAAAACTTTTGATATTTTTTATAACATCCCAAAAATGAAGTTTGGATTGGTAACGCATAGCGGATAGAGAATACAAGTCTCATGTGCAAGAAAAATGAATTTTTCACGAGTTATTAACCGGGAACCTCCCTTTTCAATAATATCGAATGCTAACCCCTTTGGATTTTTCTCAAAAATTTTGATATTTTTTACAACCTTCCAAAAAATAAGTATGGATAGGTAACGCGTAGCCGATACAGAATACATGCCTCATGTGCAAGAAAAACGAATTTTTGACTAGTTATTTCAGAGAAAAATAAATTTTTGACGAGTTATTTGACAGAAATCTCCCTTTTCTATAATATCGAAGGCTAACCCCTTTGGATTTTCTCAAAAAATTTGATATTTTTCGTAACCTCCCAAAAATTAAGTTTGGATTGGTAACACGTAGCCGATTGAGAGTACAAGCCTCGTGTGCAAGAAAAATGAATTTTTCACGAGTTATTAACCGGAAACCTCCCTTTTCAATAATACCGAAGGCTAACCCCTTTGGATTTTCTAAAAATTTTATATATTTTTTAGAATCTTACCAAAAAATAAGTATGGATAGGTAACGCGTAGCCGATATAGAATACAAGCCTTATATGCCAGAAAAATGAATTTTTAACGAGTTATTTGAAATAAAAATGAATTTTAGACGAGTTATTTGAAATAAAAATGAATTTTAGACGAGTTATTTGATGGAAACCTCCTTTTCGGTAATATCGAAGGTTAACCCCTTTGGATTTTCTCAAAAATTTTGATATTTTTTATAACATCCCAAAAATGAAGTTTGGATTGGTAACACATAGCGGATAGAGAATACAAGTCTCATGTGCAAGAAAAGTGAATTTTTCACGAGTTATTAACCGGGAACCCCTTGTTTCAATAATATTGAAGGCTAACCCCTTTGGATTTTTCTCAAAAATTTTGATATTTTTTATAACCTTCCAAAAAATAAGTATGGATAGGTAACGCGTAGCCCATACAGAATACAAGCTTCAAGTGCAAGAAAAATGAATTTTTGACTAGTTATTTCACAGAAAAAATAAATTTTTGACGAGTTATTTAACAGAAACCTCCCTTTTCTGTAATATCAAAGGTTAACACCATTGGATTTTCTCAAAAAAATTGATATTTTTCATAACCACCCAAAAAATAAGTTTGGATTGGTAACACATAGCCGATTGAGAATACAAGCCTCATGTGCAAGAAAAATGAATTTTTCACGAGTTATTAACCGGAAACCTCCCTTTTCAATAATACTGAAGGCTAACCCCTTTGGATTTTTCTCAAAAATTTGATATTCTTTAGAATCTTACCAAAAAATAAGTGGATAGGTAACGCGTAACCGATACAGAATACAAGCCTTAATTGCAAGAAAAATGAATTTTTGATGAGTTATTCGACAGAAAAATGAATTTTTAACGAGTTATTTGAAATAAAAAATAATTTTAGACGAGTTATTTGACGGAAACCTCCTTTTCGGTAATATCGAAGGCTAACCCCTTTGGATTTTCTCAAAAATTTTGATATTTTTTATAACATCCCAAAAATGAAGTTTGGATTGGTAACGCATAGCGGATAGAGAATACAAGTCTCATGTGCAAGAAAAGTGAATTTTTCACGAGTTATTAACCGGGAACCCCTTGTTTCAATAATATTGAAGGCTAACCCCTTTGGATTTTTCTCAAAAATTTTGATATTTTTTACAACCTTCCAAAAAATAAGTATGGATAGGTAACGCGTAGCCCATACAGAATACAAGCTTCAAGTGCAAGAAAAATGAATTTTTGACTAGTTATTTCACAGAAAAATAAATTTTTGACGAGTTATTTAACAGAAACCTCCCTTTTCTGTAATATCAAAGGCTAACACCATTGGATTTTCTCAAAAAAATTGATATTTTTCATAACCACCCAAAAATTAAGTTTGGATTGGTAACACAGCCGATTGAGAATACAAGACTCATGTGCAAGAAAAATGAATTTTTCACGAGTTATTAACCGGAAACCTCCCTTTTCAATAATACCGAAGGCTAACCCCTTTGGATTTTTCTCAAAAATTTGATATTCTTTAGAATCTTACCAAAAAATAAGTGGATAGGTAACGCGTAGCCGATACAGAATACAAGCCTTAATTGCAAGAAAAATGAATTTTTGATGAGTTATTCGACAGAAAAATGAATTTTTGACGAGTTATTTGATGGAAACCTCCTTTTCGGTAATATGGAAGGCTAACCCCTTTGAGTTTTCTCAAAAATTTTGATATTTTTTATAACATCCCAAAAATGAAGTTTGGATTGGTAACGCATAGCGGATAGAGAATACAAGTCTCATGTGCAAGAAAAATGAATTTTTCACGAGTTATTAACCGGGAACCTCCCTTTTCAATAATATCGAATGCTAACCCCTTTGGATTTTTCTCAAAAATTTTGATATTTTTTACAACCTTCCAAAAAATAAGTATGGATAGGTAACGCGTAGCCGATACAGAATACAAGCCTCATGTGCAAGAAAAACGAATTTTTGACTAGTTATTTCAGAGAAAAATAAATTTTTGACGAGTTATTTGACAGAAATCTCCCTTTTCTATAATATCGAAGGCTAACCCCTTTGGATTTTCTCAAAAAATTTGATATTTTTTGTAACCTCCCAAAAATTAAGTTTGGATTGGTAACACGTAGCCGATTGAGAGTACAAGCCTCGTGTGCAAGAAAAATGAATTTTTCACGAGTTATTAACCGGAAACCTCCCTTTTCAATAATACCGAAGCCTAACCCCTTTGGATTTTCTAAAAATTTTATATATTTTTTAGAATCTTACCAAAAAATAAGTATGGATAGGTAACGCGTAGCCGATATAGAATACAAGCCTTATATGCCAGAAAAATGAATTTTTAACGAGTTATTTGAAATAAAAATGAATTTTAGACGAGTTATTTGATGGAAACCTCCTTTTCGGTAATATCGAAGGCTAACCACTTTGGATTTTCCCAAAAATTTTGATATTTTTTATAACATCCCAAAAATGAAGTTTGGATTGGTAACACATAGCGGATAGAGAATACAAGTCTCATGTGCAAGAAAAGTGAATTTTTCACGAGTTATTAACCGGGAACCCCTTGTTTCAATAATATTGAAGGCTAACCCCTTTGCATTTTTCTCAAAAATTTTGATATTTTTTACAACCTTCCAAAAAATAAGTATGGATAGGTAACGCGTAGCCCATACAGAGTACAAGCTTCAAGTGCAAGAAAAATGAATTTTTGACTAGTTACTTCACAGAAAAAATAAATTTTTGACGAGTTATTTAACAGAAACCTCCCTTTTCTGTAATATCAAAGGTTAACACCATTGGATTTTCTCAAAAAAATTGATATGTTTCATAACCACCCAAAAAATAAGTTTGGATTGGTAACACATAGCCGATTGAGAATACAAGCCTCATGTGCAAGAAAAATGAATTTTCCACGAGTTATTAACCAGAAACCTCCCTTTTCAATAATACCGAAGGCTAACCCCTTTGGATTTTTCTCAAAAATTTGATATTCTTTAGAATCTTACCAAAAAATAAGTGGATAGGTAACGCGTAGCCGATACAGAATACAAGCCTTAATTGCAAGAAAAATGAATTTTTGATGAGTTATTCGACAGAAAAATGAATTTTTGACGAGTTATTTGACGGAAACCTCCTTTTCGGTAATATGGAAGGCTAACCCCTTTGGGTTTTCTCAAAAATTTTGATATTTTTTATAACATCCCAAAAATGAAGTTTGGATTGGTAACGCATAGCGGATAGAGAATACAAGTCTCATGTGCAAGAAGAAATGAATTTTGCACGAGTTATTAACCGGGAACCTCCCTTTTCAATAATATCGAAGGCTAACCCCTTTGGATTTTTCTCAAAAATTTTGATATTTTTTACAACCTTCCAAAAAATAAGTATGGATATGTAACGCGTAGCCGATACAGAATACAAGCCTCATGTGCAAGAAAAATGAATTTTTGACTAGTTATTTCAGAGAAAAATAAATTTTTGACGAGTTATTTGACAGAAATCTCCCTTTTCTATAATATCGAAGGCTAACCCCTTTGGATTTTCTCAAAAAATTGGATATTTTTCATAACCTCCCAAAAATTAAGTTAGGATTGGTAACACGTAGCCGATTGAGAGTACAAGCCTCGTGTGCAAGAAAAATGAATTTTTCACGAGTTATTAACCGGAAACCTCCCTTTTCAATAATACCGAAGGCTAACCCCTTTGGATTTTCTAAAAATTTTTGATATTTTTTAGAATCTTACCAAAAAATAAGTATGGATAGGAAACGCGTAGCCTATATAGAATACAAGCCTTATGTGCAAGAAAAATGAATTTTTAACGAGTTATTTGAAATAAAAATGAATTTTAGATGAGTTATTTGACGGAAACCTCCTTTTCGGTAATATCGAAGGCTAACCCCTTTGGATTTTCTCAAAAATTTTGATATTTTTTATAACATCCCAAAAATGAAGTTTGGATTGGTAACGCATAGCGGATAGAGAATACAAGTCTCATGTGCAAGAAAAGTGATTTTTTCACGAGTTATTAACCGGGAACCCCCAGTTTCAATAATATTGAAGGCTAACCCCTTTGGATTTTTCTCAAAAATTTTGATATTTTTTACAACCTTCCAAAAAATAAGTATGGATAGGTAACGCGTAGCCCATACAGAATACAAGCTTCAAGTGCAAGAAAAATGACTTTTTGACTAGTTATTTCACAGAAAAATAAATTTTTGACGAGTTATTTAACAGAAACCTCCCTTTTCTGTAATATCAAAGGCTAACACCATTGGATTTTCTCAAAAAAATTGATATTTTTCATAACCACCCAAAAATTAAGTTTGGATTGGTAACACATAGCCGATTGAGAATACAAGCCTCATGTGCAAGAAAAATGAATTTTTCACGAGTTATTAACCGGAAACCTCTCTTTTCAATAATACCGAAGGCTAACCCCTTTGGATTTTTCTCAAAAAATTGATATTATTTAGAATCTTACCACAAAATAAGTGGATAGGTAACGCGTAGCCGATACAGAATACAAGCCTTAATTGCAAGAAAAATGAATTTTTGATGAGTTATTCGACAGAAAAATGAATTTTTGACGAGTTATTTGACGGAAACCTCCTTTTCGGTAATATGGAAGGCTAACCCCTTTGAGTTTTCTCAAAAATTTTGATATTTTTTATAACATCCCAAAAATGAAGTTTGGATTGGTAACGCATAGCGGATAGAGAATACAAGTCTCATGTGCAAGAAAAATGAATTTTTCACGAGTTATTAACCGGGAACCTCCCTTTTCAATAATATCGAAGGCTAACCCCTTTGGATTTTTCTCAAAAATTTTGATATTTTTTACAACCTTCCAAAAAATAAGTATGTATAGGTAACGCGTAGCCGATACAGAATACAAGCCTCATGTGCAAGAAAAATGAATTTTTGACTAGTTATTTCAGAGAAAAATAAATTTTTGACGAGTTATTTGACAGAAATCTCCCTTTTCTATAATATCGAAGGCTAACCCCTTTGGATTTTCTCAAAAAATTTGATATTTTTCGTAACCTCCCAAAAATTAAGTTTGTATTGGTAACACGTAGCCGATTGAGAGTACAAGCCTCGTGTGCAAGAAAAATGAATTTTTCACGAGTTATTAACCGGAAACCTCCCTTTTCAATAATACCGAAGGCTAACCCCTTTGGATTTTCTAAAAATTTTATATATTTTTTAGAATCTTACCAAAAAATAAGTATGGATAGGTAACGCGTAGCCGATATAGAATACAAGCCTTATATGCAAGAAAAATGAATTTTTAACGAGTTATTTGAAATAAAAATGAATTTTAGACGAGTTATTTGATGGAAACCTCCTTTTCGGTAATATCGAAGGCTAACCCCTTTGGATTTTCTCAAAAAATTTGATATTTTTTATAACATCCCAAAAATGAAGTTTGGATTGGTAACACATAGCGGATAGAGAATACAAGTCTCATGTGCAAGAAAAGTGAATTTTTCACGAGTTATTAACCGGGAACCCCTTGTTTCAATAATATTGAAGGCTAACCCCTTTGGATTTTTCTCAAAAATTTTGATATTTTTTACAACCTTCCAAAAAATAAGTATGGATAGGTAACGCGTAGCCCATACAGAATACAAGCTTCAAGTGCAAGAAAAATGAATTTTTGACTAGTTATTTCACAGAAAAAATAAATTTTTGACGAGTTATTTAACAGAAACCTCCCTTTTCTGTAATATCAAAGGCTAACACCATTGGATTTTCTCAAAAAAATTGATATTTTTCATAACCACCCAAAAAATAAGTTTGGATTGGTAACACATAGCCGATTGAGAATACAAGACTCATGTGCAAGAAAAATGAATTTTTCACGAGTTATTAACCGGAAACTTCCCTTTTCAATAATACTGAAGGCTAACCCCTTTGGATTTTTCTCAAAAATTTGATATTCTTTAGAATCTTACCAAAAAATAAGTGGATAGGTAACGCGTAGCCGATACAGAATACAAGCCTTAATTGCAAGAAAAATGAATTTTTGATGAGTTATTCAACAGAAAAATGAATTTTTGACGAGTTATTTGACGGAAACCTCCTTTTCGGTAATATGGAAGGCTAACCCCTTTGGGTTTTCTCAAAAATTTTGATATTTTTTATAACATCCCAAAAATGAAGTTTGGATTGGTAATGCATAGCGGATAGAGAATACAAGTCTCATGTGCAAGAAAAAATGAATTTTGCACGAGTTATTAACCGGGAACCTCCCTTTTCAATAATATCGAAGGCTAACCCCTTTGGATTTTTCTCAAAAATTTTGATATTTTTTACAACCTTCCAAAAAATAAGTATGGATAGGTAACGCGTAGCCGATACAGAATACAAGCCTCATGTGCAAGAAAAATGAATTTTTGACTAGTTATTTCAGAGAAAAATAAATTTTTGACGAGTTATTTGACAGAAATCTCCCTTTTCTATAATATCGAAGGCTAACCCCTTTGGATTTTCTCAAAAAATTGGATATTTTTTATAACCTCCCAAAAATTAAGTTAGGATTGGTAACACGTAGCCGATTGAGAGTACAAGCCTCGTGTGCAAGAAAAATGAATTTTTCACGAGTTATTAACCGGAAACCTCCCTTTTCAATAATACCGAAGGCTAACCCCTTTGGATTTTCTAAAAATTTTTGATATTTTTTAGAATCTTACCAAAAAATAAGTATGGATAGGAAACGCGTAGCCTATATAGAATACAAGCCTTATGTGCAAGAAAAATGAATTTTTAACGAGTTATTTGAAATTAAAATGAATTTTAGATGAGTTATTTGACGGAAACCTCCTTTTCGGTAATATCAAAGGCTAACCCCTTTGGATTTTCTCAAAAATTTTGATATTTTTTATAACACCCCAAAAATGAAGTTTGGATTGGTAACGCATAGCAGATAGAGAATACAAGTCTCATGTGCAAGAAAAGTGAATTTTTCACGAGTTATTAACCGGGAACCCCCTGTTTCAATAATATTGAAGGCTAACCCCTTTGGATTTTTCTCAAAAATTTTGATATTTTTTACAACCTTCCAAAAAATAAGTATGGATAGGTAACGCGTAGCCCATACAGAATACATGCTTCAAGTGCAAGAAAAATGAATTTTTGACTAGTTATTTCACAGAAAAATAAATTTTTGACGAGTTATTTAACAGAAACCTCCCTTTTCTGTAATATCAAAGGCTAACACCATTGGATTTTCTCAAAAAAATTGATATTTTTCATAACCACCCAAAAATTAAGTTTGGATTGGTAACACGTAGCCGATTGAGAATACAAGCCTCATGTGCAACAAAAATGAATTTTCCACGAGTTATTAACCGGAAACCTCCCTTTTCAATAATACCGAAGGCTAACCCCTTTGGATTTTTCTAAAAAATTTGATATTCTTTAGAATCTTACCAAAAAATAAGTGGATAGGTAATGCATAGCCGATACAGAATACAAGCCTTAATTGCAAGAAAAATGAATTTTTGATGAGTTATTCGACAGAAAAATGAATTTTTGACGAGTTATTTGACGGAAACCTCCTTTTTGGTAATATGGAAGGCTAACCCCTTTGGGTTTTCTCAAAAATTTTGATATTTTTATAACATCCCAAAAATGAAGTTTGGATTGGTAACGCATAGCGGATAGAGAATACAAGTCTCATGTGCAAGAAAAATGAATTTTTCACGAGTTATTAACCGGGAACCTCCCTTTTCAATAATATCGAAGGCTAACCCCTTTGGATTTTTCTCAAAAATTTTGATATTTTTGACAACCTTCCAAAAAATAAGTATGGATAGGTAACGCGTAGCCGATACAGAATACAAGCCTCATGTGCAAGAAAAATGAATTTTTGACTAGTTATTTCAGAGAAAAATAAATTTTTGACGAGTTATTTGACATAAATCTCCCTTTTCTATAATATCGAAGGCTAACCCCTTTGGATTTTCTCAAAAAATTTGATATTTTTCGTAACCTCCCAAAAATTAAGTTTGGATTCGTAACACGTAGCCGATTGAGAGTACAAGCCTCGTGTGCAAGAAAAATGAATTTTTCACGAGTTATTAACCGGAAACCTCCCTTTTCAATAATACCGAAGGCTAACCCCTTTGGATTTTCTAAAAATTTTTGATATTTTTTAGAATCTTACCAAAAAATAAGTATGGATAGGAAACGCGTAGCCGATATAGAATACAAGCCTTATATGCAAGAAAAATGAATTTTTAATGAGTTATTTGAAATAAAAAAGAATTTTAGACGAGTTATTTGATGGAAACCTCCTTTTCGGTAATATCGAAGGCTAACCCCTTTGGATTTTTCTCAAAAATTTTGATATTTTTTACAACCTTCCAAAAAATAAGTATGGATAGGTAACGCGTAGCCGATACAGAATACAAGCCTCATGTGCAAGAAAAATGAATTTTTGACTAGTTATTTCAGAGAAAAATAAATTTTTGACGAGTTATTTGACAGAAATCTCCCTTTTCTATAATATCGAAGGCTAACCCCTTTGGATTTTCTCAAAAAATTTGATATTTTTCATAACCTCCCAAAAATTAAGTTTAGATTGGTAACACGTAGCCGATTGAGAGTACAAGCCTCGTGTGCAAGAAAAATGAATTTTTCACGAGTTATTAACCGGAAACCTCCCTTTTCAATAATACCGAAGGCTAACCCCTTTGGATTTTCTAAAATTTTTTGATATTTTTTAGAATCTTACCAAAAAATAAGTATGGATAGGTAACGCGTAGCCGATATAGAATACAAGCCTTATGTGCAAGAAAAATGAATTTTTAACGAGTTATTTGAAATAAAAATGAATTTTAGACGAGTTATTTGACGGAAACCTCCTTTTCGGTAATATCGAAGGCTAACCCCTTTGGATTTTCTCAAAAATTTTGATATTTTTTATAACATCCCAAAAATGAAGTTTGGATTGGTAACGCATAGCGGATAGAGAATACAAGTCTCATGTGCAAGAAAAGTGAATTTTTCACGAGTTATTAACCGGGAACCCCTTGTTTCAATAATATTGAAGGCTAACCCCTTTGGATTTTTCTCAAAAATTTTGATATTTTTTACAACCTTCCAAAAAATAAGTATGGATAGTTAACGCGTAGCCCATACAGAATACAAGCTTCAAGTGCAAGAAAAATGAATTTTTGACTAGTTATTTCACAAAAAAATAAATTTTTGACGAGTTATTTAACATAAACCTCCCTTTTCTGTAATATCAAAGGCTAACACCATTGGATTTTCTCGAAAAAATTGATATTTTTCATAACCACCCAAAAATTAAATTTGGATTGGTAACACATAGCCGATTGAGAATACAAGCCTCATGTGCAAGAAAAATGAATTTTTCACGAGTTATTAACCGGAAACCTCCCTTTTCAATAATACTGAAGGCTAACCCCTTTGGATTTTTCTCAAAAATTTGATATTCTTTAGAATCTTACCAAAAAATAAGTGGATAGGTAACGCGTAGCCGATACAGAATACAAGACTTAATTGCAAGAAAAATGAATTTTTGAATGAGTTATTCGACAGAAAAATGAATTTTTGACGAGTTATTTGACGGAAACCTCCTTTTCGGTAATATGGAAGGCTAACCCCTTTGGGTTTTCTCAAAAATTTTGATATTTTTTATAACATCCCAAAAATGAAGTTTGGATTGGTAACGCATAGCGGATAGAGAATACAAGTCTCATGTGCAAGAAAAAATGAATTTTGCACGAGTTATTAACCAGGAACCTCCCTTTTCAATAATATCGAAGGCTAACCCCTTTGGATTTTTCTCAAAAATTTTGATATTTTTTACAACCTTCCAAAAAATAAGTATGGATAGGTAACGCGTAGCCGATACAGAATACAAGCCTCATGTGCAAGAAAAATGATTTTTTGACTAGTTATTTCAGAGAAAAATAAATTTTTGACGAGTAATTTGACAGAAATCTCCCTTTTCTATAATATCGAAGGCTAACCCCTTTGGATTTTCTCAAAAAATTTGATATTTTTCATAACCTCCCAAAAATTAAGTTAGGATTGGTAACACGTAGCCGATTGAGAGTACAAGCCTCGTGTGCAAGAAAAATGAATTTTTCACGAGTTATTAACCGGAAACCTCCCTTTTCAAAAATACCGAAGGCTAACTCCTTTGGATTTTCTAAAAATTTTTGATATTTTTTAGAATCTTACCAAAAAATAAGTATGGATAGGAAACGCGTAGCCTATATAGAATACAAGCCTTATGTGCAAGAAAAATGAATTTTTAACGAGTTATTTGAAATAAAAAATGA
Organism: Neostapfia colusana; assembly: GCA_030760725.1. NCBI lineage: Eukaryota > Viridiplantae > Streptophyta > Magnoliopsida > Poales > Poaceae > Neostapfia > Neostapfia colusana. The sequence continues at coordinate 149,804 of JASWHV010000210.1, forward strand.
ATTTTAGACGAGTTATTTGACGGAAACCTCCTTTTCGGTTATATCGAAGGCTAACCCCTTTGGATTTTCTCAAAAATTTTGATATTTTTTATAACATCCCAAAAATGAAGTTTGGATTGGTAACGCATAGCGGATAGAGAATACAAGTCTCATGTGCAAGAAAAGTGAATTTTTCACGAGTTATTAACCGGGAACCCCTTGTTTCAATAATATTGAAGGCTAACCCCTTTGGATTTTTCTTAAAAATTTTGATATTTTTTACAACCTTCCAAAAAATAAGTATGGATAGGTAACGCGTAGCCCATACAGAATACAAGCTTCAAGTGCAAGAAAAATGAATTTTTGACTAGTTATTTCGCAGAAAAATAAATTTTTGACGAGTTATTTAACAGAAACCTCCCTTTTCTGTAATATCAAAGGCTAACACCATTGGATTTTCTCAAAAAAATGATATTTTTCATAACCACCCAAAAAATAAGTTTGGATTGGTAACACATAGCCGATTGAGAATACAAGCCTCATGTGCAAGAAAAATGAATTTTTCACGAGTTATTAACCGGAAACCTCCCTTTTCAATAATACTGAAGGCTAACCCCTTTGGATTTTTCTCAAAAATTTTATATTCTTTAGAATCTTACCAAAAAATAAGTGGATAGGTAACGCGTAGCCGATACAGAATACAAGCCTTAATTGCAAGAAAAATGAATTTTTGATGAGTTATTCGACAGAAAAATGAATTTTTGACGAGTTATTTGACGGAAACCTCCTTTTCGGTAATATGGAAGGCTAACCCCTTTGGGTTTTCTCAAAAATTTTGATATTTTTTATAACATCCCAAAAATGAAGTTTGGATTGGTAACGCATAGCGGATAGAGAATACAAGTCTCATGTGCAAGAAAAAATGAATTTTGCACGAGTTATTAACCGGGAACCTCCCTTTTCAATAATATCGAAGGCTAACCCCTTTGGATTTTTCTCAAAAATTTTGATATTTTTTACAACCTTCCAAAAAATAAGTATGGATAGGTAACGCGTAGACGATACAGAATACAAGCCTCGTGTCCAAGAAAAATGAATTTTTGACTAGTTATTTCAGAGAAAAATAAATTTTTGACGAGTTATTTGACAGAAATATCCCTTTTCTATAATATCGAAGGCTAACCCCTTTGGATTTTCTCAAAAAATTGGATATTTTTCATAACCTCCCAAAAATTAAGTTAGGATTGGTAACACGTAGCCGATTGAGAGTACAAGCCTCGTGTGCAAGAAAAATGAATTTTTCACGAGTTATTAACCGGAAACCTCCCTTTTCAATAATACCGAAGGCTAACCCCTTTGGATTTTCTAAAAAATTTTGATATTTTTTAGAATCTTACCAAATAATAAGTATGGATAGGAAACGCATATCCGATATAAAATACAAGCCTTATGCGCAAGAAAAATGAATTTTTAACGAGTTATTTGAAATAAAAATGAATTTTAGACAAGTTATTTGACGGAAACCTCCTTTTCGGTAATATCGAAGGCTAACCCCTTTGGATTTTCTCAAAAATTTTGATATTTTTTATAACATCCCAACAATGATGTTTGGATTGGTAACGCATAGCGGATAGAGAATACAAGTCTCATGTGCAAGAAAAATGAATTTTTCACGAGTTATTAACCGGGAACCTCCCTTTTCAATAATATCGAAGGCTAACCCCTTTGGATTTTTCTCAAAAATTTTGATATTTTTTACAACCTTCCAAAAAAATAAGTATGGATAGGTAACGCGTAGCCGATATAGAATACAAGCCTTATGTGCAAGAAAAATGAATTTTTAACGAGTTATTTGAAATAAAAATGAATTTTAGACGAGTTATTTGTCGGAAACCTCCTTTTCGGTAATATCGAAGGCTAACCCCTTTGGATTTTCTCAAAAATTTTGATACTTTTTATAACATCCCAAAAATGAAGTTTGGATTGGTAACGCATAGCGGATAGAGAATACAAGTCTCATGTGCAAGTAAAGTGAAATTTTCACGAGTTATTAACCAGGAACCCCTTGTTTCAATAATATTGAAGGCTAACCCCTTTGGATTTTTCTCAAAATTTTTGATATTTTTTACAACCTTCCAAGAATTAAGTATGGATAGGTAACGCGTAGCCCATACAGAATACAAGCCTCATGTGCAAGAAAAATGAATTTTTGACTAGTTATTTCAGAGAAAAATAAATTTTTGACGAGTTATTTGACACAAATCTCCCTTTTCTATAATATCGAAGGCTAACCCCTTTGGATTTTCTCAAAAAATTGGATATTTTTCATAACCTCCCAAAAATTAAGTTAGGATTGGTAACACGTAGCCGATTGAGAGTACAAGCCTCGTGTGCAAGAAAAATGAATTTTTCACGAGTTATTAACCGGAAACCTCCCTTTTCAATAATACCGAAGGCTAACCCCTTTGGATTTTCTAAAAAATTTTGATATTTTTTAGAATCTTACCAAATAATAAGTATGGATAGGAAACGCGTAGCCGATATAGAATACAAGCCTTATGTGCAAGAAAAATGAATTTTTAACGAGTTATTTGAAATAAAAATGAATTTTAGACAAGTTATTTGACGGAAACCTCCTTTTCGGTAATATCGAAGGCTAACCCCTTTGGATTTTCTCAAAAATTTTGATATTTTTTATAACATCCCAAAAATGAAGTTTGGATTGGTAACGCGTAGCGGATAGAGAATACAAGTCTCATGTGCAAGGAAAATGAATTTTTCACGAGTTATTAACCGGGAACCTCCCTTTTCAATAATATCGAAGGCTAACCCCTTTGGATTTTTCTCAAAAATTTTGATATTTTTTACAACCTTCCAAAAAATAAGTATGGATAGGTAACGCGTAGCCGATACAGAATACAAGCTTCAAGTGCAAGAAAAATGAATTTTTGACTAGTTATTTCACAGAAAAATAAATTTTTGACGAGTTATTTGACAGAAACCTCCCTTTTCTGTAATATCAAAGGCTAACACCATTGGAGTTTCTCAAAAATTTGATATTTTTCATAACCACCCAAAAAATAAGTTTGGATTGGTAACACATAGCCGATTGATAATACAAGCCTCGTGTGCAAGAAAAATGAATTTTTCACGAGTTATTAACCGGAAACCTCCCTTTTCAATAATACCGAAGGCTAACCCCTTTGGATTTTCTAAAAATTTTTGATATTTTTTAGAATCTTACCAAAAAATAAGTATGGATAGGAAACGCGTAGCCTATATAGAATACAAGCCTTATGTGCAAGAAAAATGAATTTTTAACGAGTTATTTGAAATAAAAATGAATTTTAGATGAGTTATTTGACGGAAACCTCCTTTTCGGTAATATCGAAGGCTAACCCCTTTGGATTTTCTCAAAAATTTTGATATTTTTTATAACATCCCAAAAATGAAGTTTGGATTGGTAACGCATAGCGGATAGAGAATACAAGTCTCATGTGCAAGAAAAGTGATTTTTTCACGAGTTATTAACCGGGAACCCCCAGTTTCAATAATATTGAAGGCTAACCCCTTTGGATTTTTCTCAAAAATTTTGATATTTTTTACAACCTTCCAAAAAATAAGTATGGATAGGTAACGCGTAGCCCATACAGAATACAAGCTTCAAGTGCAAGAAAAATGAATTTTTGACTAGTTATTTCACAGAAAAATAAATTTTTGACGAGTTATTTAACAGAAACCTCCCTTTTCTGTAATATCAAAGGCTAACACCATTGGATTTTCTCAAAAAAATTGATATTTTTCATAACCACCCAAAAATTAAGTTTGGATTGGTAACACATAGCCGATTGAGAATACAAGCCTCATGTGCAAGAAAAATGAATTTTTCACGAGTTATTAACCGGAAACCTCTCTTTTCAATAATACCGAAGGCTAACCCCTTTGGATTTTTCTCAAAAAATTGATATTATTTAGAATCTTACCACAAAATAAGTGGATAGGTAACGCGTAGCCGATACAGAATACAAGCCTTAATTGCAAGAAAAATGAATTTTTGATGAGTTATTCGACAGAAAAATGAATTTTTGACGAGTTATTTGACGGAAACCTCCTTTTCGGTAATATGGAAGGCTAACCCCTTTGAGTTTTCTCAAAAATTTTTATATTTTTTATAACATCCCAAAAATGAAGTTTGGATTGGTAACGCATAGCGGATAGAGAATACAAGTCTCATGTGCAAGAAAAATGAATTTTTCACGAGTTATTAACCGGGAACCTCCCTTTTCAATAATATCGAAGGCTAACCCCTTTGGATTTTTCTCAAAAATTTTGATATTTTTTACAACCTTCCAAAAAATAAGTATGTATAGGTAACGCGTAGCCGATACAGAATACAAGCCTCATGTGCAAGAAAAATGAATTTTTGACTAGTTATTTCAGAGAAAAATAAATTTTTGACGAGTTATTTGACAGAAATCTCCCTTTTCTATAATATCGAAGGCTAACCCCTTTGGATTTTCTCAAAAAATTTGATATTTTTCGTAACCTCCCAAAAATTAAGTTTGTATTGGTAACACGTAGCCGATTGAGAGTACAAGCCTCGTGTGCAAGAAAAATGAATTTTTCACGAGTTATTAACCGGAAACCTCCCTTTTCAATAATACCGAAGGCTAACCCCTTTGGATTTTCTAAAAATTTTATATATTTTTTAGAATCTTACCAAAAAATAAGTATGGATAGGTAACGCGTAGCCGATATAGAATACAAGCCTTATATGCAAGAAAAATGAATTTTTAACGAGTTATTTGAAATAAAAATGAATTTTAGACGAGTTATTTGATGGAAACCTCCTTTTCGGTAATATCGAAGGCTAACCCCTTTGGATTTTCTCAAAAATTTTGATATTTTTTATAACATCCCAAAAATGAAGTTTGGATTGGTAACACATAGCGGATAGAGAATACAAGTCTCATGTGCAAGAAAAGTGAATTTTTCACGAGTTATTAACCGGGAACCCCTTGTTTCAATAATATTGAAGGCTAACCCCTTTGGATTTTTCTCAAAAATTTTGATATTTTTTACAACCTTCCAAAAAATAAGTATGGATAGGTAACGCGTAGCCCATACAGAATACAAGCTTCAAGTGCAAGAAAAATGAATTTTTGACTAGTTATTTCACAGAAAAAATAAATTTTTGACGAGTTATTTAACAGAAACCTCCCTTTTCTGTAATATCAAAGGCTAACACCATTGGATTTTCTCAAAAAAATGATATTTTTCATAACCACCCAAAAAATAAGTTTGGATTGGTAACACATAGCCGATTGAGAATACAAGCCTCATGTGCAAGAAAAATGAATTTTTCACGAGTTATTAACCGGAAACCTCCCTTTTCAATAATACTGAAGGCTAACCCCTTTGGATTTTTCTCAAAAATTTGATATTCTTTAGAATCTTACCAATAAATAAGTGGATAGGTAACGCGTAGCCGATACAGAATACAAGCCTTAATTGCAAGAAAAATGAATTTTTGATGAGTTATTCGACAGAAAAATGAATTTTTGACGAGTTATTTGAAGGAAACCTCCTTTTCGGTAATATGGAAGGCTAACCCCTTTGGGTTTTCTCAAAAATTTTGATATTTTTTATAACATCCCAAAACTGAAGTTTGGATTGGTAACGCATAGCGGATAGAGAATACAAGTCTCATGTGCAAGAAAAAATGAATTTTTCACGAGTTATTAACCGGGAACCTCCCTTTTCAATAATATCGAAGGCTAACCCCTTTGGATTTTTCTCAAAAATTTTGATATTTTTTACAACCTTCCAAAAAATAAGTATGGATAGGTAACGCGTAGCCGATACAGAATACAAGCCTCATGTGCAAGAAAAATGAATTTTTGACTAGTTATTTCAGAGAAAAATAAATTTTTGACGAGTTATTTGACAGAAATCTCCCTTTTCTATAATATCGAAGGCTAACCCCTTTGGATTTTCTCAAAAAATTGGATATTTTTCATAACCTCCCAAAAATTAAGTTAGGATTGGTAACACGTAGCCGATTGAGAGTACAAGCCTCGTGTGCAAGAAAAATGAATTTTTCACGAGTTATTAACCGGAAACCTCCCTTTTCAATAATACCGAAGGCTAACCCCTTTGGATTTTCTAAAAATTTTTGATATTTTTTAGAATCTTACCAAAAAATAAGTATGGATAGGAAACGCGTAGCCTATATAGAATACAAGCCTTATGTGCAAGAAAAATGAATTTTTAACGAGTTATTTGAAATTAAAATGAATTTTAGATGAGTTATTTGACGGAAACCTCCTTTTCGGTAATATCAAAGGCTAACCCCTTTGGATTTTCTCAAAAATTTTGATATTTTTTATAACACCCCAAAAATGAAGTTTGGATTGGTAACGCATAGCGGATAGAGAATACAAGTCTCATGTGCAAGAAAAGTGAATTTTTCACGAGTTATTAACCGGGAACCCCCTGTTTCAATAATATTGAAGGCTAACCCCTTTGGATTTTTCTCAAAAATTTTGATATTTTTTACAACCTTCCAAAAAATAAGTATGGATAGGTAACGCGTAGCCCATACAGAATACAAGCTTCAAGTGCAAGAAAAATGAATTTTTGACTAGTTATTTCACAGAAAAATAAATTTTTGACGAGTTATTTAACAGAAACCTCCCTTTTCTGTAATATCAAAGGCTAACACCATTGGATTTTCTCAAAAAAATTGATATTTTTCATAACCACCCAAAAATTAAGTTTGGATTGGTAACACGTAGCCGATTGAGAATACAAGCCTCATGTGCAACAAAAATGAATTTTCCACGAGTTATTAACCGGAAACCTCCCTTTTCAATAATACCGAAGGCTAACCCCTTTGGATTTTTCTAAAAAATTTGATATTCTTTAGAATCTTACCAAAAAATAAGTGGATAGGTAATGCATAGCCGATACAGAATACAAGCCTTAATTGCAAGAAAAATGAATTTTTGATGAGTTATTCGACAGAAAAATGAATTTTTGACGAGTTATTTGACGGAAACCTCCTTTTTGGTAATATGGAAGGCTAACCCCTTTGGGTTTTCTCAAAAATTTTGATATTTTTATAACATCCCAAAAATGAAGTTTGGATTGGTAACGCATAGCGGATAGAGAATACAAGTCTCATGTGCAAGAAAAATGAATTTTTCACGAGTTATTAACAGGGAACCTCCCTTTTCAATAATATCGAAGGCTAACCCCTTTGGATTTTTCTCAAAAATTTTGATATTTTTGACAACCTTCCAAAAAATAAGTATGGATAGGTAACGCGTAGCCGATACAGAATACAAGCCTCATGTGCAAGAAAAATGAATTTTTGACTAGTTATTTCAGAGAAAAATAAATTTTTGACGAGTTATTTGACATAAATCTCCCTTTTCTATAATATCGAAGGCTAACCCCTTTGGATTTTCTCAAAAAATTTGATATTTTTCGTAACCTCCCAAAAATTAAGTTTGGATTCGTAACACGTAGCCGATTGAGAGTACAAGCCTCGTGTGCAAGAAAAATGAATTTTTCACGAGTTATTAACCGGAAACCTCCCTATTCAATAATACCGAAGGCTAACCCCTTTGGATTTTCTAAAAATTTTTGATATTTTTTAGAATCTTACCAAAAAATAAGTATGGATAGGAAACGCGTAGCCGATATAGAATACAAGCCTTATATGCAAGAAAAATGAATTTTTAATGAGTTATTTGAAATAAAAATGAATTTTAGACGAGTTATTTGATGGAAACCTCCTTTTCGGTAATATCGAAGGCTAACCCCTTTTGATTTTTCTCAAAAATTTTGATATTTTTTACAACCTTCCAAAAAATAAGTATGGATAGGTAACGCGTAGCCGATACAGAATACAAGCCTCATGTGCAAGAAAAATGAATTTTTGACTAGTTATTTCAGAGAAAAATAAATTTTTAACGAGTTATTTGACAGAAATCTCCCTTTTCTATAATATCGAAGGCTAACCCCTTTGGATTTTCTCAAAAAATTTGATATTTTTCATAACCTCCAAAAAATTAAGTTTAGATTGGTAACACGTAGCCGATTGAGAGTACAAGCCTCATGTGCAAGAAAAATGAATTTTTCACGAGTTATTAACCGGAAACCTCCCTTTTCAATAATACTGAAGGCTAACCCCTTTGGATTTTTCTCAAAAATTTGATATTCTTTAGAATCTTACCAATAAATAAGTGGATAGGTAACGCGTAGCCGATACAGAATACAAGCCTTAATTGCAAGAAAAATGAATTTTTGATGAGTTATTCGACAGAAAAATGAATTTTTGACGAGTTATTTGAAGGAAACCTCCTTTTCGGTAATATGGAAGGCTAACCCCTTTGGGTTTTCTCAAAAATTTTGATATTTTTTATAACATCCCAAAACTGAAGTTTGGATTGGTAACGCATAGCGGATAGAGAATACAAGTCTCATGTGCAAGAAAAAATGAATTTTTCACGAGTTATTAACCGGGAACCTCCCTTTTCAATAATATCGAAGGCTAACCCCTTTGGATTTTTCTCAAAAATTTTGATATTTTTTACAACCTTCCAAAAAATAAGTATGGATAGGTAACGCGTAGCCGATACAGAATACAAGCCTCATGTGCAAGAAAAATGAATTTTTGACTAGTTATTTCAGAGAAAAATAAATTTTTGACGAGTTATTTGACAGAAATCTCCCTTTTCTATAATATCGAAGGCTAACCCCTTTGGATTTTCTCAAAAAATTGGATATTTTTCATAACCTCCCAAAAATTAAGTTAGGATTGGTAACACGTAGCCGATTGAGAGTACAAGCCTCGTGTGCAAGAAAAATGAATTTTTCACGAGTTATTAACCGGAAACCTCCCTTTTCAATAATACCGAAGGCTAACCCCTTTGGATTTTCTAAAAATTTTTGATATTTTTTAGAATCTTACCAAAAAATAAGTATGGATAGGAAACGCGTAGCCTATATAGAATACAAGCCTTATGTGCAAGAAAAATGAATTTTTAACGAGTTATTTGAAATTAAAATGAATTTTAGATGAGTTATTTGACGGAAACCTCCTTTTCGGTAATATCAAAGGCTAACCCCTTTGGATTTTCTCAAAAATTTTGATATTTTTTATAACACCCCAAAAATGAAGTTTGGATTGGTAACGCATAGCGGATAGAGAATACAAGTCTCATGTGCAAGAAAAGTGAATTTTTCACGAGTTATTAACCGGGAACCCCCTGTTTCAATAATATTGAAGGCTAACCCCTTTGGATTTTTCTCAAAAATTTTGATATTTTTTACAACCTTCCAAAAAATAAGTATGGATAGGTAACGCGTAGCCCATACAGAATACAAGCTTCAAGTGCAAGAAAAATGAATTTTTGACTAGTTATTTCACAGAAAAATAAATTTTTGACGAGTTATTTAACAGAAACCTCCCTTTTCTGTAATATCAAAGGCTAACACCATTGGATTTTCTCAAAAAAATTGATATTTTTCATAACCACCCAAAAATTAAGTTTGGATTGGTAACACGTAGCCGATTGAGAATACAAGCCTCATGTGCAACAAAAATGAATTTTCCACGAGTTATTAACCGGAAACCTCCCTTTTCAATAATACCGAAGGCTAACCCCTTTGGATTTTTCTAAAAAATTTGATATTCTTTAGAATCTTACCAAAAAATAAGTGGATAGGTAATGCATAGCCGATACAGAATACAAGCCTTAATTGCAAGAAAAATGAATTTTTGATGAGTTATTCGACAGAAAAATGAATTTTTGACGAGTTATTTGACGGAAACCTCCTTTTTGGTAATATGGAAGGCTAACCCCTTTGGGTTTTCTCAAAAATTTTGATATTTTTATAACATCCCAAAAATGAAGTTTGGATTGGTAACGCATAGCGGATAGAGAATACAAGTCTCATGTGCAAGAAAAATGAATTTTTCACGAGTTATTAACAGGGAACCTCCCTTTTCAATAATATCGAAGGCTAACCCCTTTGGATTTTTCTCAAAAATTTTGATATTTTTGACAACCTTCCAAAAAATAAGTATGGATAGGTAACGCGTAGCCGATACAGAATACAAGCCTCATGTGCAAGAAAAATGAATTTTTGACTAGTTATTTCAGAGAAAAATAAATTTTTGACGAGTTATTTGACATAAATCTCCCTTTTCTATAATATCGAAGGCTAACCCCTTTGGATTTTCTCAAAAAATTTGATATTTTTCGTAACCTCCCAAAAATTAAGTTTGGATTCGTAACACGTAGCCGATTGAGAGTACAAGCCTCGTGTGCAAGAAAAATGAATTTTTCACGAGTTATTAACCGGAAACCTCCCTTTTCAATAATACCGAAGGCTAACCCCTTTGGATTTTCTAAAAATTTTTGATATTTTTTAGAATCTTACCAAAAAATAAGTATGGATAGGAAACGCGTAGCCGATATAGAATACAAGCCTTATATGCAAGAAAAATGAATTTTTAATGAGTTATTTGAAATAAAAATGAATTTTAGACGAGTTATTTGATGGAAACCTCCTTTTCGGTAATATCGAAGGCTAACCCCTTTTGATTTTTCTCAAAAATTTTGATATTTTTTACAACCTTCCAAAAAATAAGTATGGATAGGTAACGCGTAGCCGATACAGAATACAAGCCTCATGTGCAAGAAAAATGAATTTTTGACTAGTTATTTCAGAGAAAAATAAATTTTTAACGAGTTATTTGACAGAAATCTCCCTTTTCTATAATATCGAAGGCTAACCCCTTTGGATTTTCTCAAAAAATTTGATATTTTTCATAACCTCCCAAAAATTAAGTTTAGATTGGTAACACGTAGCCGATTGAGAGTACAAGCCTCGTGTGCAAGAAAAATGAATTTTTCACGAGTTATTAACCGGAAACCTCCCTTTTCAATAATACCGAAGGCTAACCCCTTTGGATTTTCTAAAATTTTTTGATATTTTTTAGAATCTTACCAAAAAATAAGTATGGATAGGTAACGCGTAGCCGATATAGAATACAAGCCTTATGTGCAAGAAAAATGAATTTTTAACGAGTTATTTGAAATAAAAATGAATTTTAGACGAGTTATTTGACGGAAACCTCCTTTTCGGTAATATCGAAGGCTAACCCCTTTGGATTTTCTCAAAAATTTTGATATTTTTTATAACATCCCAAAAATGAAGTTTGGATTGGTAACGCATAGCGGATAGAGAATACAAGTCTCATGTGCAAGAAAAGTGAATTTTTCACGAGTTATTAACCGGGAACCCCTTGTTTCAATAATATTGAAGGCTAACCCCTTTGGATTTTTCTCAAAAATTTTGATATTTTTTACAACCTTCCTAAAAATAAGTATGGATAGGTAACGCGTAGCCCATACAGAATACAAGCTTCAAGTGCAAGAAAAATGAATTTTTGACTAGTTATTTCACAAAAAAATAAATTTTTGACGAGTTATTTAACATAAACCTCCCTTTTCTGTAATATCAAAGGCTAACACCATTGGATTTTCTCGAAAAAATTGATATTTTTCATAACCACCCAAAAATTAAATTTGGATTGGTAACACATAGCCGATTGAGAATACAAGCCTCATGTGCAAGAAAAATGAATTTTTCACGAGTTATTAACCGGAAACCTCCCTTTTCAATAATACTGAAGGCTAACCCCTTTGGATTTTTCTCAAAAATTTGATATTCTTTAGAATCTTACCAAAAAATAAGTGGATAGGTAACGCGTAGCCGATACAGAATACAAGACTTAATTGCAAGAAAAATGAATTTTTGAATGAGTTATTCGACAGAAAAATGAATTTTTGACGAGTTATTTGACGGAAACCTCCTTTTCGGTAATATGGAAGGCTAACCCCTTTGGGTTTTCTCAAAAATTTTGATATTTTTTATAACATCCCAAAAATGAAGTTTGGATTGGTAACGCATAGCGGATAGAGAATACAAGTCTCATGTGCAAGAAAAAATGAATTTTGCACGAGTTATTAACCGGGAACCTCCCTTTTCAATAATATCGAAGGCTAACCCCTTTGGATTTTTCTCAAAAATTTTGATATTTTTTACAACCTTCCAAAAAATAAGTATGGATAGGTAACGCGTAGCCGATACAGAATACAAGCCTCATGTGCAAGAAAAATGATTTTTTGACTAGTTATTTCAGAGAAAAATAAATTTTTGACGAGTAATTTGACAGAAATCTCCCTTTTCTATAATATCGAAGGCTAACCCCTTTGGATTTTCTCAAAAAATTTGATATTTTTCATAACCTCCCAAAAATTAAGTTAGGATTGGTAACACGTAGCCGATTGAGAGTACAAGCCTCGTGTGCAAGAAAAATGAATTTTTCACGAGTTATTAACCGGAAACCTCCCTTTTCAAAAATACCGAAGGCTAACTCCTTTGGATTTTCTAAAAATTTTTGATATTTTTTAGAATCTTACCAAAAAATAAGTATGGATAGGAAACGCGTAGCCTATATAGAATACAAGCCTTATGTGCAAGAAAAATGAATTTTTAACGAGTTATTTGAAATAAAAAATGAATTTTAGACGAGTTATTTGACGGAAACCTCCTTTTCGGTTATATCGAAGGCTAACCCCTTTGGATTTTCTCAAAAATTTTGATATTTTTTATAACATCCCAAAAATGAAGTTTGGATTGGTAACGCATAGCGGATAGAGAATACAAGTCTCATGTGCAAGAAAAGTGAATTTTTCACGAGTTATTAACCGGGAACCCCTTGTTTCAATAATATTGAAGGCTAACCCCTTTGGATTTTTCTTAAAAATTTTGATATTTTTTACAACCTTCCAAAAAATAAGTATGGATAGGTAACGCGTAGCCCATACAGAATACAAGCTTCAAGTGCAAGAAAAATGAATTTTTGACTAGTTATTTCGCAGAAAAATAAATTTTTGACGAGTTATTTAACAGAAACCTCCCTTTTCTGTAATATCAAAGGCTAACACCATTGGATTTTCTCAAAAAAATGATATTTTTCATAACCACCCAAAAAATAAGTTTGGATTGGTAACACATAGCCGATTGAGAATACAAGCCTCATGTGCAAGAAAAATGAATTTTTCACGAGTTATTAACCGGAAACCTCCCTTTTCAATAATACTGAAGGCTAACCCCTTTGGATTTTTCTCAAAAATTTGATATTCTTTAGAATCTTACCAAAAAATAAGTGGATAGGTAACGCGTAGCCGATACAGAATACAAGCCTTAATTGCAAGAAAAATGAATTTTTGATGAGTTATTCGACAGAAAAATGAATTTTTGACGAGTTATTTGACGGAAACCTCCTTTTCGGTAATATGGAAGGCTAACCCCTTTGGGTTTTCTCAAAAATTTTGATATTTTTTATAACATCCCAAAAATGAAGTTTGGATTGGTAACGCATAGCGGATAGAGAATACAAGTCTCATGTGCAAGAAAAAATGAATTTTGCACGAGTTATTAACCGGGAACCTCCCTTTTCAATAATATCGAAGGCTAACCCCTTTGGATTTTTCTCAAAAATTTTGATATTTTTTACAACCTTCCAAAAAATAAGTATGGATAGGTAACGCGTAGACGATACAGAATACAAGCCTCGTGTCCAAGAAAAATGAATTTTTGACTAGTTATTTCAGAGAAAAATAAATTTTTGACGAGTTATTTGACAGAAATATCCCTTTTCTATAATATCGAAGGCTAACCCCTTTGGATTTTCTCAAAAAATTGGATATTTTTCATAACCTCCCAAAAATTAAGTTAGGATTGGTAACACGTAGCCGATTGAGAGTACAAGCCTCGTGTGCAAGAAAAATGAATTTTCACGAGTTATTAACCGGAAACCTCCCTTTTCAATAATACCGAAGGCTAACCCCTTTGGATTTTCTAAAAAATTTTGATATTTTTTAGAATCTTACCAAATAATAAGTATGGATAGGAAACGCATATCCGATATAAAATACAAGCCTTATGCGCAAGAAAAATGAATTTTTAACGAGTTATTTGAAATAAAAATGAATTTTAGACAAGTTATTTGACGGAAACCTCCTTTTCGGTAATATCGAAGGCTAACCCCTTTGGATTTTCTCAAAAATTTTGATATTTTTTATAACATCCCAAAAATGATGTTTGGATTGGTAACGCATAGCGGATAGAGAATACAAGTCTCATGTGCAAGAAAAATGAATTTTTCACGAGTTATTAACCGGGAACCTCCCTTTTCAATAATATCGAAGGCTAACCCCTTTGGATTTTTCTCAAAAATTTTGATATTTTTTACAACCTTCCAAAAAAATAAGTATGGATAGGTAACGCGTAGCCGATATAGAATACAAGCCTTATGTGCAAGAAAAATGAATTTTTAACAAGTTATTTGAAATAAAAATGAATTTTAGACGAGTTATTTGTCGGAAACCTCCTTTTCGGTAATATCGAAGGCTAACCCCTTTGGATTTTCTCAAAAATTTTGATACTTTTTATAACATCCCAAAAATGAAGTTTGGATTGGTAACGCATAGCGGATAGAGAATACAAGTCTCATGTGCAAGTAAAGTGAAATTTTCACGAGTTATTAACCAGGAACCCCTTGTTTCAATAATATTGAAGGCTAACCCCTTTGGATTTTTCTCAAAATTTTTGATATTTTTTACAACCTTCCAAAAATTAAGTATGGATAGGTAACGCGTAGCCCATACAGAATACAAGCCTCATGTGCAAGAAAAATGAATTTTTGACTAGTTATTTCAGAGAAAAATAAATTTTTGACGAGTTATTTGACACAAATCTCCCTTTTCTATAATATCGAAGGCTAACCCCTTTGGATTTTCTCAAAAAATTGGATATTTTTCATAACCTCCCAAAAATTAAGTTAGGATTGGTAACACGTAGCCGATTGAGAGTACAAGCCTCGTGTGCAAGAAAAATGAATTTTTCACGAGTTATTAACCGGAAACCTCCCTTTTCAATAATACCGAAGGCTAACCCCTTTGGATTTTCTAAAAAATTTTGATATTTTTTAGAATCTTACCAAATAATAAGTATGGATAGGAAACGCGTAGCCGATATAGAATACAAGCCTTATGTGCAAGAAAAATGAATTTTTAACGAGTTATTTGAAATAAAAATGAATTTTAGACAAGTTATTTGACGGAAACCTCCTTTTCGGTAATATCGAAGGCTAACCCCTTTGGATTTTCTCAAAAATTTTGATATTTTTTATAACATCCCAAAAATGAAGTTTGGATTGGTAACGCGTAGCGGATAGAGAATACAAGTCTCATGTGCAAGGAAAATGAATTTTTCACGAGTTATTAACCGGGAACATCCCTTTTCAATAATATCGAAGGCTAACCCCTTTGGATTTTTCTCAAAAATTTTGATATTTTTTACAACCTTCCAAAAAATAAGTATGGATAGGTAACGCGTAGCCGATACAGAATACAAGCTTCAAGTGCAAGAAAAATGAATTTTTGACTAGTTATTTCACAGAAAAATAAATTTTTGACGAGTTATTTGACAGAAACCTCCCTTTTCTGTAATATCAAAGGCTAACACCATTGGAGTTTCTCAAAAATTTGATATTTTTCATAACCACCCAAAAAATAAGTTTGGATTGGTAACACATAGCCGATTGATAATACAAGCCTCATGTGCAAGAAAAATGAATTTTTCACGAGTTATTAACCGGAAACCTCCCTTTTCAATAATACAGAAGGCTAACCCCTTTGGATTTTTCTCAAAAATTTGATATTCTTTAGAATCTTACCAAAAAATAAGTGGATAGGTAACGCGTAGCCGATACAGAATACAAGCCTTAATTGCAAGAAAAATGAATTTTTGATGAGTTATTCGACAGAAAAATGAATTTTTGACGAGTTATTTGACGGAAACCTCCTTTTCGGTAATATGGAAGGCTAACCCCTTTGGGTTTTCTCAAAAATTTTGATATTTTTTATAACATCCCGAAAATGAAGTTTGGATTGGTAACGCATAGCGGATAGAGAATACAAGTCTCATGTGCAAGAAAAGTGAATTTTTCACGAGTTATTAACCAGGAACCCCTTGTTTCAATAATATTGAAGGCTAACCCCTTTGGATTTTTCTCAAAAATTTTGATATTTTTTACAACCTTCCAAAAATTAAGTATGGATAGGTAACGCGTAGCCCATACAGAATAAAAGCTTCAAGTGCAAGAAAAATGAATTTTTGACTAGTTATTTCACAGAAAATAAATTTTTGACGAGTTATTTAACAGAAACCTCTCTTTTCTGTAATATCAAAGACTAACACCATTGGATTTTCTCAAAAAAATGATATTTTTCATAACCACCCAAAAAATAAGTTTGGATTGGTAACACATAGCCGATTGAGAATACAAGCCTCATGTGCAAGAAAAATGAATTTTTCACGAGTTATTAACCGGAAACCTCCCTTTTCAATAATACTGAAGGCTAACCCCTTTGGATTTTTCTCAAAAATTTGATATTCTTTAGAATCTTACCAAAAAATAAATGGATAGGTAACGCGTAGCCGATATAGAATACAAGCCTTAATTGCAAGAAAAATGAATTTTTGATGAGTTATTCGACAGAAAAATGAATTTTTGACGAGTTATTTGACGGAAACCTCCTTTTCGGTAATATGGAAGGCTAACCCCTTTGGGTTTTCTCAAAAATTTTGATATTTTTTATAACATCCCAAAAATGAAGTTTGGATTGGTAACGCATAGCGGATAGAGAATACAAGTCTCATGTGCAAGAAAAAATGAATTTTGCACGAGTTATTAACCGGGAACCTCCCTTTTCAATAATATCGAAGGCTAACCCCTTTGGATTTTTCTCAAAAATTTTGATATTTTTTACAACCTTCCAAAAAATAAGTATGGATAGGTAACGCGTAGCCGATACAGAATACAAGCCTCATGTGCAAGAAAAATGAATTTTTGACTAGTTATTTTAGAGAAAAATAAATTTTTGACGAGTTATTTGACATAAATCTCCCTTTTCTATAATATCGAAGGCTAACCCCTTTGGATTTTCTCAAAAAATTTGATATTTTTCATAACCTCCCAAAAATTAAGTTAGGATTGGTAACACGTAGCCGATTGAGAGTACAAGCCTCGTGTGCAAGAAAAATGAATTTTTCACGAGTTATTAACCGGAAACCTCCCTTTTCAAAAATACCGAAGGCTAACCCCTTTGGATTTTCTAAAAATTTTTGATATTTTTTAGAATCTTACCAAAAAATAAGTATGGATAGGAAACGCGTAGCCTATATAGAATACAAGCCTTATATGCAAGAAAAATGAATTTTTAACGAGTTATTTGAAATAAAAATGAATTTTAGATGAGTTATTTGACGGAAACCTCCTTTTCGGTAATATCGAAGGCTAACCCCTTTGGATTTTCTCAAAAATTTTGATATTTTTTATAACATCCCAAAAATGAAGTTTAGATTGGTAACGCATAGCGGATAGAGAATACAAGTCTCATGTGCAAGAAAAGTGAATTTTTCACGAGTTATTAACCGGGAACCCCCTGTTTCAATAATATTGAAGGCTAACCCCTTTGGATTTTTCTCAAAAATTTTGATATTTTTTACAACCTTCCAAAAAATAAGTATGGATAGGTAACGCGTAGCCCATACAGAATACAAGCTTCAAGTGCAAGAAAAATGAATTTTTGACTAGTTATTTCACAGAAAAATAAATTTTTGACGAGTTATTTAACAGAAACCTCCCTTTTCTGTAATATCAAAGGCTAACACCATTGGATTTTCTCAAAAAAATTGATATTTTTCATAACCACCCAAAAATTAAGTTTGGATTGGTAACACATAGCCGATTGAGAATACAAGCCTCATGTGCAACAAAAATGAATTTTCCACGAGTTATTAACCGGAAACCTCCCTTTTCAATAATACCGAAGGCTAACCCCTTTGGATTTTTCTAAAAAATTTGATATTCTTTAGAATCTTACCAAAAAATAAGTGGATAGGTAACGCGTAGCCGATACAGAATACAAGCCTTAATTGCAAGAAAAATGAATTTTTGATGAGTTATTCGACAGAAAAATGAATTTTTGACGAGTTATTTGACGGAAACCTCCTTTTTGGTAATATGGAAGGCTAACCCCTTTGGGTTTTCTCAAAAATTTTGATATTTTTATAACATCCCAAAAATGAAGTTTGGATTGGTAACACATAGCGGATAGAGAATACAAGTCTCATGTGAAAGAAAAATGAATTTTTCACGAGTTATTAACCGGGAACCTCCCTTTTCAATAATATCGAAGGCTAACCCCTTTGGATTTTTCTCAAAAATTTTGATATTTTTGACAACCTTCCAAAAAATAAGTATGGATAGGTAACGCGTAGCCGATACAGAATACAAGCCTCATGTGCAAGAAAAATGAATTTTTGACTAGTTATTTCAGAGAAAAATAAATTTTTGACGAGTTATTTGACATAAATCTCCCTTTTCTATAATATCGAAGGCTAACCCCTTTGGATTTTCTCAAAAAATTTGATATTTTCCGTAACCTCCCAAAAATTAAGTTTGGATTGGTAACACGTAGCCGATTGAGAGTACAAGCCTCGTGTGCAAGAAAAATGAATTTTTCACGAGTTATTAACCGGAAACCTCCCTTTTCAATAATACCGAAGGCTAACCCCTTTGGATTTTCTAAAAATTTTTGATATTTTTTAGAATCTTACCAAAAAATAAGTATGGATAGGAAACGCGTAGCCGATATAGAATACAAGCCTTATATGCAAGAAAAATGAATTTTTAATGAGTTATTTGAAATAAAAATGAATTTTAGACGAGTTATTTGACGGAAACCTCCTTTTCGGTTATATCGAAGGCTAACCCCTTTGGATTTTCTCAAAAATTTTGATATTTTTTATAACATCCCAAAAATGAAGTTTGGATTGGTAACGCATAGCGGATAGAGAATACAAGTCTCATGTGCAAGAAAAGTGAATTTTTCACGAGTTATTAACCGGGAACCCCTTGTTTCAATAATATTGAAGGCTAACCCCTTTGGATTTTTCTCAAAAATTTTGATATTTTTTACAACCTTCCAAAAAATAAGTATGGATAGGTAACGCGTAGCCCATATAGAATACAAGCTTCAAGTGCAAGAAAAATGAATTTTTGACTAGTTATTTCACAGAAAAATAAATTTTTGACGAGTTATTTAACATAAACCTCCCTTTTCTGTAATATCAAAGGCTAACATCATTGGATTTTCTCAAAAAAATTGATATTTTTCATAACCACCCAAAAATTAAGTTTGGATTGGTAACACATAGCCGATTGAGAATACAAGCCTCATGTGCAAGAAAAATGAATTTTTCACGAGTTATTAACCGGAAACCTCCCTTTTCAATAATACTGAAGGCTAACCCCTTTGGATTTTTCTCAAACATTTGATATTCTTTAGAATCTTACCAAAAAATAAGTGTATAGGTAACGCGTAGCCGATACAGAATACAAGACTTAATTGCAAGAAAAATGAATTTTTGAATGAGTTATTCGACAGAAAAATGAATTTTTGACGAGTTATTTGACGGAAACCTCCTTTTCGGTAATATGGAAGGCTAACCCCTTTGGGTTTTCTCAAAAATTTTGATATTTTTTATAACATCCCAAAAATGAAGTTTGGATTGGTAACGCATAGCGGATAGAGAATACAAGTCTCATGTGCAAGAAAAAATGAATTTTGCACGAGTTATTAACCGGGAACCTCCCTTTTCAATAATATCGAAGGCTAACCCCTTTGGATTTTTCTCAAAAATTTTGATATTTTTTACAACCTTCCAAAAAATAAGTATGGATAGGTAACGCGTAGCCGATACAGAATACAAGCCTCATGTGCAAGAAAAATGAATTTTTGACTAGTTATTTCAGAGAAAAATAAATTTTTGACGAGTTATTTGACAGAAATCTCCCTTTTCTAT